>AP025043.1:41627122-41659156 GCA_036186865.1 Eustoma russellianum
CAAAAAAAAAAAAAAAAAAATATCATCATCATGCTACCCCACTTGCCTTTCTTTTCTTTTTGATGCCTTCCTTTTTCTCTTTCATAAAGGGAACCAGCAATACTGCAACAGGACACAAGTTTTAGTCATAGTCGATTGCCTAAAAATTGTTGTTTCGTAAGCACATTTACGTTTTACTTTTTTGACGTGATCTTTTTGTTACACAAGAAAAATATATGTCTTAATGACATATCCCAATGATTCTAGGTATGTAATTTCGAAAGGAACAGCCGGGGGTTCAAACCTTGCGGAAGGCAAGAATGTTTGAACCTTCCTCACGCTAGCTGCATACTGTGGGAGCAATATTAGCCCATGGAATGACCTAATATGCTGCAATGTCAGCTCGTTGATTTTTCTTTCGGTGTCAATGGGCTCCTTGCGCTGTCCATGTGCTATGACAAACTTTTACTAGTTCGTCTTGATAACCTGATTTACATCCCTACACTTTCCTATGGGACTGGGGGTGGCGGGAGGCCTTACTCGTTGAGGTACAACCTTTTTTGAGGAAATTTTTTTGAAAGTGATTGATAAATAATGAAAGTGTTCTCAGTTTATTATACTCCTGCGTTTACGTTAGGTTCGGGAAAAAGATGGAACCTAAAAGATTAAAGTAGCCACCAAAAGATTTTACTAAAAAGGCTGTAGATATAACCATTGTCACCAAGCAATAGATCCTAAGACATCAGTAATGGTCGTCTGCACAGCAAACGATTATTTTTCATTTTCTCGGATGCAAAAATATTGTACATCAACCTTCAGGGGTTTTGCCCTTTATTTATTTCTTTCTTTAATAGAGTAACTCCAATTAAAATATTAAAAATGAAAAACATATTACTTATCCGTTACATTGAAAGGTTCTTACATGACATTAGAAAATTTAGGGGTTTTTTAATGTACGAGAGTGGAGTAACTATTGTGCTTGTAAGTCGGTTAAATATATTAAAAAAAAACCCCATATTTTGTGCCATGAATTATACATGGTCTGTCAAAATAACACCATAAGTATCGAATTCTACCCAGCCTCTTAAAGTTTTTAATTTGTTCTATTTTTACATCATTTAACTGATTCTGTTGAGAATCCCACGTTGACTAATTTGAGAAAAAATGCATGGTTTATATGAGGATGAGATACCAACATCCATTGCCTTAAGGTTTTGAGTGGATATGAGTCTCACCTCTTGTAAGCCTAAGTTTCAACAGATTCTTTAAACTTAAACATAACCACCATGTATACTTTAAGGCACAAAATGTTTCTTTCCCAAGATATTAATTCATACAAAGTAACACGGTGAATATATTGTTATTTATTTATTGAGGTAAACAAAACTACTAGTACATGCCAAGTATATTGACAGAAAACAATTTTAAACCATAGTGTTTAGTATTATTGCGTCAACTTTGTTCGCACCTTTTGTTATATGATCATGACAGAAACCACATATTCTGTTACATGATCATAGATTTCTAAAGTATTCCAAATTCTTTTATTTTTTCGTAATCTCTATCTGTAATATATTTCCTAATCGTAAAATATAACATATGCTAAAACAAAGTATTAAGGACAGAAACGAGATTCTCACCAAAAATATGCGACCATTATTGTATTAACACATCTAGCGAATCGGGTAATTACTCGATTTTTTTTTCACTTTAATCTCCATAGCATCATTAAGATTAGCCTTTTACATAACCACACGTCAGCAAATATATAATGAGCCGGACAAGAAACGAAATTTCTTGGTAATTCTCCATTTCTATAATGAAACAAAAATGGAAAAAAAAGTGAAGTTAAATGCGCCATATCTTGTGGTTACATATTATTGGTTTTCACTATAAAATATTATTAAATTTACTAGTTTGGGGTGTGAGTTCATGCCATGTCAAAGAGAGAGGAGTAAAATTTTATTTGGAGTTTATATACAGACACTATTATATGCGCGGATGATGCATAGAAGTGAGACAAATGGGATAAAAAAGACAAAAATAATACAATTTTAATAAGAAAATAAATAATTCTGGTACGATTTGAAAAAAAATTCTTTATTCAATAAAGAAGTTTTTGTCAAAAACGTCCTAAGCGACATGTGATGATTTTTTTTACAAAGACGTCACGTGACAAGAAACTGGAACGTCGATGAAAAAATAACAAACAACACCTTAGTCACCAGAAATCCTTCACCGTCTTACAATTGTCAGCTGATCGAATCCACACACCATCACCTCTCTGCTCTCCTCCTCCTCATGCCTCTCTCCACCGTACCACTATTTCCTCCAGCCCAGCTTCAACACCTCCTTATTTCATCTCCAACGTCGCTCTTGTCATTCTGTCATCATAGGTAACGGCAAATCATAGCCCGGCTCGTTCTAGCTCTCTGAAAATTCGTCACCTCCCTCCTCGTCTCTCTTCTTCCTCTATTCCCACCACCATACACCACCATCCAATTTCTATCACCAAGCCACTTCCGTTGTCAACAGCAACCCAACACCGCCTCTTATGAGTGTTAATGAATCGAACTAAGCCGAATATCAGGTTTTTGAATTCGGATTCGTTTAGTTAAATGAACTGTTTGGGTCGGTGTAACGAATTTCAAATTTTGTTCGAGTTCGGCCCGATAACACTATAACTGTTTAAACGAACCAAATAATTCACGAACAGCTCGGCTCGATTAGTAAATGAACCTGATTAAGTATTTGAGTTTGACTCGTTTAAGTAAAATTAACGAACAAACTCGAATCAAATACGAATGGAACTCGAACAGTTTGCAAACTGTTCGACTCTCCTTCCCGATCGCATCAGGACACGGCCCCCACTCAAGACGTCCGTGTTTGCATCGACGTTCTACGTCGATCGATTTAATATTTTAGTCCCAGTTTCTTGTTAGGAAACTTCTTTGTCAAAAATGGCTCATGTCGTCTCCTGAAAATTTTTTCAGTTTTGTATTATAATTGTGTATTTTTATTAAAATTATATTATTTTTTACTTGTTTTCCATACAAATGGTGACGCGTGGAAGAAAATAAAGCAGAGAAGGTTGTTCCATGGCCAAGATTTGGACATCTTTTTGACTGAAAAAGTAATTCGATTTTCCCATTGTGTAGTTCTCTAAATGCTGAAGCGTCGACCACTTTACAAATATTAATAATTTTATGTATGACATATGCAAATGTTCAGACTTTAGATCCACTCTTTTTAATTCTGACTTTACCTTTGTTCTATATATATAATATATTAATATGTAGAAAAAGAACTATTCATAACAAAATGACACACTTGTTAATCACATATCTAGATTTTTATTTTTTTGGTTAAAATATAAAAATTTCATTTAACCATGATCAAAATAGGATCAATTCTTTACACTTCCTCTGGGCATTACCCATATCTAGATTTTTATTAGATATCTAGCAATGCATAAATAAAGGATGATTCTGTTTACATACAATATAATGGTAAGTCGTATGAGAAAAACATATATTTCTTTTATGTGACATGGCCATAAATAATGAACAATGATGTAGAGGGATTTTTAGACAGCTTTAACGTACCGTGTCATAGTTTTGAAATCATCGGAACACGCTAATTATGACAAACCTTATATTAAATGAATGATTCAATGGTTCATGCAGGCAATTCTATAATAGCCACAGAAATATTATCTAATTTTCAATGAAAGGATATATTCTGTCAACTTTGACTAACTTATTTTTTTCTTTTAATT
Organism: Eustoma russellianum; assembly: GCA_036186865.1. NCBI lineage: Eukaryota > Viridiplantae > Streptophyta > Magnoliopsida > Gentianales > Gentianaceae > Eustoma > Eustoma russellianum. The sequence goes on from AP025043.1 coordinate 41,630,880, forward strand.
CCCTTACTACTGCTATAAAGAAAAAGAAAAGAATATGAATTACATGTTTAAACGACGTATTTTAATATATATGCATGCGTGTGTATTAATGAATTATAAAAATCCGATACCCTATAGCAGAACTAGGGTACGAATGATTGTCTTGTGGTTGAAGAGTGTAGGAACTATTTTCTTGATAGATATAATACATAAGTGAGCAAACTCTCTATCCTTTGGGATAGAGGTATTGTTTGTATGTCTTTTATCTTCTTCAGATCTTAGCGAGATGTTTTGCTGTCGTTGGGATATATTGAGTATATGATAGATGTATTGTTTTTGTATTTCAGGCTCCCCAGATCTTAGTGAGAGATTTTGCTGTCGTTGGAATATACTGTTGGGATATATTAAGTATAGGATAGAAGTATTGTTTGTCTGTTTTTCAGGCTTCTCAGATCGATAAGATATATTGAGTATAGGATAGATGTATTGTTTGTATACCTTTCAGGCTCCCCAGATCGCTATGATATATTGAGTATAGGATAGAGATATTGTTTGCATGTCTCTCATCTTCTCCATACCTTAGCGAGATCTTTTGATGTCGTTGAAATATACTGATTATGCGTTGTTGTTGTATATAATACAGAAGTGATAGAACCGTGTACGAATTTTAATGTCTAATTAGCTTTTGTCTGTAGCTACTAGTGAAATGTAACACGGGATTGTAAGAATTAGTAATCTAGCCGCGAATATGTTTTTCAAGCTTGTCGCTATGTCGGATCTACTTTTACGCTAGAAAGCTCATTAAATTCTCGAATTTATACTCTTTTTTTTTCAATTTTAAACGTAACGAATCTCAAGTATTGAACATAGAGAAGCAAGTTTTTGGATTCTTTTACGATATATTGTTCTTATAAGATTTAAATATTTGATACTTAATGTTGAAATTTGATGGCATTCTTATTTCAGATGAGACTAACCACCAAAGCGTATCTTAAGCCATTATGTATAAAAAAAACATTCTCGGTATACTATATTCCCGCGTTAATGTTGCGTATGGTCCGGAGAGGGACTGGATCGCTTCGTCTGAAGCCATTATGTATAAACCCATATATTTTTTAATACGTAGCCTATATGTGGGATAATATTTAAGACTTGGTTTCACGTGACAATGAGTCTTGATACATGCATTTAAAAGTTGTATTCGATGACAAACCTAAGTCAAAAAATAAGAATCTGTATTCGGGTTATGAGAGATTGATATTAAATGACTACCGTAAACAACATAGTATGATTCACATGGGATAAAATTGGCCATGATACTTTATTTAAATTTGATAGGCTTAGTTGAGGTAAAGTTCATATATACTCAAAACTTAACCAAATCGATCAGGTGATAGTGTCGATATCTTTATATAAACCCATACAATTTTTGTGCTCAACTAATGTGAGATAATTCTTAACACTTAATAAATTAATTAAGATATAAGAGTAGAAAATTACGCCAGAAATTTGTATGAAATTTTCAAGAATCAAGAGATTAACTATTAGTTTTTTTATATGATGTTATATGCGAATATCCTTGAGGATCGGGTATGCTCAAAGCACATAGTTATATGATATTCTAAAATATCAAACAACCAACTATGTATAGAAAGTTGCGTATCTTAATCTAGTGGAATATTTGTTCCAAGTGGTGCATGAGTAAGAATAAAGGGTTTTTGCCAATTCGATTCTCAACCAATTGGAAGACAACAAACGGGCATCTCAATAGAATTAATTACACGTGGGATGTCTTCAACCTCTATTTCTTTGAGAATAAAGCAGTCATAAAAAAGGAAAAATGAAAAAAAAAATTAAAAAAAAAAAAAGAAGAAGAAGAAGTAAGTGGTGAAATGAGCTAAGAGGGCAATCTTCTAATTATGGGGATAACTTTAGATTGAAAAGGGCAAGAAGTGATATCATTAGAAAAAGTAAGATTTTCTGAAATATATTATGAAATTTAGGTAGCATTTGGCCGTCCATGCTTTCCAAGAGTTCATACCAAAGCAACAAAAGATTACGTCTTCCTTCATCCATCTGTTGAGCATCATAAAGAAAATTAAACATGATAAACTTTAAGGATATTAGACCGCAAGGAACATGACTAGTATAAGTAATCACTTAAAACGTCATACACTTTTATCTACAAGGTTTTATTGCAGTTATTTTTAGGTGAATAATACAGACATTGTGCACTAGAACATGTATCAGAGAGATGATTGATCATCGTTATAAAAAGGACTACGCGCTCGCGCACATATATATATGTATGTATTTTTTTTAAAAAAAAATTGAGGAGGGGAATCGAATTCGAGATCCGGGAATGTGATAAATGCTACTCAACCGCTAGACCTAAAGGTTTTTCGCAACACACACACACACACATATATATATATATATATATATATATATATATATATATTGTACATTATATTGGAGCAACTAGTATGGTTGATGATTTGTGACCTTAAGATCACGGGTTCGAGTTACGAAAACAACTAATTGCATAAAGTATAGGATAAGGCTTCGTATATCAGATCGCGTTTGCATAGAGTCTAGTCTAATGAAAGCGTTTTTTTATATTGATTAAATGGTAACTAATAACGCTTGTGCAATGAACATCATAAAGTTGGTGCAAGCACTGTGCAAGAGGTTTAAGAATATAGATCAAATTCCTTCCACTATAACGCTTAGGTCATATTCTGAGCTTGTATACTTGTTTCGTTAGCAACAATCAAAAGCCTGCTTTGAGCGTAAAAAGATAAAAGATAAAAGAAGTCCCTTTAAATTTAAAAAAAAATGAGGAATATTAATATCTTGACTATGTTTTATAGTGCCATCTGGAGCCTTTTTCTTCTTTAGAAAAAGACAGCTACGTCGAATGCATATGAAATGGAGAACCTCCCAGCTTCACTACAATTCTATAGTTCCGTCTGCAAGGACATAGCCGAATAGACTAGGATGCTGTGTTAGAAGTAGACTGTAAATGAACTGAGCCGTTCGGTATGTTCGGCTAGAGTTCGACTCGAGCTTGGCTCGGCTAAAGGGTTAATGAATCGAGTTTGAACAACTTTTTTTTATTCGAGCTCGATAAGTGACACTGTTTGTTTAAGGTGTTTGACTCGTTAATTTTGTTCATGAGTTAAACGAACCGAGCTTGAACAATTAAATATATTCGTTTAAATAAACGAGCAAGCTCGGCTCGTTCTAAGTTAAATGAACCGAACATCAACAATGCGATGCTCGACTCGTTCGGCTCGTTTTCCGCCGCTAGAAGGCAAAATAGACGATCTACAACATAGAAATTCAAATCTTGATCATAATTTGGATTTGAATTTACTGTAGATTTGTTAACAAAGACAAACTTTGTAAAACTGTTCATCAAAACACGTCTTTCGATCTATATCTTTTAAAAAAGCTTACATACATGACACTGAAATGCATGACAGTAAAGACCATTGGAAATTAAACATTTTACAAATTTATGGTTCTTTTAACCCTATTATACTCCGTTATAGACGGAAGATTCTAAGACGATGGAATAATGTTGTTAGTTATCGATAACTGACGTTGAAAAACAGCTGCCATGTTGATTGAAAATGGTGATGGTTAAGGGATCCAATCTGACTGCCTGATGATGAAAAAATCATTTATCAAAGCAAGAGTTGCATAATGGCAACAAAAAGCTAGCTTTTCTATCATGAATTGCTTTGACATTAAGGTGTCTTGCTCTGATGGTAACAAAATTCCAACCAGACAAATATTTGCAAATCAATCAACTCATGCTACTCAGCTCAGAAAAGAAAAGAAAAAATTGAATCTACAAGTACGTAGCAATGTGAATATCTTCCCAACTTTATGGGCATGTGATTATAAATCTTTCAGAAAAGGTAAACCAGACAGTGGGAGTACGTACATAGAAAAGTCATTTTTTTAGCTCTCAGTGCATAACTCAGTTGTTACTCGGGTTAGAATTTGCTGCAAGAGGTCAAGATTTCGAATACAGAGATACTCACAGTATGTGTGTTTCACTACTGCTAGGCCGAATGGATGGTTTACGGGGGGACACCTTGTGTGAGTCAGTGTGTAAGTCCTCACCCAACTTAGAAGACCGTTGTGCTCATGATTTTCATCTTCCACAATGCTTTTTGGGGTAAACCCTTAAGGCCAAAGAATGACATTTTGCTTCAAGAAAAGTGTTTTTTTTTTTTACAAAAACAATAAGAAAAAGGAGGGGGGGGGGGGGGAGGAAGGAACATAGATTACATTTTTTGAGTCATCAAGACTAAATGTTAGGTACATAACTTACATTTCAACTTCTGAGCCGTTGCTAATGCAACCATACAAGATTACTTTTTCTAATAAAAAAAACACGTACATATATTTTGTATGCATGTATTTTTTTTTTTAAAGCAGATCCATTTCATTCAAGAGGCCATAAAGCCCAACTTTACAGTTTACGTGTATGCATGTATTTGGATTAGAGTAAGTGTTCTATAAAAACTACAATGCCTTAGGTTTGAAGCAAAAATAACCATGATGATATTAGTAGACAAAAAGAAAATCGGTTCCTTTAAAGTGTACAAGTATACAAACACCATAAAAGGTAACAAAGGAGAAAAATCTAGTCAAAGATTTTGATACTTGAAATACTCAATAAAAAAAAGCCAATAGCTTATTTTTGTTACCAAAAAAGGAAAAAAAAAAGAGCAAGAAGCTTGAACGATAAGGCTTCCATTATCGACAGGAGAAAACTATTATATATTCTTAAGCAACAATTTTCATGAATACATAGGAGAGAAGGTGATATTAAGATGTCTAACGAAACTCATTTAGTTAGAGATTTTGCTTGAACAACTTCTAAATATATGCACAATAGCACTAACATGGGAAAGTATGACTTTTGTTACCGGTGAGACGTTTCCGGTGTACTACGCACAGGATACGGGGAGGGTCGTTTCATGATTTAGATATACGCATATTTACTTTACACTTTGTGTAAGAGGCTAATTTTACATCTTGAACCCATGACCTCAAGTTCAGAAATTATGGCTTTTGTCACCAATGAAGAAATCTAAATACGACGAAGAAGAAAACTGAAAAAATCGTGTAGCTATTGAATGTCTAAAGAAGGATGATAATGTTGTCTCGTTGATTATCTCTCTACAATTATTCCAAAGAGGCACTGCCCAATATTGAATGTCTAAACAAGGATGATAATAAGTCCAAGAGGCCCTGCCCAAAATTCTGCCAAACTTATTCTCAAATGGGTATATCATTCCAAAGTCAGAAACTAATTTAACCCAGAGTTTACCGGGTTAGGATCCTCTCACCTCAAATCTATCACCCCACGCGTCACCGCGGACACGTGACAGCAGGGGTGGGTGATGAGGCTAGATGTGGGTCACCCTTATATAGCCTCATCACCCACCCCTGCTGCCACGTGTCGCGCGGTGACGTGTGAGGTGAGGAGAAAATAGGTGAGGTGATCTCATCCCGAGTTCACCGCTATGAATTAACTTGCCTGCTCTGGAGTAAGGCGAAAATTGTTGACAAGGAAATCAAGCTATTTTTACAATTTTTTTTAATTTTACATCCTAACTAATTAAATATTGCCCTCCTATTTACAGAATATGAAATTCCCATATCTTTTACCTATTACATTTGGTAACGATTGATACGTACTCTTCTGAGAGAAAAAAAAAACAAAGAATAATAAAATTGTTTGCCCTTTCACAAGACAACTCCCTTGGGACTGGAGCAAAATTTTCTCCTCCACGAAAACTTGGGCCGGTGCTTTGTGACTATTAGGCATGTTGGAGACCTGATTTTGTTTGTATAATTTCCCAGTCTACATTATTTCTTCTGTTTCGAAAATATCATCATAATTGGTTAAAAACGTAGTCTAAAGTAATACAAGTATGACCATAATAATACATATGTAATAATGTTAACTAGCATGATAAAAAAAAGTAATAGAAAAAGCATAAACATCTCTATTCGGATTTGATGAATAACCAACTAAACATTTGTCTAAAAGTAGTTCCAGAATCGAGACTTTGGGCCCCCTTAGCAGCCTGTATTTGTAAGATCCAAACCTGAATATTTGTTGGACCCAATATTTCTTTCTCGTTTGAGCCTGACCCGGTTGGTGACGACAACAGTACCACCGTTTCCGATGCACTAAGCTCCTGTATTTGCTCAAGGTCCAGGGAGATGACGCTCATGATCTGATTTATGCAGTCTTACTGAGGCCGCTTGTGATCTGAACCTATTTCTACGGCTCGAACCTATGACCTAAAGGTTAAAAAACATCAATCTTACCAGTTGCTCTACGCGATATGAAATTAGGAATCCTTAGCCAAAAAACCAAAAGAATAAAGAAACTCTATACATCTTATGGAGTGAATGCATTACCATTGTAAAGTTTGTTTTTGATAACACGCTCATTACGCGGTTAAGTAACATCAAACACCGAGTATGGATCCCCATTTATCATGAATCGTGAAGCTCAATAGCTGAGGTCGTCAATCTTGATTTCGATTATTCAAGGGAGATCATCAAAGTTTGTTTTTCTTTTTCTTCCTGTTCCTTTGGTACGTCATTCTTCTCCTATACCATATCTGTCCTGATGATATGATATCATAATTTGTCTAGGCTTTATGTGGGATTAAGGATTAGTTCTCGATTGTTAGCTGAGCTGTTAATTATAACATTCGTTCTATCTGCTTTGATATCTATTTTCTTTGTTGTCCTTTTTCATTTTATTTTCTAGTTCTTGATTTGGCTTCTTCATGTTTAATATGGTATTTAGCAATTTCCTTTATTGATAACTTCATTTGTGTTAGCATCAGTGTGTTCAATATGGTAGTTTCACAAATGGTGGAAAAAGTTGCCTCATTTATTCTTGATTTGTTGGGCAGCTGGGTCTGTTTTCTTTCTTCAGCTGAGCAATCGTTTCGTCCAACAACTTGTATTCTGTGTTGGAGAGAATTTGAGCAATGGTGAAGGATACAGAATATTATGATATGTTAGAAGTAGGGGTGGATGCATCCCCTGCAGATATAAAGAAGGCTTACTACATCAAGGTGAGTTCTCAAACTTTATTACCCTCAAAGTTGAGTGTTTTATGTTGCTGAAGTTATTCATGAATAAGATTAAATCTTAGTTCTTCCATGAAATTGATAATTGTGTCTGTGTAGGAGTACAAAGATTCTGAAAAGTTTGTTGCCTCCGGAGCTAAAACTGCTTTAGAAATTGATTTGATTTTCAGCAATATCTGGTTTCTTCTCCAAGATTATTTTCCTATATGTTTCTGATTATGCTTAGAGTACTAGGTTCAATAGTTAATTGTGGTAACATGTCATTTCTTATACATATCTTCAGGCAAGGGTAGTTCATCCGGACAAAAACCCCAATGATCCCAAGGCTGCTCATAATTTCCAGGTACATGCCCTTATATTTGTCGGTTTAATCCATTTAAGCTCTACAGAGGATTGCCAGCATGAACATGTCCCGTAGTTTCAGTAATGAATTTGTATCTAAGTACACAGTCTGCCATATATTTCTACAGGACACTGTCTTCCAAAGTTGAGGCTTGAGGTATAATAAAGATAGCAGAAAGTCTCCGCTCTGTTAGATAACTGTATAAACAAAGATGAGAATATCCCCAAACTGTTCAACTGCAGGAGCCGTTATCTTTCTTACATCTACATGACTCTGTCGTTTGACTTCTTGCAGCCTTTCTTGTCGTACGCATTTGATAGTGTTTCTTGCAGTATAAATTTGATAGTGTTGCTATAAGCTTGAAATTTGTTATGGCTTGACCTAACTTGTGGAATCATGCTTGAAGTTACTAGGAGAGGCTTACCAGGTATTGAGTGACCCAGAGAAGCGAGAGGCATATAATAGATACGGAAAAGATGGATTACCACAGTAAGAGCATCTTTTCTTTACCTCAGAAATTCATATTTTGCGTATGCGTCACGGAATTAGCATAGAATATGCATATTTCATTTACTTTCGTATGTTCATATTGAATCCTCATGCTTGACTCTTTTCTGGTAAACGTAGTAAAAGCCAAAGGGCTTAGATGTGGATATGATGATAGCTTGCCACTTGCAATTCTGTGCATTCATTAGCCTGAACTAGAATATATGATGTAATAACATAATCAACTTTAAGTGATGTACAAGATAGATACTGATTTGCTATCTGGATTGGGTGAAATGGGAGAAAGGCAAGGGAAGGGAGAGAAAAAGGAGGACCTTTTTGTCATGCGAGAATTCTTTTAGAGGGAGAAATGGAGGGATTTTTGAAGAATCTCCATATATAAAAATTATTCGACTTGGAAGTCCAAGGAACACTAGAAAAATTGGATACACCATCATGTCTCTTGTATTCGTTTATAGCTTAGGTTTCTATCGTGTTCACTTTCTCTTATGTTTGCCAGTAGCTTTAATTGTTATAGCTGAGATCTAGAGTGGCTGGGGTTCTAAATGGCTTTTCATGATCATTAAACAGAGAGGCCATGGTGGATCCTGCAACTGTCTTTGGAATGCAATTCGGAAGCGACTACTTTGAAGATTATGTTGGGCAACTTGCTTTGGCTTCAATGGCAGGGATAGAAATTGATCATGAATCTGCAAATCCTGAAGAGCAGAAGCACATGATTCAGGAAAAGATGAAGGTATGCCAGAACGAATTTTTTATGAGTCGGAGTTCGTGGCTTGCATATATGATTACTGAGCTGTTCATTTTATTTTCTTGGGAAGTGGAGGTGGGGGAGGAGGGGCAGGGGTTGAGAAACAGGATCTGATGACAACTCTACATTCTACTACAATGCAACTGCTCTTTGTGTGTAGGAATTTCAAACGGAAAGAGAGGAGAAGCTTATAAGGAATTTAAAAGATCGTCTCCAACCTTTTGTTGATGGTAGAACTAATGAATTTGTGGACTGGGCTAAATCAGAAGCCCGTCGCCTTTCAAATGCAGGTATTATATGCTTTAAATTCTTGCAGCATATTATAATGTCTTGACAACAACCATCCGTCCTGATGTGGCGAAAACCTCTTGCGCTAAGTCAAGATACCATTTCTGTTGCTGAATTATATAACATTTCTATTCTCTGTGGGTAGTGAATTAGGATGACACAAAGATTACCAGAGCAAGCTGTATATTCTACTATGTGTGAAGAAAGAATCATAGTTCCTCTTTAGATCAAACCTTATAAAAATTTATGTGACACATTTCTTGCTTGTCTAAAGTCAAAGATCATACTTCTTGTGCTTGTGCTCTTCCCCGGATGAAGGCTCAAGCTTTTGAGCCTATTCCATGTGTAATGTGCAAGGGTTTATTCATAACTAAAAGATTTTGCTCGGCAACAGGCACAGATGTTCAACTCACTAGAATTTTTCAGAATAAGAGTGCATACTAGAATGAGAAGTTCATGCAATAATGAGGTTAAGTTGTTCCTTGTCATTTTAGTTGCATAAGATGGTAATTTCTAATAAAGTACGAAGGATATGTGGTTCTGTTTATGGCAACCCAATTATCCTACTGCTGATTGGCTTGATAGCACATAGCTGCCAGGTTAAAAACCATGATAACTTTTCATTTTTGTGTTTTATCAGCTTACTTGCTTCTCCTTTTCAGATTTGTGAAGTATGTTTACTATCATTTGGATTACTCCCGGTATTCATTGCACTTATTCATGACCTTGGACTTGGAAATGCATGCTTGTTGTCAGATTTATTTGTTGGCATGTGATGAAGGAGTATGATGCATATATTGGATTCGCTCATGATGCATGAGTTAAGCTCTTAGTTACAAGATTAACAAATATGTGATTTATCTTATCCTGAACTAGAACTCTTAGCATGTGTCTTGCTATAGTCTAAATCATCAAGGAAAAAGACAAATAGCCGTTCAAAATTTTAAGCAAGGCTGCATCTGCTTCTCTCTTCATTATTTCTGTTTCAACGTGGACCTAATGACTGTCAGTAAGATGTAATCATCTCTTAAACAATGATCCCATATTGTTCTTGAACTTGAGTAGTCTCCCAACTTAAAACTTAATGATTTCAGCTTTTGGGGAGGCTATGCTGCACACCATTGGGTACATTTACACCAGGCAAGCAGCCAGAGAAATTGGGAAAGACAAGCGATATATGAAAGTCCCATTTTTAGCCGAATGGGTAAGAGATAAAGGACATCGGATAAAGTCGCAGGTTATGGCAGCTTCAGGTGATGATGCTTGACATACATGTGGCTATGGATTCTGTTGGTATAAATATGGAAAGTTTCAATAAAACTTAATCCTGATTGCAGGAGCTGTGTCCTTACTTCGTCTTCAAGAGGAGTTGAAGAAGTCTAATCAAGGAGAGCTTACTGATGAGAGCGTAGTTAAAGCATATGAGGACAAGAAGGATATAATGCTTAATTCTCTTTGGCATTTCAATGTGGTCGACATTGAGAGGACTTTATCGCGCGTGTGCCAAGCTGTGAGTTCTGTTCTTTTTAAGTTCTTATGTTTGCAATGCTGTTTCCCTCGTACTACAACAACAACAACAACATTACCCCATTGCCTTAGAGGCTCCCACCTATAGCAGGGTATGGGGGGTCGGATGTACGCAACCTTACCCATGTGTTAGAAACACATGGAGGTTGTTTCCCGATGACCCATAATGAAAACTGCGTGTCGATCAACTGCTACTTCACAGTATAAGAAGTGCAGCTAATTTGGTGAGTCATTTTGCTTTATTCCATCATATTCCAAAATCAAGGAAGAGTGTGTCCTTAACTCCATTGGAAATGGAAACAGCTGTTTCCCTTGTACAATGAGGAAAAATAACTAAAAAAATTTTGGTGCCGGAATATCATAAGGCCCTCATCCTGTACCTAAGTAAGCCATGGCTAACTGCAGTAAGCAGAGCAATTTCAAATATCTTTGTCCCTGGTGCCCGACTTTCTTTATTTCTCAGTGTTGCTTGCTGGTATACGGACATCATAAACTTGAAAGAAACAAACCGCTTTTCCATATTTTTCTGTAATGGCATTTTGCGCTTAAGTTGTGTATTTGTACAAAGTGGACTTTGCATTCATGAACTTGGTTTGGTCAGTGGTGTGGTCAGTAGATGGAGGCTAATTGTTAGCTCAGTGGAAATCAAGCATAACATTTCAAATGTCTGCTTTAGTCTTCAATATTTGTCCTCTACACGCTTTGCATGCGATGGTCAAGTACATTAGAAGCGTCTTGGCATTAATTGAGTATTTTGATCTTCTAAAGTTGGAGGAGAACCCCCCCCCCCCCCCCCCTCTCCTCTTTTCCAGCAACTCATAGAACAACTTTCTTGTTGGATTCATTTCAGGTTCTTAAAGACCCCAGCGTGCCAAAGGAATCTCTAAAGCTGAGGGCTAAAGCAATGAGAAAGCTTGGGACAGTCTTCCAAGTATGTGCTAGTAAAGTATGCTTTTAACCTGGATGCTCTAAAATCTAAAACTAATCTGAATCTAGAAAGATGTGGTTGGATATGTTTAAATAGTTTGTAAACGCATGCATCTCGTTCATAACACATGAAATGATATGCTAGGATTTTTTTTGAATTTGACACACGTAAGATCCAAGTTGAATTGACAAACCAAAGGTGATCTTATTTCGGAGTCGGTAACTGATTCTTTGTCAGGGTGCCAAGTCTGTATACCATAGAGAAACCAGTTTGCGCGCTGAACAGTTCGATATCTGAGATGTCGGAACAGCATCCAAGTCCTCGTTAATTGTTGTGAAGAAGAATTGTCTCGGTAGGCTTTGCTTCCTCCTAAATCCTCTACCATCCAAAAATGTTATTCAAGAGCATCTATGGAGGCTGTTAGTTTATTATAGTTTTTAACTGTGTGTTTATTAAAGGCTGTTAGTGTCTTGTAAGCTTTACCACTCTGTATTTATGCAACATGACTTCTCATTTTGGTTTCTATTTACTCTTACCCTGCACTATTCATACAAATTCTGTATTGTGGTGCAAACTGAAATTATCTTTTGAGGAACGATGCCTTTGAGGGCCCCCCCCCCCCCCCCCGCGTCTCTCTGTATGGATATTCTTAACAGTAGTTCGAGACCTTAGTTATCATCTAGGTGCAACTCCCAAGGTGGATATCATGTTTGTGGGTGCAGATCTACTAACCGGTGTGATCGTCAATTGCGTACTGCCACGAGACCTCTGTAGGCCACGTGGGCGTTCTGAGCAGATCCCATCCGCATGTTTGTATCTTGGTTCTCTTCAGTTTCCTTGGAGCAAAGGCCATATTCTGGCTCTGAGGGCCTCGCCGGCGAGCATTGTGGATGATGTAAATCAGGAGCTCACACAAGGTGTCCACTGCGAACTGGGTCTTTGGCCCAGACAGCAGTAAAACACTCATATTGTGTGTGTCTCTGGAATCGAACCATGTACCTCTTAGAACAACTCTTAATCCGAATACCAACGGAATTATGCCATGCGTGCTTCTCTTCAGTTTCTTATAATCATATGTTAGTTACCCACGAAGTCCAAAGGTTGACCCTACATCTAGTACTTGCACCATCTAATCATCATCATTATCTGTTATTATAAGGTAATGCATCATGAGCTTTAGTAAACATTACATGGAAGGCTCATGTACCTCAAGAGTACATAATATACTTGTCTTGATTATATTATCCTAAAGCTAATCAGTTCATTCTTTTCCACAAATAGTGTCACAATTGCTATAGAGACAAAGATCTAATGCGTAACTCATACATTTTCTTCCCTTAAAAGGCAAAATTGTACCGCCAATGTTACTTAAAATCATAGTATTAGAGTCAATAAAATAAGAATCATAATAGGGGTGGACATGGAATATACGTGAAAGAGGGATTGGAGTATATATTGTTGTGACAAAATCCAAATGAGCATGAAAGTACCAGTCATGGATTTAGAGGGGGTGGACATGGAATATTACTTAAAATCATATTATATACACGGTACTTTTTAGAGCAACTTCTAACATGAGTATCAACTGAGCTATGACCTGGAAGCTTTTCCCTTAACTTCTTGTATGTATGTATTTATTTTTATATGTTTTTATATGTTATCAACCTGGGTAATTTTATTTTGGGTACCAATTTTATGAACCCTTTGGGAAGTCACATGTATCTTTCAAGATCCTGATATTTTTTTTTTTTTTTTGAAAAAAAGGGACTTTATTTCATTAACTTGTCAAACAACTGTACAAAGGTTGCGAAACAAACAGAAATGAAAATGAAATGGACCAGCTACTATGCCATGCGCACGGTACGTCTACCAGCTAGCATAATAGAGGAGATGGAAAAGATCATCCGACGTTTCTTCTGGGGAGATTCGCATGAAAAGCGAAAAATGCATTGGATATCTTGGGCACAAGTTTGCCTACCAAAAGATAGAGGAGGTCTTGGAATCAAGAGTTTGCGGGATATGAATACTGCAATGCTGGCTAAACTAGGATGGCTAATCTTAACGAGACCGGATGAGCTATGGGTACAGGTCCTACGAAACAAATACGGTCACCTCCTTTCGTCTACCCCACGCCGCAATACATCTGCACTGTGGCGCCACATTAGGGCCACGATACCTCTAATTACTTCATGTAGTGAGATGATAAGTCCAACAGGGGATCCGCCATTTTCCTCCGAATTTCGTTGGAAAGCAACCACAGCTGGTAATTTCACGGTGGCGAGCGCATATGAGGAGTTGACAAATCCGGATAACCTTCCACACGACCCTGCTTGGTCTCGTTTATGGAGTATGAAGGGACCAAGCCGCCTAAATTTTCTACTCTGGCAGGTCTATCGACAGCTTCTACCAACTGCATATTTCCTACATAGACGCCACATGCAACAGGATGGGTCATGTAGTATCTGCCAACACCAGCTGGAAGACACTCTACATGCACTACGAAATTGCCACTGGGCACGGGCTATATGGGAACAGTTGGTCTGAAATGTCTTAGGGGATGCAGCATGGCAGCCCTTTCTTGCACCACAAGGAGTACAACACTGGATCATGGAAAATATCAAACCAAATAGGCGCTCTAAAATGCAGGTGGACTGGCGATACGTATTCCGGGAAGCGCTATCCACCATCTGGTATTGGAGAAATCAACTGGTACATGGAAACATCATAGACCTCCCCCCCTCTCGGACCATATCAAAAGAGATCCTCAGCCGCAGTCGGAAGCTAGAGTCAGCCCTATTGAGCCTTGTATCCTCTGAAGTAATTGATGACGAAGATAGTTGACATAGAATGAATATGTTAGTTTACAGATGGGACAACCAATCGTATAAATATGTACGCTTTTCCTTGACCAAGGTTTTGTCCACAAGGGTGGTTTTCCTTGGCAAGGTTTTTAATGCGGCATATCATATACGGCTGGTCCATTTCAAGATCCTGATATTACGTGAATGTCTTGCACCACTATCAGTTTTGACTTTTATGACACAGTGATTAGTTCTTTTTAACCTTTTTAATACCAACTCAGATCAAGTCTTTCAGCTTTGTTCATCCATTTTCTTGTGATGATGAGAATATTTTTGCTCTCATTGTTGACGACAAAAATTTCATTCGTCATATTGTAGAAATCTTGTAGGTTCATAAGTTTTTAATACAAATGCCTACATAATTAGGAGTCAACGCACTTCGTACAATTATTGGTAGGACTATGTTTAGTTTTTCTTATATGATTTTAGATATAGAACTTAAATAAATTTAAATAGAAAGTATCTTATAAAACCCACAATACCAAAGAGAATAGTCTTCCCTCAAGAAACCCCAAAAGGGAAAAAAATTAAAAACAAAGATTGTACACTAGCTCGTGGAAAGATTCCAAATCTGGACTAGTTTCTATCTGTTAGAGTTATTTATGATTTTTTTTTTTTTAATCAATACACCATCTTCCATGATATTTGAAGTTTATTCTTTCAACATAGTTTAGAAGGAAAACAGAATACAATTACTTCAAATCATAGGTGTCAGAAGAAATACACATCTTCTTGAATAACGTGGAAACTATCAAATTTGATGTTTGGAATTTGGATAGCTTGAGAAATCAATAACCAATAAATCAAAGTTTCATGCCATCACTTCAGATTTCTTTATAATATGTATCTTGAAATCATGTGCATAAAATAACAACATTATCACATTGTTTTAGAGGCTTTCGTTTATAGTGTGATATGGGGATCGGATGTACGCAACTATATCCATGTGTTAAAAACACAGAGTTTGTTCCTCGATGAAGCATAATGAAAATTGAGTCAAGCTGTGTCGATCAACTGTTACTTCACAATATAATTAGCGTAACTATTTTAATGAGTCATTTTGTTTTATCTATTATATTCCAAAATCAATGATAATGTTTTGATAATGTTTCACTAGCGTCTGCCATACGTAGTTACGAAGTTCAATGAAACTTTAAACATCTAAATCATGACAACGACAATTGCTTATGTGAAATCAATCATGATCACTTTAATAAAAAGAAAGGGAAAAAAAACAAAGGAAATCATCTAATTTTATCCCATGTATCTGGAATATAGGTGGCTAGTACTTAGTGGAGTCGTTTTCAAGTCGAAGTGTAAGCATTAAAATTGCATCATCCTACAATTAACGAGCCATAAGACAAATTTGTTGTAATAACTCAGAAAATTATATAATGGTCATTTACTAATTGTTAATTTAGTGAAAACAAAATTCAGAAATAAAGTAGAGAGATTAAATTTGAGTTCGAATCTCATTATTGGAAAAGGAAAATACAAAGATAATATATATGTGTGCGTGCGCATATATGTGTACATATACTATAAACCTAAATGCCTGCTACTATTGATATGAATATCAATATAATCAATACACATTCTTCAGCTTATCTGTTAGGAAATCAACCGAGATCACTACCAAACGCGCAGCGGAAAACAAAACTTGATCTCCGATTTCCTACCAAGGATCCATGTTGTTCGTTTAATTCGACAAAAGAAATCAAAAAACTACCTCCGTAGATTCGAAGTCTGCAGATAGAAGAGGTGCGAAATCACGAACACCCTCTGTCGGTATCCACACGAACGCTTCCGCCCGGAGTGCTAGCTCTTCAAACGGCGCGGCTGAAGAACTCGTTTTTCACAAAAAACGATTCTAGGGTTTCTGTTGTTTTCGTGTGTATTTCGTATGTCTCTATGTACGAGATACATATATATATATATATATATATATACGCATTTATGGATATTAAAACCGAGTCCTAATCGGTTTCGTTGATGCCAATCAAAATCCATATCAGATATGGATTCTGTCAGGATATTCAAAATCCATATCAGATATGGATTCTCTCATTATTATCTGACAGCATATATATATCTATATACATATAACCACAAAAACGAAAATAATAATATTAATAATAATTAATATCCAATATTAATATTATTAATATTAAAACGATAATAATAATAATTAATATCCAATATTAATATTATTAATATTATTAATCTCAGCCTTACGCATTCTTGTGTGTGACCCGATAGGCCCATATTAGTTGGCAGTTGATTAAATCTCTATTAAACCAACAAGTCGTAATTGGCCTCTAGCAAGGCATTACAACTACCCAATTAATACGAGTAAAGTCCAACTAGCCTAATAATAGTACATGCATTAATCCCTTTGTCACACGATATCTAGTTTGAACATAAGTCATGGTCAGCGTCATACTTATATAGTTCAAACATATGCTTACTCGATCTCTAAGTAGACTGATAAAACAAATGATATTGATCACACTATCAATTCATTTGAGCACGGCCATGCATTTCACAGTCTCACTAATCGAGGGGCCCAAAGATATCTCTCTCAAAAGAGAGGGACAAATTCTATCTTGATTGTTCAATATCCTCTACATAATTTCTATCACATTCAATCATGACCTTTATTATTATCCAGTTACGGATAACGTTTGATCATGTCAAAATATAATAGTCCTTATGTTGGAAACTATGACAATCTCAAGTCAAAGGATTAAAACATGACTATCATGAGATTTACTTATGACGCTAATCCATGTAGCAATCTCATGATGGATCTATCCAATACACTGTTCTCTAACAAGTATCTATGAGATTGATTCGTATCACCATACACATAATCATCTCATGATTATCAAATCAATACTCATACTGATTATAAATTATTTTATCTCCATAACAATAATGAATCAGGGACATATATCAAAATTGTGTAACATACTAACCAACAATAATGATAATAAAACCTCTTTTATTAATAATAAATGCATAACATAAATATCCAAATCATGGCCTAGGGCACATACACTAACATTATCAACCTCTGGCACAACTACAGAATTGGCTAACCATGCCGAATAAAAGGATTTCCCTTATAAATTTGAAAGCAAGCAACTTACCGACTTCTTCAGCAATTGTCTTGATTCTCTCTGGGACATAATCTTTTCTTTTGTTTGACGGGCTTAACGTTTGGGCCTACATTAAGCTTATGCTCCAAGAGAGTTGTTGGAATGCCTATCATGTCTTCATATGTCTAGAAAAAGATAACCGCGAATTGTCTAAGAAAAGTTTATAGTTGGCTCAACAGCTCAGATGTAATCCAAGTTCCAATATTGACCAAGTTTTCTACCCTTTCGAGGCATAGGATGAAATATTGGACCGCGTCATCTGACTCTAATTTCTCATCACTATTATACAGATAATTTATCATTTACCACATAACATAACAACTTTGCGCCACCTACAAATCGTCATGCATGGTTTGGGATGGAAACTTTGGACTAACCTGCAGCAGGGAGACGATTGCCTCCAACTCGATCAAAGCCGACCTACCAAAGGTAATTGATAATGTAACCATGCATGTTGTAATACATAATGCAGCGCATGTATCAACGTAGACTCGACGTACCTTCACAGTATTATTCAGAGCGAGATTAACAAGAATGTCAATTACCAAATGTTCATTACCATATTCCAGGGGCATTGGGTCCTCAGGCCCATATGTCAACTAATGGGATACTAGGGCTTCTTTTGAGAGGATCTTACTAAAGTCTCAACCCCCGAGCTCTGGCCTCAACCGCGGTAGACCAGTTCCACCAGAAATCATGTAAATCACCGTATTTATCTGGCGTTGACCTACAGCGTCAAGATCTTCTTCATCATTGTCATCGTCGTCATGTCGACGCGACTTCTCTTTAGACACTTTCTTTCAGGAGGAGGTCGGCCAAAATCTGCTGATTATGCAATTGTAATTTTGTGTTATAAAATTAATGTAAATGACCTTTTTCAATGAGGTGCTCGATTACTCCTGCCAAGTGTCTACAATTCTCTATGTCATGGACAATGTCTTAGTGATACTTGTAGTACAACTTTATATATCTTTTCGATCCCGGCTCCTACAGCAATTACAAATCCTTTTTCAATATGTCTTTCTCTATTATGACTAAGATCCTTTCTTTAGAGGCAAGCAAGAGAAAATCTTTCTTACCCGATCTCATAGGCAATCAAATGCGTTGTTTTGTCCTTGGAGTCTTTGGAGACTTCTTTCTTGGAATGTGCTCGACCTAGCTGATGGTAGCCTTCTCATCCTCCCTTTTCAATCTGCTTGCCTATTCTCACAGGCAAATTGGTGGGCTTTCTCCAATCAGGCCTTCAGACACTTTGGATTCTCATTGGTTAGATGGGAGATGAAGTGACTTTTCCTCCGTTTGGTGAATGATGCAGCTATGACTCTATCATTATGCTCCACGGCCTATAGTGATTCGTTAGTGAACCGTTGTGTGTGTGTGTGTGTGTGTGTGTGTGTGTGTGTGTGTGTATCAGATGACTGACTCCTTAGATTTTGCCATAAAGTCATCAAATAGAAAGAGTTTTTCATAAATGGTTTACATGATAAAATTTGCGCCTTGAACCTCTGGGCTAATTGCCTAAAAGAGTATATAGACTGAGATGTCAACTCTTGGAACCATCTGTGAGCATTTCCAAGTAAATGCATAGGGAATATCTTGCACCTCAGCGTATCAGCTATGTTTTTCATATTCATCGCTGTCTGAAATTGAAAGATACATCTGTTGAATTTGAGATGCCATCAAAATCACCTACGACCGTGTATTGTACAACATAGTTAGAAAATAGACTTTCTTGACTTATCCGCGAAACCATCTCGATCTTAACGAGGGAGTGATGTCCGATATGTATACTTTGAGCAACGTGGCTTAACTCCTAAGGGTTTCTTCATAGGTGGCAAAGGCTCAATCTGAGGCTTCTTGCCTTCACATCTTGCATCTGCTAT
The DNA here is from genome assembly GCA_036186865.1 of Eustoma russellianum. NCBI lineage: Eukaryota > Viridiplantae > Streptophyta > Magnoliopsida > Gentianales > Gentianaceae > Eustoma > Eustoma russellianum. The sequence continues at coordinate 41,650,250 of AP025043.1, forward strand.
AAATTGATCTATTAGTGTGGAGAAAACATTTTTGGACTTTTGCCTCCCTCGAGAGTCGTGAGGAAAGTCTTCAACTACACGTGGGGCCTTTAGGCCTTGTATTTGATTTCGACCAAAGCCTGGAATACACTTACGCTTTGGACAACATATTGCGTAGCTTCCATTTGCTCTGCATGCATGTTTCTTTGAAATTCATCGTGGTGTCCAATCTGATTGTTGAATGTCTGCTCCAAAAGGGGATTGGATCCTCTATTTCTTCAATAGTGAGAAGATTCTTCACCATCGTATTCGACTGTTTTCCTCATTCTTGAGTAATCTTATGTGTACTATGACAAAAAAAGATGAAGATAAGGCCTGGTAGGCCCTTCCTCTAGCGTCAAATGGTGAAGATCTTCGTTTTAAGAAAAAAAGATCCAAATATTGATTTTATGAAACGTGTGTTGCTGTGAATCTGCACAAGTCAACTACATCAGATGCCATGGAGTTGTTACTCTGGGAAAAATCATCCGATACTCGAGTCAGTTTTGATTTTACCATATTTGAGATTTTCTATATGCTCAAATATTAGAGAAACATGTCTTTTTTCAGTGTGGAAGGTTGGTTTTGTAAACAATATGTGGCAAAGATGATAGAATTACAACAAAATATTTCGATAATATCATACTGAATTATATATGTAAAATCGTGTATAAGTTATGTCATGACATTTTATTGATATAACAAACAGTTATTAGTTCTAGGATGTCATGCAATGACATAATCCACAGAAAAATGCTCAAGTGAAAAACTTTATTAAAATGTTTCGTCAACATATAGTGAGTGTCCGAATCATGACGATAGCCTGAGTCGTTTGTTGAGACGGGTTTGAATTCAAACTCTTTATAAATGTAATGATAAGAACGTTCTAATAACTATTTATTGAAGCATATTTTTTTTTATTTATATCATCTATAAAACTCTATGGACATAATATGATCAAGGTTGGTGTTAAACCTTTTTTAGTTATTAAGATTTCGAGAGACTTTATGTTATTTAAGACCCAAAGGTAACTAATTCATAATAATATGATGTGAAACAAGATTTGCATAAAAAGTAATTGATTATTACAGAGACTACATATATACAAACATTCAATTAGTTGAGTTGTAACTAGTTATATTTGGTTTAAAAGTATTTTAACATATATATGTATACACACATTTAATTAGTTGATTTGTAAGTAGTAGTATTTGGTTTTAAAGTATTTTAAAATTACTTTGAGATGTCTAATGTTACTAGAGCTGTGGGACGAATCAAACAGTTTGCGAACTGTTCGAGTTCCATTTGTGTTTGTTCTGTAATTATTTGTTAACAAGCCGAATTCAAACAGGTATTCGGGTTCGTTTAATTAAACAAGCCGAACTGTTCGGTTCGTTTAAACAGTTATAAGGTTATCGATCTGAGTCAAACCAATTTTCAAGTTTGTTTAGCTAAACAAATCAAGCCGAACAGTTCGTTTAGTTAAACAAATACGAATTCGAAAACCTAGTATTCGGTTCGATTCGGTTCGTTACCACCTTTACGCCATTTTTTTCTCGGCATTGCGCGTAGCTTTCACTAACGACAGTGGAAGCAGCCGTCTAAAACGACCTCACTACCCCCATAAGCATCACAACTGAAGACCTCTCTTTTCTTCTCTATCTATACATATACCCTAACTGTATGTATATGTCATGTACACATATTGGCACACACACTTCCACCTGTTCTTTCGTTTTCTTTCTAAAACCATGCCCTGCTTCCGCGGCTGACTATCAGAAAGGAGGTAAGTTTTGATCTGATCATGTGAACTTTTTTGCATTTGATTCCTTTCTGGACAAAATCCATTTCGGATTATGCGGTTGTATCTGGGCATCAACATGTGTTTTTTCTCCTTCTTTTTTTTTTGCGAAATAATTTACTTGGTCTTATGGACTGTTTATAAATAGGTCGAATTAATTGGTTAATTGGAGATATATGCGGTGGGAATGTGGTGGTTATTTTGGGTGAATATTTTTTGATGCTATTTTTTTTTTTTTTGAAATTACAGTTTTATGGGCCTTAGTTTCGGATCTTCGTAACTGTTTGTTGTCGGATTTTCTTATTTTCGGGGGTTTTCGCGACTCGCACGAAATCTGCTCACTCTTCGCCTGCAAACTAGCTGATTTGCTCGATTTTTCTTTCTTTTAATTGTTTTCTGGTGACCTTTTTTTTTCTCCAGAATATGTATTTGTGTTTGCCTATGTTTGAGCTTGATGAATTTTCGGTTTTGTTGCATGTGTTTGAGCTTGATGACATCTGCATTAGGTCCATTTTTTTCGTCTGACGGGGGGTATGAAGAAAAAGTTGTATGTTATATGATTTGGTGTTAGACTTTGATATTTATTCTTCATCTCCTTCTTCCTTTAGTAGATTACTGTGTCGGACATGCATATGTGGGGGAGTTGGCTGGATGGTCAACTGGTACAGTAGTCAAATGCTGGTTCAATTCCTCTGTATGGATTGATTCTTTCGTGTTATGTATCAGGAATCCTTTGATTAATGATAATACATGGAGAAAGAACATTCCTTGTATTTTATTTTTTGTTTCCCTTCTCACACTAGTATTTGTTTATTTATTTTCGTGGTAATGGTTGGTATTTTGTCCTTCTTCATGCTTAATGATTTCTTATTTTTGGTTTCAATGTCTGATTCACTTGTTATTGCTATGAATTTTATTGCGATCAAATTGTTGTAGAAAAACTCTCACATGGACAAATTTTTAGTGAATTATGCAGGATTTCTACTTTGTGCATGTTGTATGATTTGTTACTCTGGTGGCAGTTGCACAGCATAATTGTTTTCTACAGCTGGTTTGGATTTAAATCAGAGTATAGATGCAAAACTAATTAACAGATTTTTGTGAAAAATGCAGTGGTCTTGTTGATGCTTTGCACATGACTGATAGCCAAAGTGTTACTTGATTGTCTTGCTTCTGTGCTCGTGAGCAAATATGGGATCTGTCTGCTGCGTTGCTGCTAGAGACAGATCAGTGACGAATGGGCCTACCAACGATATGTTGCATCGAAACATGCGTCATTCTCCATCTTGGAGCTTCAGGTGGGATAACAGGGTACGAGTAGTTGGGGATGAGTCTTCCATGAGTTGGATGTCTAATGGGGCTCCTCGCTTGAACCAACGGGACACCAAATCTGGACCAGTTGTTGAAACCACACATGTCTCTGAAGAGATTAGTCCGTTAGACAACTCTGTATCAATATTTATTCAGAAGTCTCCAGTAGCTGAATTGAGTACTGGGCTTATGAGGCTCCCATCTTCAGGTAATCTTCAAATCGCTGCTCCTGTTGGTTGCACATGAATTGTCATGCCTTGGTAAAATTCAATTCATTAAACTTGAATCTGGTATTGGTGTATTATTCTGTATGCCTTAATCACTTCCAGATTTGGGATATAATTTTGCATTGCTTTGTCAAATACATTGAACTTGATGCACTTAAGAATTTCTTTGGGTTTCGGGTTGGTAGATTGGATGGTGTTTGTTTATTTAATGAAGTACGACCAACGTTTGTGCTTACAAGGGATCAACGCGAGCAGAGAGTTCTTTGCAATGATTGGATGCTAGAATAGGGTTCTGAGGGGCATGAGTAAACCTTTTTTTGGGTGGATAAGTGGTTTATCTGTAGATTCAAGGCAAGACAGCTGGAAAGGTAATAAGAAGAATGCAGCAGATGAGCATTACAAACATTCAGACGAACATTGGCAATAGATTAGGAGTAAAAACTGATCAAGTAATCACCCTTTGTTAACTGAGCTATGAGAAGTGGGCTGGTTTTTTCCCGTTTTAACATCTGAGTATGAAATAAAAAAAATCATTACGTGTGGAAAGCAAGTCTGGAAGACGTATTGACGAGAAGGTTAAAACTGTAAAAGTCTTGGAGAAGGCTTTACTTATGATTCTGTTCCCTTGTGAATTCTCCTTACCCATACTTGTGTTTGATTCGTAAATGTACTATCATGGATGAAATTTGGCAATATGTTCAGGTTCTGCATCATCAGAAGAGGTACAACACTCTTGTCTTGTGGAACAGATCCACAACAGCTAGAACATGGTCATCTTAAATTCTGATCCTCCTAATCTCAAGATCAAAATCGGAACTAATTCTGAGCACTTACACATGCAGATCCTAATTTCGATCCTGCTGGTTTGTTGTCACTTTTGAACTATAGGAAGAACTGCTTAAACCAGGGACCATATCGACCATATCTTTTCTTGGATCGTTATTGTTTGGCTTTATTTGTAAAGAGTGTTTTTACTTTTGTTTTTGCAAGTAAAATTTCATAAATAGGCAAAATTAGGCAACTTTACAAAGTGGTTGATAGGAGTAAGCAACAGCAAGCCTCAAAATAAAGGCATGGTAGATTCCGATCATAGTCAACCTAGTGCCTGCAAGTATAACTTGCTCAAAGTACAAGTGGTTTGGTGGTTTACCATCTTAATGCATTTGATGTTGAGGACATTGGTCCCATGTATTTATCAGAATAACTTATTGCATTGGTTTTTCATGCTGACAATTTAATTTTAAGGAAATGTAGTTTGGAAACAGGCATCAGATGGCTGATATTGGCACTTAAAACAGACGGAAAGACGTGCGCAGGCACGACCAATTTTGAATATTTTGAGGTGATAAAAGGATAAGTGATGACTGCATGTGTAACTACAAAAATCAACATGTAGGAAAAAATAGGCTATCTGTAATAATAAACTTGACTGCATTCCAATTCCTTGTCTTTCTGCATTTATGGTGGATAATTCTTTTCAAGAGTGAAGCAATGCCCAATATATATATATATATATATATATATATATATATATATATAAAGTTGAGGAAAGCTTGTCAAGGAAGCTCTATGTTGACTGCTGAGGCATCCTTGTGGGATGTGGTTTCCCTCCCTTTTCCCCCTATATATATATATATATATATATATATATATATATATATATATATATATATATATATATATATATGATACTACAGCAACACTCAAGCATTTTTCTCACTATGTGAGATTAGTTATATGGATCAATCATTTCTATTGCTTTTTATTTTATTTTTTGTTTGCTTTTGTTTTTGTTTTTAACTCGTAACCTAAATCCTACTCACCTTGTATATCTCTTAATACCTAATGCATAATATGCGCATCTTTCAAAACTATCATGTCACCTCACTTGTAATTCATGCCTAAGTATCTAAAATTTTTTACTTAAATCTTATACCATATCAATTCTTTACATTTTGTTGTATCACTGACCATATGCTCCATAAATGTCATATAAGTTATATCCTTCCTTATTGTCTCTTTACATGTCTTTTTTGGTCTCCCTCTCCAATGTTTCACATATACCTCATTCATTGTTTCGCATCGCGTAACAGGTGCATCTGCAGGATGCTTTTGTCCATATCTGCACCATCTTAACCTTGACTACCTCATCCTCTCATGTATGGGAGCCACCCCTACCTTTCCCTTTATATATATTTTATTTTATTATTTCTTATATGTCCACGCATCCATCTTAACATTCTCATTTTCGCTACTCGCGTTCTTTGTTCATGCTTGTAATTGACACCGAACATTCAGACACGTATAACAATGCGAGTCTTACTGTCATCCTATAAGACTTTCATTTATGCTTTAAAGGTACTTTCCTATTACAAAGAAGATTTGGCGCACTTCTCTACTTTAACCACTCTGCTTGTATTCTGTGATTTACATCATTGTCAATTCTTCCAGCTTTTTGTAGTACATATCATAAATATTTAAAACTATCACTCATGTGAATCTCTTGGTCTCGCAGTTTCACATAAGGTTCCAAGGTCATTCTTTTGTTACTAAAATTAAATTCATATACTCTGTCTTCTTTTCTCAATTTAAAGCCCTTTTGCTCGAGGGTGTCTTGCCAACATTCCATCTTAACATTGGCTCATTCACTAGTCTCATCCACCAACATAATGTCATCTGCAAATAATATGCTCTACAAAACTCTATCTTGAATGTGTCGAGTGAGCTCATTTATAACTAAAGCAAATAAGTATGGACTTAATGTAGATCCATGGTGTAAACCCATTGTAATTGAAAACCCTATGTTTAATCCTCACGGAGTCCCTACGCTTGTCGTTGCATTCTCATACATGTCTTTAATACTTTCTATATATGCTACTCTATCACTTTTTTTTCAAGCACTCTCCACAATATCTCTCGTGGGACTTTATCATATGACTTTTCTAACTCATAAAAACTATATGGAAATGCTGCTTATTCTCTCGATATCTCTCTATCAATCTTCTCAAAAGATGAATAGCCTCCGTCGTTGACTTTTTCGGCATAAATCCAAATTGATTCAAATACATTAGTCCATTTGCCAAGTCTTTTCTCAATCATCTGCTTTCAGAGCTTTATAGTGTGGGTTATTAACTTGTTTCCTCTATAATTTGCATAACCTTATGTCTTCTTTGTTTTTGTACAAATGCACTGATTCATGTTTAGTAGAATCACACGCTCCCAAAGGATCTCCTGATAACCAAAAAATTAAAAGACTCAAGACGGCATAAAAACCATGAGAAATACAAAGAACACAAAGAATATATAGAAGATGAAGAATACAAAGAACACGAAGAACAATAACAATGTACCTTGTTAGACTTTTTGATGAACATAGCTTTGCAATGAACCTTGTTTGATTTGCTGTTTATTCATGTTGAGCAATCCTCATTTGATCAACAATCTTCTTGCCAATAATCTTGGTAGACCCTTGGGAAACTTCTAAAACAACCTGGAGGATGAATTCAGACCATAATTTTTGCTCAAAGAATTGATTGAATTCAAAAGACCAAAGCTTGAGTTGACAAACTTCAAAAACGCACAAGAACAAAAAAAGCTCAATTTTCTTAACTTGTATTGATGAAAGGGATGATGAAAATCGTGTATAAAGAGGCTTATTTATAGACTCCAAAACTCCTAAAGCTTAGCCAACAAGAAAACAAATTTCCTATCTAATTAATAGCCTAAAATAATAAAAAGACAAAATAAACTGGAATGAGCCCCAGGAAGCCGGCCCTAATGAGTTCAAAAAGGCCCAATTACAACTAAAAAATTCAAAAAAAACGTACGGACAAATTTTAATCCAGCTCACGATCCTCCTATGCTCTTGTTAGGCTTCTTGAGGCCCATCATTCCCCTCGTTTTCAAAATGATTCGTCCTCGAATCTAAATCTGCATTAAAGGAAGAGCATTTAGCCATGAATATGCTTTAACATAAAAAAGGAAACATAGAGATAATGGACTCAAACAAAGCTAGTTTACTCCTAATCATACCAGGATGAAATATGAACATGATAAAGAATATGACTAGTAAGGTTAAAAGAAATTTAACCTCAAGACATAAACTTTCCTTTAACTACAAGATTTTCATGAACCCCGTATTCGTCTCTTTTGACATGCTCTGGATGCATCAGGACTTGCACCAAAATATTACTAGGCACAACAGCAAGGAACATAGTACTCGTTAGAATATTCAAATTCAGTATTTGTAATCTATGTTTCCAAGCCAAGCCATGGAGCACGAAAGATATTGGACAACTTTGAGCGTTTTTATCTAAAGAATTCTCCCATGTACACGATGTGACATCAATTTGAAGACCTGTCTATAAGATGCAACGGACCTACACGTTGTCACTCATATGTTATTTTTCACTGCATCCGAGTTCTCTATGAGATGCAATTGTCCTAGCTCAATGCCACACTCAGACCATGCGACGAGAACCTAAGCCCCCTCCAGATGCAGCAATCTTTACGGAGACACCACATTCGGACCATACGGTGCGTTCTTTACAGGGAACATCGTAGCATTAGCGCAATTTCTTGTTTGATCTATAATGTTGTTCACTAACAACGTTTTACACTGGCTGTCAACCTAACGTGACCCTCTTCTTTTACTCGGGCTTGGAACCGGCAAGTTGAAAACTCGACCAGACAGTGTTTTCTACATGCTAATGATGGGAATATTTCTCGCTAATTCTACTAATTTGTCCTGATTTTTCTAAGGCTACATGTATGGAAATGGGACTTCAGGTTGCATCTAATAGGTTGAGTTTGGAATGGATCTACCAAGTTTCCCATTCATCAAATAGCTTGCCAACTAACAGACTGATTCTTCTGGTTTCTCTATAACAAGCGGTGGGCACGATACAATTATGACATTATATTTGAAGGAAATTATTGTTATTATTGCAGTTTTTACTGTTATCATTTGCTGTGTTACGTCATTATCATGCAATTGAACTGACGTTTCATTTGGTTGATTCAACTGATAGCCCAGTCATGCCTTTGTGTTTTTTTTTTTACTTTGGTTACTACCTAGTAAAATGCTCTCGTATTCAGTGTGGTATAGCATGTCATGTACCGCCCGTCTAATTTTTGCATCCATATGTGTGCTTTCAAGTGCGTTTCTATTCAATAATATCAAATTTGATTGGGTGTTGGGAAAAATCAAGGTTTGAGATCAGTGTCTTCATCATAAAGTTCTCACTGTTGCAATCCCTATTTTTATATGCATCCTTCATCTGTTTTAATTTTGTTGCTGAGACCCCTTGCTGCTTATAACTTTGCACCTGATGCCCCGCCGGCTTTTTTTTTTTCTTGCAGATCCATCCATTGCAGGGAATTCTACCGAGGTAGTAATAGAGCAACTTGAGTCGTTTATTATCAGATGAAACTAATAGACCAACTGATGTTTATTTTAAATGGTTTTGCAGTCCTTTCTTTTGTTCATTACAATGAGGATTTTCGTTTTACTTGCCAAAAAAAAAAAAGAGAAAGAGGGGGGGGGGGGGG
>AP025043.1:41659166-41962852 GCA_036186865.1 Eustoma russellianum
CACAATGATGTTTCTGTTTTTGATTGGGATTAGGTGAAGCAGTCGGCTCAGTCTCCTGAAGTTTCATTCCCGTCTCCTGTGAAGTTGTCTCCTTCAGTGCATTCAATTTCATCTCTATCAGCGTCGCCCCTGTCATCCCAGAGTCATTTAATCCCTCCAACCCTGACTCCATCACCGTGGCCACGGCATTCTCCTGGACACCACTTGCTGAGGCAGGTGTCTGATAGCTTGATTCCAGCCCTTAAATCTCCAACCTTGTCAATTTCTGAAGAGTCAACTTCCTCTACACTACCTGGGTGGAGCTATGAATTAACCAGGGGTTCGCTTGGTGGTTCCTCAGATGGTTGGTCAATACCTACGTTTCCTGATATGACGACAACCTCACGGAGGGAGAGGTGGTCTTTCGATAGTGACACATTTGGTTTTGTTCGTGATAAGCTAACTCGTTCAAGTGGTCGAAGTTCTGGGTGTCAGTTTGATATACAAACTTGTGGCATTTGTGCTAAACTTTTGACAGAAAAATCATCTTGGGGTTCCCAGAAAATAATAGCAACTAACGAACTTTCTGTGGTTGCTGTCCTTATCTGTGGGCATGCATACCACGCTGAATGCTTGGAGAATATGACCCTGGACATCAATAAGTATGATCCAGCTTGCCCGGTCTGTACTTTTGGGGAGAAGCAAGCAGTTAAGATGTCTGATAAGGCATTGAAGGCTGAGTTTGACGAACGAAATAGGAAAAGGTCCAGGAATAAAATTGCTGATGGTGATCCCAGTGGCGAGCTTCTCCTGCTGGATCGTCAAAAAAGTAGCAGACAAGATGGAAGAAGCCAAAAATTGAGCGCTAGTTCAAGCACAAATAATTCTTTAGGAAAGCCCTTCCTCCGCAGGCACTTTTCTTTAGGGGGTTCCAAGGGCAGCAAATCCTTAGAGAATCATTCTTCTTGGAAAAGGGGATTTTTCTGGGCTAAGTCTAGCAAGCATTGAGATTCATTCTAGAATCATTAAGGTGAACAATCTGCATCTTTGCAGTTTTCCGTGCGTTTTTTTTGGCAAGTCAGAATAGAAGAATTTGCTATAAAGTTGTTCATCTCTGCAGACTGCAGTATGTTTTTGCTGCCATGGAAATCGGATTGAGAAGCAACGGGGATGCACGCAATGGCACCTGGAGATGTTGCTTAACAACCAGTATCACCAGAAAGGATAGATAGCTTTTGATGATACACTGTAAAGATGGGAAGTACCGCATGGTTGGGAAAACCGATTCGTTTTATAGGAAAGGCAAAAAAGATGGTAGATTGTGAATTGTGGAATGTTGAATGTAGGCAGTATCGCGTTACCTGTGATACATATGATATTTTATTGTTGTTCTATTCAGGTGATTAATCTGAACAAGGCCCTCCCATTGCCTTGAGAGGCTTAATGGGAATGGAGGCTTGTCTGCACCCTTTGGTGACCACGTGTTTGGTGTTAGCTTGTGATCAACTTTGCTTGAGCTCTCTGCTTTTGTAGGTTTACAGTCTGCAATCTGTGATGCAGATGGTGAAAGAAGCATAGGCTCGAAGCCAAGGTACGAGCTTGTACAGCCGATCCTACGTCTTGGATTGTGGTTTGTCGTTGGAATATATTGAATATGTGTTATCCTTGTCGTCGTTCTGGACTGATTGATTTGTATATCGCAGTAAGGGGTACTTTGCCATGGCTCGATACACAAAAGCCTTTTATGCAATCGTCGCAGTATATTAACACGATAACATGGCAATACACTTTAATCAAATATCCTTTTTCATGGTTATACGTTTTTATTTTGTTTCGTGGTATAATGCAGTAACATATAAGAGCATTTTATCAAATCGTGTTACCACGCTATTCTATTGACAATATTCATTTGTTGCATTAGGAACTCTGAGCGCAACTGGGAAGAACAAGGATGTTAATGCATATCGCCTTACTAACACGTTGGAGAAGAGTGATAATTGTTAACATAGCCCGGACATACGAGGCCTCATGTTTCTTTCCACCACCCCGACCCGTTCAACCGGCGAAAATTCATGGTCCCTGTAACAATCTCAAATAATAAAGTTAATAAAAGTTGATAAGATAGGAACTATTTAATGTAATATTGGAGAGATAATAAAAGTTAAAAGACTATATATACAATACATTATATGAAATTATAAAAGAATAGAGATAAGATAGAAAAAGATCCTTCAATGACATAAATTAGGGAACATATGAAGAAAATTCTGTAGGTACATGATGTTTTTTTTTTGTTGTTGTTGAGAATCACATGTCTACTTCGGTCCTATATGTTTATTTACACTATTATTGGCCCTTAAGTATGCAGACTCATCTTTCTCTAAGTCAAACATCTTTCTAATGTTGTTTCTTTTTATTTTTGTAACAAGTTTTTTGTAGCATAGTGTATAATGTAATCCATACAATATAACATATAGTTTTTCTGAATATAATGTAATTTATATTTATGTTAAAAAGTTAAAAATAATTTATATTTTAAAAAGTAAGTATTTTTTGTTTGGAGGACCATGGGTAAGTATTTGCAGAAGTTACCTATTTCCGTAAGACACGATTCATGTGTTAACGGACCGGATGTCCGTACCTACGAAGGGTTGCAACCTGAAAAGTTGCGAAACTGGTCGAAGTTGAATTGATATAGAGCTCGTAAATTAGAAAAATGATATCAACAAAAAAATATAATACCAGTGAGAGACGGTTTATAAAAAAAATACCAACAAAAAATTAATACCGGATAGAAACGATCAACAGCAAATGTAATACCAGAAAAAAAAGAGACGGTTTATCTTTAGTTTAGTGAATAAATCTAATCCGGTCCTGTAATCGCCTCACCACGAAGGATAAAATTTGATTTATACGCAATATGTAATAGATAGATAAGTCTGTGTGTCTAACATATGTCTAGGCATGCCGATGCTGTGGCGGCGCTTTCTTTCTCGGGAAGCCACGTACCATATTTTTTCACACGTGGCACGACAGCTCAATATTGTTACATGCAGCTTACGTCTCCACCGACTTGACCTTGCTCCCTTATAAATGCAGGCACCTCAAACCCGAGGAGTTGGTGCTTTATCCTTTTTCTTGTAATTGGATGTTCTTGCCTCGGATTTGAAGGAAAGAAATGGCAGATTTGCGAGATGAACATGGGAATCCTATTCAGCTGACGGACGAGCATGGGAACCCTGTGCAGTTAAGGGATGAGCACGGCAACCCCATGCACCTTAGTGGTGTGGCTACCACCACCACTGCTTATTCCACCGCCGGTACTGGTGCTCCTCCAACCCAGCAGCACAAGGAGCAGGGCGAGCAGCTTCGTCGCTCCGGCAGCTCCAGCTCCAGCTCGGTAATTATGACTCCCCACGCTTCATACCTTTTGGAAAGTCTCATCGTTAAAGTCAATCGTCGTTACTTTTTGATATAATAATAGTTTGTAAATTCAATGAGATGATGAATGAAAGTGGATTTGTGTTTAAATAAGCAAGAATAGCTTGTTCATGACATAGATAGATGGATCCTAAAAGTTTGAAAATGAAGTTGATTATTATACCGATCGATGTCATATAAATCGACGACTTCAATCGATCGATGTACCGTGTGTGTAAAGTTGAAACTGACATAAACGACTGGATGGAGTGTAAGAGCCCATATGTTACAACACATTTTTTCTTGACATCTTGAATTCTAGTTGGTCCTTGCATTAAAGCTCTTCTTCCTATTAAATACACTTTTGTTTTGAAAGTTTATTTTGATTTCAATCTTTTTTGATGTAGTTGAAATCTTGTTGGCTATTGTATCATATGAGGAAATTTGTCTAAACCTGTAGCTTTACGGATAGTATTGATATACGTCTCAAACCAACTTCTTCTATATTTCTTGTTCTTGTATCCATTTTCTTAGCATTTGAATGAGAAGCTCTTTGTCAAGTGAATCTACTGTTGATTGCTGATAGTTGTAGTATAAGTTTCCGATATAGTTAATGAACAATTATTTTGCAATTTAGTAGCATTTGCTTGCTGTCCATAAGATTTGTAATATTTTACCCATCTCTTTTGATGAGTTATTATAATTTTTCTGAATCGTGGATGATATATAGTCTGAGGACGACGAACAAGGAGGAAGACGGAAGAAGAAAGGACTGAAGGAGAAGATCAAAGAGAAGCTTACAAGCGGAAAGCACAAGGACGATCAGCAGGGCGATGTGGCGCCCGCCACCACGTACGGAAGCGCCACCTCAACTACTAGCGTGGGGCAGCAGCCGGAGCATGAGAAAAAGAGCTTGATGGAGAAGGTCAAGGATAAGCTCACAGGCCATCATGAGCATCACTAGACATATGAAACGCTTTGTGTTTGTTTCGAGATTGTTAAATAGTTTCTTTGTGAATGGATTCCAGGTGGTAGATTGTTATATTGTGGTTGTGAACATGTAGTTATCTTGATGAATAGTAATGTCTGTGTATGCTTTGTGACATCAAGTCCATCTTCATTGTACAAATAAGCCCTCGGTTATATATATGTTTTCCTGTCCTACAGTGATATTTCCCTAGATTATATATATATATATGTTTTCATGTCTTAGAAATTTTAGAGCCAAGAATCAAACTCGAGACTTAAACCTAAGTTGGTTAATTGGAAGATTGGTTTTCTTTTCTGTTGAAGCTATTTTTGTTCAGATGCGAGTATTTTTTTTAGTTGGACCACAGGGAGAAAAGCATAGGAGTAAAATTGCCTTTTGGAAGCTTGTCAAACAGGTTTCCCACAGAACACAGGCGGCACAGTGAAATCAAAAGAAAGGTATGAAACAGTATATATATGTTCATTGTTATAGTTTAGGTTAAAAACTAATTCAAAATGAACTATGCCTTAAATTATACTAAGAAAATATTGTCAAGGTTAAGAGAACAAGAGAAGAATAACAATAAAGTTGGAGAGAATGCATATCTAATTTTGCAGCTTGCGAAAAAAATTTATAATATTGGCAAGATTGTTGGGGCACATCATACCCATCGACTTAAAATATAGATCATGTCTACCCTAAGCAGAGTGAGAAAGTTATAAAAATCAATTTACAACAACCCAGAATTTAATCCAACACAAACAACATCAAACCTACATTTCCCTGTCCAAAAGACAAAAAAAAGGCGGATCTCTCCACTCAATTGTTAGCAACCAAATATGAAGCTTATGTTTTTAGGCTCGCTGAAAGTATGGAGCTTGTCCTGCTCCCTTGAAGGTCATAAAGACTATACTTCATATATTCAACTGATCGTTTTAAAATAAAAGATACATATCTAGTTGTCTACAATAAACCAAACATACAAGTTTGTTTTATGTGAAGATCAAACTGATAATGTCTCTAAGATATAGTTCAGTTGGTAATGAGGTTGAGATATCCGTCTAGAAGATCAAACTGATAACTCTATTTGAGACTCTTAACTACAAAGATTCGAAATCCATCCTTTAAATACTATACCCGGCGTTGAGCTGCTACACCAGTGCTCTCTACTTTGGGGATAGGATGACGCGTGACCTCGCGACACGTAACAGTAAGAGGGGGTGATGATATTAGATGCAGATGACCTTCATCTAGCCTCACCATCCTACATTGTTGTCACGTGTCGCACGGTCACAAAAAAAATGATAAAAGTAGGGGTGAAAGATCTCAACTCTCTTAAAACGGGATTATCTTTTCTCCAACCAGCTAAAGCTCATCCCCCGTTTTTTCCCGCCTACCATAAACTCCTCCTTCCTATTCCAAATGCTTTCTCAATCTCACCTTCTTCTTTCTCAATCGGAACTCTTCCCCTGTTTTTCCCCCTTCACCTTCATTCTATCCCCCTTCCAATTTCTCCAACCCAAACTTCACCCCTATGGCCCTATCTCTCCTTCTTTCCCCAAGTTCCCTTCACTTTTTAGCAGAACCAGAATCACTTCTCGACCAATTACGAGTTACAATGTCTCGCTGTCTAATAGCGATGAAGTGGCGGATTCTAGTTTGGAGGATTTCGATCTCGACCGCTTCGCTCACGTGGCCAACCTGCTTGCTGATGCGGCTGGTGGTGTCATTCGTCAATACTTTCGGAAGAGATTTGACATTGTACACAAGGAAGACTTAAGTGAGTTTTTCTATTGATGAAATTGTTTCTGTAAATTTCAATTGCATTTGATTTTTTAAGGGTGAAAATGGTCTACTTGTGTTTGTGATTTAGGTCCTGTCACCGTTGCTGATAAATTGGCCGAGGAAGCTATGGTCACGATAATACAGGAAAACTTTCCTTCTCATGGAATGTAAGCTTTACACTCGCTTTTGTTTGTGCGTTTAGTTTCTTTTGAACCTCAGCTTGTAGAATTTTGATGCTAATCCACAGAAAAGAGATGAAGTTGCAGTTCCTTCTTAAATGCTGCTTGTTGTTCTGTACTGAACTATATTTGCATCAGAATCCTGCTTTTTTTTCCCTTTCTTATGGAATTATTAGTTTCTAGTCCGTGCATTTGATGTACATTTGATAATGCTATTCTATCACAGTTTGAAAAAGTTGGAGCCTTTTTCTCATGTACAGAAAAGAGTTCCATCAAAATCCTGCTACTGCCTTTGTGGATTATCGGTGCTCTGTGTGTGCTTGATGTTCCTTAGACAAGATAAAACTCTCTAACCTGATGGTGAAGACCTGCCATGCTTAGGGTCTGGTTTAATAGTTACCATTTTAATTTCCTTTTCAGACAATGCTAAATAGTTTTGGAGAGGAAAATGGCTGGAGATCGGATAAGGACGAGGTGGACTATGTTTGGGTACTAGATCCCATAGATGGGACAAAGAGCTTCATCACAGGTGCTGCTTTTGGTCTTCATAAAATATATAGTCATCAAGCTTCAAAAATTGTTCCTCATTTTGCTTACCTCAGCAAGTACTGTCATGCAGGAAAACCCTTATTTGGGACTCTTATTGCTCTGTTACACAAAGGTAAACCGGTATGGTGCATCGTCCCTATCTTGTGTTTAGGAATCTTCGTAAATAGTCAATTTATGAGCGCAAATTTGCCAAGTTTTTGTCAAATGGGTCCTAGTTGTTGTAATGTGATTGACTTTAAATCATTCGGCGTCTGGGACCCTTTTGATAAATAGATTGATTTTGATCACAAAACTTGATACAACAACAAAAACAATCAAGTCTTTTTTTCACTATGTGGATTCGGCTATATGGACGAATCATTTCTCTTACGTTTTATTTATTTATTCTTTATTATTTTTGAGTCGTAGCCTAAACCTTAGCCTCTTTTTGTGTCTCCTAGTACCTAATGCATGATATGCGTATTTAGAATACGCCTCTATCAAAAATAGTATATCATCTCAAATGTGATTTCAGTTTAAGTACGTAAAATTCTTACTTAAATTTATAGCCTTTACATGACATTGGCTACATGAATCAACTGACACCATTATGTTTTATCACTGACCATATGCTCTTCAATTGTCATATACATCATATTCTTCTTTATTGTCTCTCCATGTCTTTTTTGGTCTCACTCTCCCACGTTTAACATACACCTTATTTATTGTCTTGCATCACTTAACAGGTGCATCTGTAGGACGTCATTGCACATTTCCATACCATTTTAACCTTGTCCTCTCATCTTCTCATCTATAGGGTTTACCCAACCTTTCTCCTTATATGTTCATTTCTTATCCTTCTTTGTATGTTCAAACATCCATATTAACATTCTCATTTTCTCGCATTCGGTCCATACGGTGCGTTCCTTACGGAGAACATCCTAACATTAGCGTAATTTTTTGTTTAATCCACAATCATGTTTAGTGACAAAGTTTTACATTGGTTGTCAACCTAACGCAACCCTCTTCCTTTACCCAGGCTTGGGATTGACAAGACGAAAACTCGAGCAGGCCAGATTATTTTGTTGATATTTGCTCTATAATTTAATAAGCTCTGGTTATTTTGATATGTAACTAGCTTATTTGTTCAATTATTTTTGTGGACTATTATGTACTTTGGAGTGCCCAAGTATTGAAAGTGGCCTGCAGCCTTTTTAAATTGCGTTACCACCTGGTTGGATGACATTATTACTATTAAATATCACTTATCGCAACTTTTTCATACCCATACTCCCGGTATGTTGTATACATAAAGATCTTCTTTATTCCACTATTGAAGAGTGTGGAGGGGCGACTACTGTATCAACCATGTGGAGACTGTATTGGCACATCTATGATGCAGAATATTCATACTCAAGAACTTGGCAGTCACAGTTAACCTTTTAAAGCGATAGAAGGTCATTGATGCACTCATGCCTGCCTGTTTTGGACTAACTCATGCAGTTTTTTGAAACCCTTTCTGTTAAATGTAGCCCTAATATAGTGCCAGGATCATCATGCTAATCTGAAGATAGGTCTGCTGCAAAACAGGAATTTCTGTTTGATTCTGGTGGTTCAAAAGTTTCTCTGATTCCTTTCAGATTCTTGGCATAATTGATCAGCCTATTTTGAGAGAGAGGTGGGTTGGATTAAGCGGGAGAAGAACTACATTAAATGGACAAGAGATATCTACACGCAGATGTGAAGAACTTTCACAAGCTTATTTGTAAGATTTTTTGTACCCATGGACAAAGATAATTGTCTTTTCTTTGGTCTTGTATTTTAATCTTTTGGGCATTGTATAGCATATGGAAGTAGAGCATATCATGGATCACATTAAAGCATACAATTATAGAACCTAAAGGCTTTGAGAAATCTCAAGATTTCCTCTTTCTTCTGTTTCTCATGTGTTAGGTACACCACTAGCCCTCATCTATTTAGTGGCGACGCTGAGATGGCTTTTGCTAGGATTCGGGAAAAGGCAAGATTAATCTATTGTGTGAAATTGTTAAGTCATAATGGTGTACCTGGTGTCTTGAATGGATCCTCTGCTTAACAGACCTAAGATGTGCAAATTGTGGAAATAACGCGTCAAAGATATTTGAAGTAATGCTTGTTTTTTGCCAGCTAATCGCATCCATTTCAAGACACTGGCTGTACTACATGAATCAAGACATGAAAGCATACTGCATGCAATATGCTTGTCTTGGCTATTCTAAACCGGATTTGTAATGTAGTGGCATATATGCTCCTGATTCATACTACTTGTTATCAGCTTATCACAATTTATATTTTTGTCAGCTAATGCTTGTTTTTTGCAGGTGAAAATGCCTTTGTATGGATGCGATTGTTATGCCTATGCCCTCTTAGCTACTGGATTTGTAGACCTTGTGATTGAGTCTGGTCTCAAGGTAACTGTTGGTCTCTTGGTGATGTACTGATATTGGAAAGCATGCTGTAATTTACATGCAGTGATATTCTTAATGGAGCTCCTTTTTCCCCTGCCTCAACTACGCCTGCTTGAGGCAATAGATAGTCGACTAGGAGATCTCCCTGTTAGCTGGCATAATTTGAAGTTTAAATTTAACTAATCGAGATAGCAAATTGTGGTGTTTGAAATTGTTTCGATGTGATACTACTACTTACTACCTGCTGCACTCACCAGAAAGGTTGATGTTTAATAAAGGAGAATCTCTCAGAAACTGAATTACTTACATCTGCACGTGAAATTATATACTATGGCCTTTTTACTGATGAAATGAGGACAAACTTTTCAGCCATATGATTTCTTTGCACTTGTACCGGTGATCGAAGGTGCTGGCGGATCCATAACTGATTGGAAAGGAGATGAGCTTAACTGGCAGCCATCTGCTGATTCTCGACCCACATGTATGGCTCCTGTATCATGGCTTTTCTTCTTCTTTTGTTTTGGTAGCGTAATCCCTTGTTTAATTTGTAGGAATAGTTGTGACAAAAAGACTTGGGGTTATGTTTACCGTAGGTTTGTCATGCTCTTTCATACCTCTATAGCTCTTCACCCCCACCCCCCACCCCTCCCTCTCCCTCTCCCTTCTCCCAAAATTCACAGGAAAAAACAAAGCCAAGAGTAGTCGGAAAAAGAAAAGACCAAGCACGCACATCACACAAGCTCTTCTTTTGTTCACCGAGGGAGAAAGTAGTGATCCTTCGATGGAATATGTCTTGCCTATTAAGCTAAGTCGTGTGATCTTTATTTCATTCACCTGACTGAATGTATCAGTCAGCATTTGGACACAGATCATACAAATCTGATCATTAGATGATATACATTTGTATGGTCTGACGGTTCAAAAGCTTACTGAACTATGTAGTTGATTGAATGGAGGAAAATCCCACCATATTTGTTCTTTTCCGCTCTACTGTACCATGAATTCTTCAATCTATTAAGAGATTTACTTATTAGTGACAATATTCCTAATTACACCCGAAAATGGGTTTCACTGGTGGCAGCTTTTAATGTGGCAGCAGCTGGGGACAAACAGATTCATCTTCAGTCTCTTCATGTATTACAATGGCACTGATTCCAAACCGGACAGTTGTATACCAATGCATGTGAGATTCCAAGTGGAGATGAGCTCGCTGATACTGATCATAAATCTGCTACGTCGAGTATTACAGTAGTTATACTTCCTATTAAACCTCCAAAATCAGGGAGGAAGATCTGACGTTGTGTTCATTAGTTCATTGTCACTTCCCTTTTAGTTGATCGTAACTTTCAGGTGACCATTAGGTTAGCCACGTTGGGCATCATCAACCCCGGTATTTCGCATGATTACTGCATTCTTCCGCAGTTGGATCCTTTTTTTCCAGTATCCACATTAAGTCTGTATTTATTTGTTTTAGTTGTAGATAAACTTACTCGACACATTCAAGACAGAGTTCCGTGAAACATGCTATTTACAGATGACATTGTGTTGATAGATGGAAGTAGTGAAAAAGTCAATGATAAACTAAAACGTTGGCAGGAGACACTAGAGGAAAATGACTTCAAATTGAGTCGAAAAAAGACAAAGTACATGAAATTTAAGTTTAGCAACAAAAGAATGACTTAGAACCTTGTGTGACACTAGAAGACTAAGAGATTCACTTGAGTAAGAGTTTTATGTATTTAGTATCTATACTACATAAAGATAGAAAAATTGACAAAGATGTGAATCACAGTATACAGGTGGAGTGGTTGAAGTGGATAACTGTGTTATGTCTTTTTTTGTGATAGGGAAGTACCTTTAAAACTTAAAAAAAAAATTTTACAAAACGAAAAGACCTGCTCTCATGTATGCGTCTGAATATTGGGAAGTCAATCATAAGCATGATCAAAGAAATGCGAGTGGCGAAAATGAGAATGTTAAGATGAGTGTGACATATAAAGAATGACAAAAAAAATGAACACATAATGAGAAGACTTAAGGTTAAGATGTTATAAACATATGAAAGTCATGCAGATGCACCTGTTAGGCAGTGTGGGGTAATGAATGAGATGCATGTTAAACGTGAAATTAGAATATCAAAGAAGACATGGAGAGAAACAATAAAGTAGTATATGACATACGACAATGAGAGCATATGAACAGCGATAGAATACTTAGTTGATTTATGTAGCCGATGTTATGCAGAGAATATAAGATTTAATTGATAATTTTAGATATTTAGGCCTAAATTATGATTGAGATGGTATGATACTTTTGAAATATTAGTATTATATGTTAAATAGTCAAATTCCAAAACTGATAGATTTATAATATTTTGAGTCTTCTGACATATGCCATAAATAGAAAACTTATGCTTTTTTTTTTTTTTTTTGAAAGGATGGAAAACTAATGTTAAGAAAAAAAAATTATAGACAACGGGAGAAACTAAACCAAAGAAATTCGGTAGAGAATCCATGAGTTTACAGGCTGATATTACATGCAAGAAACGAAAATGTTGGAACTCAATCAAAACCTCTTCATCTAATCAACAGAAATATTCGCCTAAACAACCTTTTTCTCTCAACCATTCTTCATCTTCCTCCTCCAAGAGCAAGGAGGTCGACCATGGAGAAGAAACCTTGACCATTTTCCTTTTCTCTTTCTTTCTCTTGATTTGTCATTGTTCTTCTTCTCCGCCGCCATGGCAACCCTCCTGCTTTTTTTCTGCTTTTTTCTCACCACTCGACCTCCCATTTCCAATGTCTTAGCTCAAAAGACAGCCCCTCCAAAAAAGCCAGATTCTTTCACCCCTCAAGATAATTACCTTCTTGATTGTGGTTCCTCCTCAAAAACAACCCTTTCTGATGGAAGATCCTTCTTACCTGATCAAGAATCCAGGAATTTTTTGTCATACAATGGTCGTGATGTCCAAATTTCTACTCAATCTTCTAATGTTAAAGTTCCTCTTCCCATTTATTTGTCTGCAAAAGTTTTCTTGGAGGAAGCCAAGTACACATTTCATGTTGTTAGAGCAGGGTGGCATTGGATTAGACTCCATTTTTTCCCTCTTTCCAACAATGAATTCAATTTGCAGCTAGTGAAATTCAATGTTAATGCCAAAGAATTTGTTCTTCTCCATGAATTTCAGGCTTATAACAACACAAATGTTATGTTTAAAGAATATTTGGTTAATGTTACAACAGAGCGTTTCGAGATCAGTTTCATTCCTGCCAAAGGCTCTGCTGCTTTTATCAATGCTATTGAATTTGTTTCAGCCCCTGATGTTTTGCTTCAAGATTCTGCTTCAAATCTTTTCCCTGTTGGACCATATTCTGGGCTTTCGCGTAACGCATACCAGATGATCTATAGGCTTAACGTTGGAGGTCCTGCTTTAAGTCCCCAAAATGACACCCTTGGGCGTTCTTGGGAATCAGATCAACCTTATCTTGATCCTAGTTTTGCAGGAAACAATGTTTCTGCTGCACCTAATATTGTCAAGTATCCTGATGGCGGATCACCATTGATTGCTCCTCCATCAGTTTATGCATCTGCTATAGAAATGGCCAATGCAAATGTTAGCTCACCAAATTTCAATGTAACATGGAGCCTCAACCTTGATACCTCATATACGTATGTAATACGTTTGCACTTCTGTGACATTGTAAGCAAATCGCTCAATGATCTTTATTTCAATGTTTACATAAATGGGAAGATGGGAGTTTCAGGTTTGGACTTGTCTTCCATGTTTAATGAGCTGGCTACAGCTTATTACAACGACTTTGTGGTCAATTCTTCAGTTTTGTCTAGCCCTGTAAAGATCCAAATAGGCCCTATGAATGAGCCGACAGGCACGAAGAATGCAATTCTCAATGGTATTGAGATCTTTAAAATGAATAATTCTGTTGGCAGTTTAGATGGAGAATATGGCTACGATGGTAAGAAGGAGGAAGAATCAGGGCCTAATCGTAAAGTCGTGGCAACTGTTGGATTTGCTATGATGTTTGGAGCATTTGTAGGATTGGGTGCAATAGCTGTCAAGTGGCAGAAAAGGCCTAAAGATTGGCAAAGGAGGAACAGCTTTTCATCTTGGTTGCTTCCATTACATGCAGGGGACACCAGCTTTATGAGCAACAGCAAAACCTCAAAAACACAATTCCATTCCTCAACAAAGGGATTGGGTCGATATTTCTCGCTGTCTGAATTGCAAGAAGCCACCAATAATTGGGATCCATCTTCAATCATTGGTGTCGGCGGATTTGGGAATGTTTACCTTGCAGAGATTGATGATGGCACGAAAGTGGCTGTCAAGCGAGGCAACCCTCAATCAGAACAAGGTATCAATGAATTCCAGACTGAGATCCAAATGTTATCCAAGCTTAGACACAGACATTTGGTGTCACTGATTGGATATTGTGACGAAAACTCCGAGATGATATTGGTTTATGAGTACATGTCTAATGGTCCTTTTAGGGACCATCTGTATGGCAAGAACATGCCGACGTTGTCGTGGAAGCAAAGATTAGAGATATGCATTGGCGCTGCTCGAGGTCTTCATTACCTCCATACAGGTACAGCCTCAGGGATCATTCACCGAGATGTGAAGACAACAAACATCTTGCTCGACGACAATTTCGTGGCAAAAATGGCTGATTTTGGGCTGTCTAAAGATGCTACTGGACAAGCTTATGTAAGCACTGCAGTGAAAGGAAGCTTCGGCTACCTGGATCCTGAGTACTTCAGGAAACAACAGCTCACTGACAAATCAGATGTGTATTCATTTGGGGTGGTGTTGATGGAGACATTGTGTGCGCGTCCTGCTCTTGATCCAGCCTTGCCAAGAGAGCAAGTGAACTTGGCTGAGTGGGCGATGCAATGGAAGAGAAAAGGGTTACTGGAGAAGATCATGGATCCAACACTTGTGGGTGACATCAATCCCGAGTCCATGAAGAAATTTGCTGAAGCCGCGGAGAAATGCTTGGCAGAGTATGGTGTTGACAGGCCTACAATGGGAGATGTTTTATGGAATTTGGAATATGCATTGCAGCTTCAAGAGGCTCCAACTCAAGGCAAAGCAGATGAAAACAAAGCCTCTGCTGCAGCAGCGGTTACACCTGATGTTGACGCTATTTCGTCTGCTGATACTCGACAGCTTCCTTCACCTCAAGAGGGTCAGAACCCTGCTGATCTTGGAGTTATTGATGACCACTCAAAAACTGCAATGTTTGCTCAGTTTGAAGCTCTAAGCGGACGATGAATTCTTAGATCTGGAAGCCAAGGAACAGTAACTCTGGCTCCTCCACTTCCTCTGCATTGCTACTGGCATTCACGTTAACACAAGGTAGAAGAATTTCAACTATGGGAATCCAACTTTCTAATGCTACAGATATATGTTACTGGCGGAACATTTGTTTTCACGAAAATGTATCCCATCACTTGCTCTGCACTTTTCTTTCTTTTCTGTCCACATTCTCTGTATGCTAATCATCTCCAAAAGTGCATAAAAATATTATGTATATCCATCCGGATAGTGCATTTTTGCCACAAATAAATCATGGATGGCTACATAAGCAGCGGGACAATTTTGCTCAGGTTCTCAGACAGCAGTACTTAGGAGAGCACATAGAAATGTAGTCTTCTGTGCTAGCTGTTGCCTGCTGCAGCGTTTGAATATGCATTGTTTTCCACAATTAGAAAAGGACTATGATATCAACACTACAAAGATCTGTATTCAGGGTTTCCACGGTTCTTCGACCTGTAACTTGCATTGATTCATTATTCAAGGACCGCGATATCAAATGTAAGAGTAATAATATCAGTTTATCCAAATAGAATCATGCATTGTTTTTCCCATAAATGAATTTCGCATTGTTCTTACAGTTCTACCAGTAAGAACTGCCTTCTGACAATGAAATACACAACCCAGAGAAGAGACAGAAGCAAAGGAAGTAATCATCAACAGTTGAACCAATTCATTACACAAAAGTTGAGATTTTACATTTCCAGCAAAGTAACCTAAGTTACAGCTCAGAAGAGAGCTACACGCGTTAAGTTAGAGAACTACCATTAAATCAAACCACAGCTGAAGCCTGGTGTCAAAAAAATGTTGATCTAAACCTAGCAATCCTGCTTCCAAAGATGTAAAGATGCTGAAACTCCACTAGGACAAAGCTCCAAAAAGATATACTTACAGAGTCCTCTGTTTCTTTCTGTTATCATTTCCATCTACCACAACTGTAGAATCAGATTCATGTTCTTCCGTTGTTCTTCTGATTACTGTCTCACTCGTGTCCCACGAAAGATCTGAACTTGGGATGCTAGAATTATCAGACACATTTCTTTTCTTCCCTGCGGTGGCATTGGCTTCAGGGTATATTTCTAACAATTCGTCTACTTGAGTTACAATTTGAGTTGCATTCGATGTACTAGCACCATTCTCTATTGATAATTCATTACTCTTTTCGGCTATAGGACCTTGTGTCAAGCCAGACAGGATCATTCCATCAGGCTCCTTCTCATCATCAAATTCTTCTCTGCAAATATTTGGGGAAGAAAGACATATCTTATTTTGGAGTTTTTGATGGACCTCAGAACCAAAACTATCTATACTTTCATGCTGAAGAAGATTCCGCTTCACAATGTCTCTTCCAGAAAGTGAATGATAAGATATGCTATTATCCTTGAATTATTAGAGATTACAAGTTGAGTTCAACAGTGAAATGAATGATTAGTAGAAAAATAATGTAAAAGATGAAGCAGAAATGTTGCTTAGAGAAATTACACAACTGCTAACAAAGGCCACTTTATCTTCATAGACCAAGGATAAAAGGACTGGTGCAAATTTTGGAACTGATCCTTTAAACAACAAAAAGGATTTTCCAGAGATAGATATCAGGTAAACCCGTAATTGACTTTTCAGAAGGTAGCAGGTGTAAGCAAACAAGCAGTTTTGAAGTAATTCTCCACCAAGTAACTAAAAATAAACAAGAAGGAAAATACAAACAAACCTATGCTTGATATTAATATTGCATCTGAATTCTTGTTGAAGATCCTCCACTGTGAGTATTGTCCCACTGGTTACAGGAGTGGGAAAATCAGCTAGTACCTAGAAACTCGCATACAACCAAATAATGTCAAAAACTCAGGACATAGTCAAGTCACCGAAGCAACATGACACCTAAAATAAGCCACCAACACAAACCTTGTCCAAATTAGCTTCATAACTGGCCACCATATCATCCTCCAGATCATCACCAACCTCGTAGAGAAGGGCTGAACCATGCATAATCAGCGGCAGATTCATACCAAGTTTAGCTTTAACAATCTTTTCAACAAGGTCTCTTAACTTAGAACGACGAGTATTGATCTCGAGTGACAAAGGTGTCTATGTCAAAAGAAAGTTTTGTAACCCATCAGAATAAGTTAGAGCAATCAGAGTATCAAAGAATATCCACTGAAAGAAGGAGAACCACAAAATTTTAACAAGAACGGACCAAACAACTCCCTTTTTTTTAAAGAGATTTTGTAGCTATATATTAATCAACTTTACCGAGACAGGAGATAGAACAAAAACTACATTTTACAAACCTCCGAGCAGACATAACATGATTTGTTTGGCTCAAAAGGCTCAACCGGCATAAGCAACATCCTCCTTGTAGGATGCTCAAGACAGTAAGTCATTCTGCATTGATGCACATATTAACAAGTAAGACAAGTTAAAAATAGCAAACTCTGCTCAAGACCACAAGCACAAAAAAATGAGAGAAGAGAGAAGAGGGTAAAGAGGGAATAAGGTATACAAGCACAAAGAGAGAGGCGTACAGGGTTCGTAAATTTGTTGTTAAGGACACATGCTGTGGACCTTATTTCTATCATGCCCGGACAAGGTAGCACAAAAAAAATTAGCAAGCACTGTCACAAATTAATATTATTAAATTTCCAGCATGGATGTTTTGCTGATTACCTAGTCATATTTGGAAAGGAAGCTGTGGATTATAAGTTTCATTACTGAAGATAGAAGGATGTGATACATGGTTTCTGTAAGGCATCTTCCTGTTCAATAGTTGCGTAAACCCTTGCATTACAAGAATGAAAAGGCATGGTGAGAGTGGGTCTCGTTGTTTGAGTCCCCTTGATGCCTTAAAGTTCCCTGTGAGTGACCCATTCAAATTTATAGAGAAGGATGCCGTAGAGATGCATACCCAAACCCATTCCCTAAATCTTTCCAGAAATTTCATTTTCCCAATATCATCATCAGATATTGTCATCTCATAGTGTCAAACGCCTTCATTATCTCTGCTTTCATGGCGCAACTTTTTGGTCCTCCCAATCTCTTATAGTTTTTAATTTTTAACTAGCTCGTGCATAAAAAGAATGTTGCTTTGAAATGTTCACCCTTTTACAAAGGCAGCCTAGTTTTCATCTACCAAGAAAGATAACATGGGCTATGGTCTGTTTAACAGAATTTTGGAGATGAACTTCTAAGTGACATTACAACAGGAGATTGGCCTAAACTCCTTCATCATTATAGGGTCATCAACCTTTGGATAAGGAGATGGTTGTGGCATTTATAGGATAGTAGATATAGCTCTGTTTAAAAAAAGTTCAATGGCTTGTATGACATCCTCTCCTATAAGGTTCCAGTTTTCCTTGTAAAAGTCAGCAGCGTAACCATCTGGCCCAGGCGCATTTTTTGATTTTAGGAAGAAGAGAGCTTCCTTTATTCAGATCTTGTGATAGGCCTGCTGTGGAAACGGCTTTGTGGCTCAGTTAAGGTCTTTCTAGACCATTCCTGGTTTGGGCCTGTTTAGGGGAAAGGGTCAGTGAAGAGATTCTCAAAGAACTTAGTAGCTATATCTTGAACTTGGTTGTAGTCTTCTATCATAGTTCCATCATCATTCTGTAGTTTTAGGATCTTGTTCCTATCATGGTGCATCTTCACAAAACTATGAAAGAACTTTATGTTCCTATCCCCCTCTTTCATCCATTTTATCTTTGATATCTCCTTGAAAAAAGACTTTTAAAAGCATAGGAGAACTGTGTATGTATCTAGTAGGTTCTTTCTTCAGTTTGCAGGAGTTGGTTGTGAGGTTCCTTCACTAGTCTGGTTTGCACTTCTTCCAAATCTATCGTAGCATTTTTCACCTGCTTGGTAATATCCCCAAACTTATCCTTATTTAGTTTCATGGGGTATTTTAGTCTTCTTTTTTAGTCTAACTATCCTAAACCTTACTCCTTTCTTTTTGTAAGTCAAATTTTCACAGATATATGCAATTATACAATCAAGTAGCCATTATATTAGGCAATACCGAGAGACTATTGCTATAAGTATAATAGGAAGTAGAGAGTATAATAGTGTGCCTAGTCTAAGCCTTGCTCCTAAGCCTTAATCCTCTACCTCTAGTATTATTATTAGTAATAGTATCCTCCCTTCTCAGATCTAGGGAGCCTTTTGCTTTTGAATGTGGTAAGTTTCAAGGCTTGCACTAAAATATGGATAGGAAACTTGAAGTCACTTGTGTTTTGAGCAAGATAAGCTTGTTGTTGCTCACTGATGGCAACCACCCTTGTAAATCTGCTTGATATGGCTGAAATTTTAACTTTCAAAGAAAAGTTTCGTTACTAAAGAAGAATAGGTGACCAACTTTCCGTACCTGACAGTCAACTAAAAATTGCACAAGCAACTTACAACATGATTGTAAGGACCTTGACTAAAGAAACTGTAAAACCAATAAGAATGATTAAAGATGCATTGGATGTTATCCCTTATGATGGTATTAGACTTTCCTTTGTATAATGGATTAAAACATTCAGACATGCACAAAAGATCATAGACCAAGGTCACTGCATCCGTTAAGAGCAGATGACTAAAGAGAGCATGCCATTAATTACATACATTGTAATTGGTTACAAAAATCAATAAACATAGAAGTTCATTTAGTTTTTTCCTTCTGTCCTTTTCTAGGATGAAGTTCAGCCATATTATAATCCTTTAAAGTTTAGACCATCTTAAAAGAGAAATTTCCCAATTTACTTTCTAGTTTCTATCTCCAGGAAAGAGCCTCCCGATGTTCAGATACAACAAATAAACAATTAAGACAGCTTGAAAGAAACAGGAATAAAGACAGAAATAAATATCATCCACCTGTAATTCTGGCTATCATTTCGCAGAACTTTAATTGCCTCAATCACAATCAGCCCAGCAATGATGGCGTTAGTCGTAGCAACTGCATGCACAATATTTCCAGCAATGCCTTTTGCTTCAAAAAGGCTATGCAATGGAATTCCAAATGATGAAGCCCTAATATTCGCAGCAGCAGTTACAAATTCCACAGCTAACTGATCATCCTTGTCAAAAATCAAGTTTCCAACCTCCTGAAGGGGGAAGTAGAGAAGGTAAATAAGGGTTAAGATACTTGACACCGATAGAATGACATACTTCTGCAAACAAGGTAACAAGAACATAAAACAATGATAATAGAACAAACCTTTCCCCTTCTCAAGAAAAACAGATTCAACGCCTCAAGAAAAACTTTGGTGTTCTCAGACAGGCTCCATAATTCTTGTGGATTTTTCATACCCAGTAATGCCATTGCAGACACTAACCCAGGATATTCAGACATGTGCGTTTTATCTGAATTTCCATTTTGTTGATTTATGCCATTTGGAAGCACATCTGTAAGATAAACAGGCCTAGGTCTCTTACGGTGTTTCCATGTCTCCTCATTGGATAAAGCCTTTTCAATGTTATAACCAAAAACATGATCATAGATTCTCCTTCCATACTGGTGTATATCCTCATCCTTTTTGCGCTCAAAAACATCTTCAACGTGCTCTGACAAAGCCGGACCATCACTGGAACGTACATTAAGATCGTTCTCCTGATTCTTGTCTCCAAAAAGCTTAGCAAAAAGCAGGTCTTTGGCCCAAACAATGCAGTGAACAAACTACAAGTGAAATAATAAACCTTAAAAAAGGACCTGAAATGATTATACATATAAAACACCCAGGCTTTTACATGAAGAATTCAATAAATCTCAATTATATTCAAACGCCAAACATTTAGAAACAACTCAGTAGACACAGTTATGATAAAATTTCCTTTCTGAAAACTCAAGAAAAATAATAACTCTGTATGTCCAATCACTCTACCAGAAAATTAAGGACTTCAACATCAATCCAAGCAATGCACTCTTGAAATGGACAATTTTGAAAGATTAGGTAGATTACCAAAAAATAGTCCACAAGAACAGGATCCAGAGACAAAGTACAGACAGGTTAAAAGAACAATGTAATGCAGACAGCAATCAAGGGGACAGAGAAATATAGGAAACAGGTACCTTTGATGGTGTACTAGTAATAGTACACACAGGATAAGTTTTCGGAGCTGGTTTAGGCTGGCATTCATAACATTCGGTTTTGCCTTTAACATGTACAGAAACCTGTAATTAAAACCAGAAAGCCATAAAATCTTACACCAACCTTCAACAGAATAGCCAAAAAAGTATACACCCACAAGCAGACCCACTTAAAGACAAACTATTTTTGAAAAGTTTTACAGAACTAGATTTAAGAGAAACAGGAGAAACTACTAAAGTAAGAATAACACATACAGCATGCCTACAATCATGGAAAAGAAAATGAAGAAAAGGTCAGTTATCCACTGAAAAACAAAAACCAACAAAGATAAGCTCAAGTGTGCACGAAAAGGAAGGATAATTGCAACCTAATCTATACAGGAGAGTACAGAAAGTTATTGAACTTTTTCACTCTTGCTCCACAGCCACATACTTCTATAAATGAAGGAATCTCAATAAGTGCCGGAATTGTCTTAAAATGCCAAATAAAATGTATAAGATTGGTTCCCGTTTAAATTTCATCTAATTACCCAATATTTTGCAGTCAAGCTTATAGTGCACAACAACAAGAGAACCTAATCTAACTAAGAACAAACTGACTGTTTGAGAAAAATATGGGACACAGACAGAGGGATGTTTGTCGCATTTCAATTGAATCAAAAACTGTTATTTGGTGCTGAAAGAAAAAGGCGGAAAACATCAATACCTGCCCTAGAAACCCAGTAGTCCCACTCTCAACCAATGGTACACCAGCAGCCAGGCAAAGACGGTTCACATGTCGCCTAGCATCTAAATTATCAAGACCGTTCAAGACAACATTAAATTGCTTATAGAAATCCACGTTAAAGTCGGGATCTTTAACATTAGAGTGGTACGGGATAATGCTGATGTGAGGCCGAAACTTTAGGACTGCATCACTCGCAACCTGGGTAAAAATGTAAACATAATTCAGATCTCTGGATGGGAATTTAACACTAGCAGCAAGTCAAGAGAATGAATCTGTATCACCCACTTTGGCCTTAGATTGCCCAACATGTGACTGCCGGAACAAGAACTGCCTGTTAAGGTTACTCACTTCTATTGTGTCCATGTCAATCTGCAAGTTAAATATAACAGGAAACTAGACAGGTCATAAAATAAAATGTCAAACCGACATCAAAATATCAAAAATAAATAAAACTAAAAATAAAAATACAAAACAAAGGAAGACACCTACTAGATCTAGATGTATCATATCTAATGTGAAATCCTTGAGCAGTCAGCATAGTGATTCAAATAGCACTGAAATTTTTGGGAAGAAAAAGTAACTGACTTTCCAGCCAGTATATTAGAGGAACCCACCAGCTAATAATTCTTTACTCATCCCACGGATCTTACAGCGTAAAAAATTTGCCATATTTGGATGCAGTCAACGCAACTCTACTAAATACTGTTTAGAAATATCATATAAAGCTTCTGGTGCTCTGAAATGGGGTCTATGCCGGAAATTTTCCAATTAACCTGTAAAATGTCGTATATTCCTAAAGATTAACACATAGTTGGCAGTACGTAATCCTTTTCTGCAATTGCCTCTTCACTCCAATCGTATAATCCTATGTCATTTTCCCAACTTGTACCCCTATTCGCACACACAAGCCACCAACATCCACAACCATGCACATTTGCTCAGTTGCCAAGGTGATTTGTTCCCTAAAGTGCTAGGAATTTCACTTCATCAAAGCTTATGATAATCCAATTGCATTACAAATTTTCAATAATCACAAACAGAAATAACTTTAGCAAATACTTAAAACGCTAATAATCAATACAAGAACCTTCCAGTCCCAGTTTCACTTCAAGGCTAGTCTATCTTTTTGTAATTGTTCTCCCGTCTTCTCTCTCTCCCCTCCCCCCCCCCCCCCACCGCCACACCCGGGCCCGGGCCCCTTTCAAAAAATTAAAATTTAACACAGCAAAACAATACAACACTACATATTTCCAAAAAAAAAAAAAAAAACGCACACAGAGTGGCATAAGAAAAGTTCAGGAGAAAAAAACTCACGATGTGAATATCCTGAAACCCAGAAAGAGCAAGAGTCTTAAGAAGCTCACAGCCAATACCCCCCGCACCAACCATCAGCACTTTTGCAGCCTAAACCACCACGCAAAATAACCCACATCAAGTCAAAAAAAATCAACTGCAAACTTCATAAGAAGCAGAACGCCACATAATAAACATGAAACTAAAGAGGGGGGAAAACCATTTTTCCGAATACCTTGATAGCCGTTAACTGTTCCTCGGAAGCCATTGAGGTAAGAATAATGTATGTAAACAAAGGAACCCCAGAATATATGATTATCCAGACATATGACCAGAAGAAAATCAATCAAGGGAAAACAAAGGAGGGCAATAGGAATAATTAGAGTCGTGAAGGAATTCGATTCTTCAGGGGTCAACTATACAACTTGCGGGACTTAAAAGGGCTTTGGCCATTTGGAGTCCGCCAGGAACCATAAATTATTCTTCCCAATTGCAATCCCTCACAAACAAAAACAATATTTTCTTTGCCTTCGTTATACCCAAAAAGGAGAAGAATTGGGAAAAAGTTGTGAAGCGGGTTTTGGCCTTTGGAAACTGGGGTTTTCGATTGGAGTTGACTCGAGTAACGAAGTATACGAAGTATACTGTTACTACTTACCATTTCTTAATCTTTTCAGTATCGTTTCAATTTTTATTGTATGTCCGGAAGGGACTATACTGTTACTCATTACATTTTTCAATTGAAACTATTATTTTTCAAAAAAAAAAAAAAATCAAACCGTTCGGGAGGATATGAGAAATGAATTATTTTTGTTCACGTCTTATACGTGATGGAAGAAAATTATTTATTTTATCATTATGCTTTATTGTGTAGTTTAAAAAATCATAAATCGTTCTTAAATAACTTTGGAGAAAAACATGTCTCTTGTTTCTATTTCCAACGGCGTTAATGACATACTCTTCATTGACTTTGAAATATGAATGACTCACTAAATTGCTTCTTATATTGTGAAGTAACAGTTAATCGATCGTTATGATTCAGCGGAAAACAACCTCTGTGTTTTATAACACATGAGTATGTTTGCGTACATTCGATTCTCCATACCCTGATATAGACACGAGTCTCTAAGATTGTGGAGTAATGTTGTTGTTAGTTGTTTTGTTAGTGTCACATATATTAATTAGAGATAAATTGAATACATGTGGCGTATTATTATTGGACTGGGTATTTCACTGGCTGGTATGGAAGATGCGTTTAATATGTTACTTTCAAGAGAGTATAGATGACAACAATACAGGTCAGGGTCGGGTTTGATTAAACCTGAACCCATCCTATTTCTAAAAACATACAACCCGTCCCGATCTGAAATTGGGATGGGCTTCAATTTTTCACACTCATGGGCCCATGTCCCAACCCAAAACACGAATAGGTTTATTTTTTTCACATCCGGCCCGTCCAATGCGTACTGCGGAGCTCCAACCCGCCCCACTTATCCATTTTTTTTTGTGTGTATATATGTATCTGTAAACTGCAGGATGGGTAGCATTCGAGTTTCTCTGTCAAATTCGTACCTGTCCTGCAACGGGTTTGACAATTTCTGATTTATACCCGATTTTTATCCGAATCCAACCAGTCTTGAAACTCAGGCATGTACCCTATTGGGCTAAGTTGCCATCCTTATACGGTAGAAATGTGTAATAAAATTTTTTTCCCCATGTGATGTTCCTTTTCATGTAGAAGAATATGACAAAAAATACTTACAGAACACACAAGAAGGCCGTCCCAATTTACAAATAGTTACATTTTTAGAAAACTTTGTCTATCATACAATTATGACGTATTTTACAAAAAAAAAAAAAAATGCTATCCTTGCAAAACCATAGAGGCCCTATGTTACCCCACTCCCGGGATGTCCTTCCTAGACAGCCTATACATCAATCTCACTGTTTTAAATGAAAGAAGACAGTTACTCAACTTACCGAATGTCCAAATGCACCAGTTGTATATTTCCAGGAACAACTTTGTTTGGAACTAGGGGTGTTAACAAATCGAATAGTTCACGAATAGTACGAGTTTGATCCGTATTTAATTTGAGTTTGATCGTTAATTTTACTTAAACGAGTTAAGTTCGAACATATAATTAGATTCGTTCACTAAAACAAACCAAACTGTTCGCGAACTATTTGGCTCGTTTAAAAAGTTATAGTGTTTTCGAGCCGACTTTGAACAAATTTTTAAACTCGTTACAGTAAATGAGCCAAGCTAAACGGTTCATTTAGCTAAACAAATCCGAATTTGAAACATAGTATTCGGCTTGGCTTGGTTCGTTAACGCTCCTATTTGGGACTAAAAGAAGAGTGCCACTGAGAACATATGATCTTACGTGACAAAGTCATGTAATATTTGAGAGGAACTGTAACGATGATGGCGGTTCTCAGAATCCAGGCAATCAAATTCTCTAGCCTCAGGTCCTATAGAAGTTGCAACAGCCATGGAGTACATACCATCCTCTCTCATAGTGGCATAACCATGATGAGTCTCGATGGACATTGGCACGCTGTTACCTTCACCTTGTTGCAGCCCCAACGTCAGTGACACCCCCTTTCCTTTCTGAAACCTTTCCAGTTCAGAAATGTGCTACGCAGCAGCTGCAGCTGCCATTCTGTCACTGCCTTCATTAGACTGAATGAGGGCTGAATCTGATAAAATGTTGCAGCCATTCATCCCAGGCCTCTGGCTCCAAATGTTGCAGCCATTCATACTCTACGCGCTTTCAGTCTCCAAATGGCTCATTTCCTGAAAAGTGTTATCAACATTTGACTCCAACTGTGCATCAGCCAAATGGCCAGGACGCGCTTCGAACGCTAATGGCCAGAAATGCATGTCTCCAAAGAAAATTCAGTTTTCAGGATCTGAAATAACAAACAGTTCATCAAACAATCCCAAAATTAGGGCGTCGATGTTGGCTAATGTGGAGATACTGTAAGTCACAATGTGAAGGATTTCTTTCAACCGTCATTGTGACAAAAGCTATGCATCAGAAACCCTATGTTGGTCCTCAGAAACTATAGAATGACTCCGTTTGAACATAATTCAATGACCTCTTTTACCTGACTTCTAGTTAAGCCAGTCTGCTTGCTAACATCATCTTCTCAGAATCTTTTGGATAGCTGGCTCAGGAAAAAAAAAAAGGTATGATTAAACAATTGCAAATTCCTCAAGTGATAAAGCATTAAAGGACTTAGGAAGAAAGAAAGATATAGCAAAGAGAGCGTAAGGAATTTTACGGATGAAGGAAGTGCTCAAAAAGCCAAGCACGCAGAACAGTCACTGAGCTTTCAGGCAATCCCCTCTGTGGCCTCCAGGCATGCTGTTGCATCATGCCAAGCCGCCGAATGGCCCTCCTTTGTCTGATATGCTGGTCAACAAAATGGAGGCGAGAA
This sequence comes from Eustoma russellianum, assembly GCA_036186865.1. Classification (NCBI taxonomy): domain Eukaryota; kingdom Viridiplantae; phylum Streptophyta; class Magnoliopsida; order Gentianales; family Gentianaceae; genus Eustoma; species Eustoma russellianum. The sequence goes on from AP025043.1 coordinate 41,685,332, forward strand.
ATCCCAAACCTTTTCCTGCTACCTGGAGCATCTTGCTCGCCTAGGCCTTTGCCTGTTACTTGAATACGTTCACTGATGGCATCACACAAACAATGGAAATGACGAGAAGAGCAAGATCTGTGTATGGTCTTGAAGCCCCATATCCCACGATAGTATCAAATTATGACACCACGATCTGCATCTGGTGGTAATACTGCTTGTATCGTCTGTCTACCTGACAAGGTCTTACAGCAACATTTGTCATGACTTGAAGCAAAAGAAAACCAAATATGCTTGTTCTTTGTCATTATGATAATATCCCTTGACATGTCAGAAAATTTGAGCTGATAAGTCCAACCAAGAACCAAATCAAAATATCATGGTGCTTGGCGGAAAAAATAACTCTTAAGACAGATTACTAGTGCCTAACATGAAATTGCTAGTATGGCGATAAAAGAAATAACCAGTGTTTAGATCATCTGCGCTCAACTAAAACATAGAGACTAAAGTTTTCATTTAGATAGCCTCTGAAAATGCGTCTGAATCCCACATAAGGAGAGTAAAGTACCAAACAAGAAAATCATTAAATATGTACAACATCATGGAACTCGGAATATTCATTCTCAATGATATTATGGGAAGACGGCCCAAGAAATTTAGTGACTTCTGTCATCAACAAGACAGACGGTATATCTTAAGGCATATAAGTATAGGTGGATTTCTTCACTATTTTCGATCAAGAAGAAGGAAGAAATATAAGAAAAGGAAACACAAGGGGGCAAAAAAGATAAAAAGATGAAGGGCGACCTCACCTCATCCAACATTCCCAAAATTTTAGTCAGTTTATTTTGTAGCTCCTGTTTCTCAGCTGCAGAAAGTTCTGGCGCTGAATTGCTGCTTGAATCCTGTTGTTTATGAGATGATTCGGATCCAGTAGGAACTGAATCTCCAATCTGCTGCTCCCCATCACCTCCTGTGGAAGCTTTCATCAACCTACTCTTAATAATTTGCTCCTTAAGAGCTTCTTTTACATTCACAACTTCATCAAGCAAAGCTTGAGCAGCCTTTAGGTATTTTGAACTAGGAACTGTCTTAGTGCTACTAAACATTCCATATGGAGATGCATCGCTTCTCATTGGGTCAAAGTTGCTCACTGGGACACCAGAAAGCAAGTATTCAAAACTTCTTGATTGCTGGTTTGGGGAACAATTATCATTTCACAGAGGTCCACTCCTGTCGGTATCTGGCGAGTGATTAGATGACATGAGTGAAGAGAGACACGTGTCGGCAGTTTGACAGTGGAAAGATGACATTTGAAAACCTGATGGAGCATGTGTACCAAGAGAGAGGTATAAACCCTGACACTGCAAGTTTTGTGCACCTTGATAGACACCAGTAGCACTTCCAATCGAATGCCTTAGCAGTAAGTTGGATCTATTGTCCTTCCACTCATTTAGATCATCCCCTCCTATCCGTGGATTCCCCACTTCTGACAAAATTTCTTGGTGAGAAGCATTGGAATCGATAGCTCCCGGCATAATTGCAATGCAGCTGTTTTGTTGTTGTATATTCACCGGCAACATAGAGGAGGATGATCCAGCTGATGATGGATAGTTCATATACGTGATCATGTTTCCAGGAAGGAGCCCTTCTGAATAAGAACCAGGAAGACTGTCCCTCATTTGGAGCACTGCGATGTGTCTCTTTCATTCATTAAACTGGAGAAATCCCTTAATTAATTAATTTGATTTTGATCCACTATTTACTTAATTAAGTAATTTTTGAAGCAAAGAAGGCTTGGTTTGATTTTTTTAAGGTCATGTTAAGTGAATAATTTCGCCCGATGACGGAATTGAACACAAAGTTTTGGCCTTTGACTTCAACCTTAACCATCCCATGTAGTAAATTTCTCTTCTCATCAAAATTTCAGCTACATGTCACCACTTCATTCCTCCTCCACTACTTGATGGCTAAATCCCGCTCCTCTCGCCGCACTTCGGATTCCTACACCGTTAAATCCATCAATAAAACCATCCGACGTAAATTTTTCTTCTTTTCTACTGCCTAATTTCCACTCCCCCCTTTTGTTAATGTTAAAAAGTCAATAATTTTGAAGTTGAAGATGTTGATTGATTTTGATTTTCCGGCGAATTTTTTGTTTGCCAGCTAAAGACTACGTGTTGATGAGGCCGTCGGACTCGTCGAAGCCGCCGTACGTGGCCATAACGGAGAGGATCGAGTCCGACAGCAGAGGTACGAACGTCAGACTTTATGTCCGGTGGTATTACCGGCCAGAGGAATCAATCGGTGGTCGCCGTCAGTTCCATGGTTCTAAGGAGGTGTTTCTCTCCGATCACTATGATTTCCAGACCGCCGACACCATAGAGGGCAAGTGTACAGTTCACAACTTCAAGACCTACACCAAGCTTGACGCTGTTGGAAATGACGATTTCTTTTGTCGTTTTGAGTATAATTCGGCTACCGGAGCTGTTAATCCTGATAGAGTTGCCGTGTATGTTGATTTTGTTCCTTTTTTTTCTGTGTGTGTGTGTGTGTGTTTTTTTTTTTTTTTTTTTGCATTTCTTATTTGTGATTGTCCTGCTGTTGAGTTTCAGTTTTCTCTCGTTCAGCTTTGTTATGAATGTCAAAGTTCGTTACTTTTTTTTTGCTTCCTGTGATAATTCTTTCCTCTTCTGGTTATCTGGGCCATCTGGGAATTTTTCAGGTATTGTAAATGTGAAATGCCTTACAATCCTGATGACTTGATGATTCAGTGTGAGGGATGCAATGACTGGTGAGTGTGTGTGCACTTCTTCTTTTTTTTTTTTATTTACTTTTTTTCCCCACTTTGCTAGTACTTGGCATCATTCGTTAATATTTCATAGTTCCACCTCTCGTCTTTAGTTAATTTATCCACCGTTCAATTTTGTGAAAGTTGGTGCTTTTGTTCTGTTCGTGTACTTGAACTCAAAAGATAGCTTCATGCGTTATGGTTGAATTGTTTTAACCATCATGTTTTGTGGAAGCTGCTAATCTGAGCTATTTAGTCTGTGGAATAACTGGAATAGAGTGAAAGATTGAACACCATTAGAAAATGTGTTGACCTACGCTTTTTTAAACATACTTTTTTCTCATACTAAAACGTAGTTAAAGTATTTTGCAAATATAACTACTGGATGGTTTACCTCAAGTTGCAGATGTTGGAAAATGAGAAAGATACATTATATTGGCAGCTGATGGCCAAAAACTCTTTCAGGTAGGGAATGTGGTGCTGCCTTTTGTTGATAAAACCTTTGAGTCATCCAAATATAGCTTTCTGGTGTGTAATGGTGACTATGAAGTTCTTTTTTTTTTAATTTAAATTTCATAGATAAGTCAAAATGACGACTTTACAAAAAGTGCAATCGACTGTAGAATAGTCGAAGCAGATGTGATAAAGGAGGCTTACAATGCAATCACTAGTCTAGTGCTAACTTTTAGCAAAAGGTGGTGCCATACACCATGAGTTTAGCTATTATTTACATAACTGATACATTAGATTTAGCATTAAGTTCTTATCAAATGCCATAAGTATGTTGGCATAGTGGCAAAACAACAAAAATGCGTCAAATTCCGCAGAGAGTGATCTTCCAGTGGCAACACTATGATGCCAGGCCAAATTACACAGAGAAATATCTTCCAATTGCGCCACTGAGAGGCCATCCTTGAGTTGAATCAGAAGAGCGTCGTGTTGTGATTAAGACGTCATCCCATCAAATGGTATCCTTTGGGGAGGAGGGTTTGGACCCCTCAACCCCCCAACTTATCTGCACAAGGAGATGTATAGATTAAATAGACAACAGAGAAAGCAGTAGATAGATACCTATTTGGAATAGTACAATGGAGGAATACACCTGGGTGAAAGAACAGACGAGGAAAACAAGGAAGGAGTTCCACCATTGGCATGTATATCCCGTTTTCCAGTGGGCGTCCCAAATCGAACCTGGAAGAACTTTTGACCACGTTGCCAGTGCCACTGAATACTCTCAAAACAAAATATTTCAACCAAAAAACGCTCAAAATAATCATGATCCAAAGAGGTTTCGGTAACCCAAGTGATGCAGACTGAAGTTGGTAAACCAAAGAGTACAATATGCAAAGAAGCATGAATAACCACAATAAGCAATCCGAAAATGATAGGGCATGTAAATCCAATATATGATTTTGATAAAGCATATCAATCCAATATATTGTGTGGAATTCCCATTTCCATTACCAATTCACAGTTGACTTTTGATCTTTTATACCCTTTCCAAGCATGCATAGCAAATCTGACATTTTCAAGTATCTCAGACAACACCGTGTTTTCATTTCTTTTAATCTGTTGAAAGAATCTTCTATTCCTCTCATGCCAAATAGTATAAACGGACACAGAAAAGCAAAATGTAACAAGTTGTTTTTGGAGCTTGGACTTCCAGATCTGGTTGTTTTCCAGCCAAGCGAGCGTGCTATCCCAGTCCATTCTAAGCGGGTAATGCATGCACCGCGACAGAATGGTTTGCCAAACTTTCTTTGAGTAGGAGCACCCGAAGAAAAGATGGTCTTGATCCTCAAGGGATTGCTCGCATAGGAGACATTGGAAGAAATTATGCCCCATTTTAGCAATTTGTCTTGTGTATTCAGCCTTCTCCAACATGCAAGCCAATGGACAGTTGCATACCGTGGAACGTGATGAATGCACCAAACAATTTTAACCCATCCGGGAGCAGGTCCATAGCTAGCCAGGGCATTGGTTGCACTTTTGATCGAGAAAACTTTATCTGGTTTCCATACCCATCTGTCCTCTCCATTTCTAAAAACATTCTGTGAAAATCAATCTACCTCTCAATGCCAGGGTCTCTATGGTGTTAAATGGTTCTCGATGGAACATACCGTATGGTAGAGGCTGGGATAGACAGGTACTTGCTTTCAGTCAAGAATGTAGAGAAATTACCATTAGAAATGGTGACGATGAAGTTCAATGGAAAGGTAGTGGTTGATGTCCAATTTCTGTGCCATTGTCTTAAGTTTTGGAAGTGTGAAAACAGTGTTTAGCAGCTTTTATGTTTGTCCTTTTCATTGATGAAGTACGATTCTCTAGAGCATAAGCTACATACCATAAGTTTATGATTTAAAGAGTGCTCAGTAAGCACCTTAGGATTTGATTGATTGGCTACTTCAGAATACTGCATCGAAATACTTGATGATCTAAAGTGGGTTTCCAGAGGATTCTTCATTTTCCATTTTGGGTGAGCTAAATCTTGCATGTTTCTGTAGGTTAGCCTTTTCTCCTCAAAGCAGGAAAGCAGCTCATTTATGTGTTTCTAGATATCAATATGTTTGTTCTTCTTATTTTTCTATGGAATGATTGATTGAATGGCTATCTTGAAATCAACATTGGGGAAAGTTGATTCCTTGAAGTATTTTACTTTTGTTGAATGCGGCAACTGAATTGTGACGAGAAGGGCGTTCAAGTTTAGGATTGGCATTTGCATTATTCATTGCCCTCAAGGCTTCTATGGTGATTCATGGATCTTATTGACATGTACACGCAAATATTGGTACAAGGTAGCGACATTCGAGCACAGAGAAGACAATATTGAGCATTGAAGAAAAATGAAGTGTTACAGAAGTTACCTTCTGTAGGTATTTCTTATGGTTTTCAAAGCAAAAGATAGGTATTCCTTGTTGACAGATTGTGTATGTACTGTTTCATAATTGAGCTAGGGTATAGCATTACCTTTTAGAGTGATATTAATTATTGGTTGCCAAAGTGCTCTGGAGATGAAAATGTTTGTCACATAGGGTTGCTAAGTGGGAACCTGAACTTACTGTCAACTTTTTATTAGTTCTCTAGAAAATTTAAGCAACCACAGTGTGGTCTGGCCTCAATAGTCACTCACTTTAATGCTATGAGAGTGTGATCAACTACCATAACATGTGGCTTGTGCTTGCTACAAATAAATCTTAACCCCTTTGAATCTAGGCATTTTTATTTTGACTAGTTAAGGTGAGTTTTGAGCTCAAAGGTACATGTATATTATGACTTGAACTTGAATATTTGTTACGGAAGATGGATTGTGATGGCTGTTGTCTTTTATTCTATTTGGTTAGGCAAGCTGATGCTTTCTTAGGACAACCATTCATAGGAGATTTGGTTTGTCCGTGGTTGCATTTTGCATTTTACCTAATTTAAGACAAAGATTAATTTTGTTTATTTGCATAAAAAGTAGAAAAGTTGGAACTTTTTTATTGAATTAACTTGACAAGTTTGCAATTTTCTATGTTATCATAAAGTATGATGTATAAACAATTGGTAAGGTTATACTCTTCTGTTGCTTATGGTTAAAATATCAACTAGGTTGGAAAATTGGCCTTTGTATCTACAGTGCTAAGCGGAAAACAGTTCCTTAAATTGTTTCTTCGTATTTCTGTCCAATCTCAATATCTCCGTGGGCGGGGTTATATTGTGTGATATAATTGGCGAAAGGCTTATGTTTCTTGGAAAATGGTGATTACTGAACGTTGGCCAGTTTGGCAATGAAAGTTGCTTTTTTTGGTTATTGTGTCAACGTTTGTGATTTTGGAGAGATTCATGCTTAATATCCTATCAGTAGGCAATACTTAATGCATCAAGGGAAGCAAGAGAAAGGAAATAATGTTTGTATTGTTTTTGGGCAAGAAACATATGGCCTATATGAAGGGCTCTACTGGTTTTGAACCGGTGGCCTCTTGAATTTCAGTCAAATGCTCTACCACTGTACTAAGAAGGATCCGTGGCTGCATAACCTTGTCAAACATATGTTTCTCCCCCCTCAATTGTTCTGATAACAGTTATACTATAGTGTAGTTCATGGAGACTTTGATTTTGGCTGGAGTTGGCCCTTCCAATTGAATGCATGATATTAATTTTATTGCCTTCGCCCCTCAGCAGAGAACTTGGACTTTGCGATAGTGTATCATAAGAAGAAATTGTAGAAAGCTGCTTATGTTGTATTTTGTTGGATGCATCAGAATGTTAGTTGAGTTGGTGATTTGGTAAGTTATCAGGTGTATGGAGTGTATGGATTTTCGGAGTCAGTTCATTAGGTGGTTGTTGAAGTGTATTAGTACTGCTTCTTTTTCCAGTAAACTTGGTGGTCTTTGGTTAAAAAACTAATAAACCTATGCTTGATCTTCTTCCTGTAGTGCGTATAATTGGGTAATGCTTATGGAGCTTATTCTTTCTTGAAAAAGGTGTAGATGAGTGAATGAGTTTGGGCCATTGTCTTTATGTTCCATGGCTGATCGTTTATATACCTTGTTAGGAATACTTTAAATTTGCAGCTTGTACCTTAAAAAGAAAATGTAGAGAGCTGCTTATTGTAGGGCGGGTAGGATCCGTCAGGATGTTAACAAAGCTATGAATTTGTAAGTCAATGTTTTTGTATGAAACTCTGAAGTTTCCGGTTAAGTACAAGAGTTGGGGATTTGGAAGTGCACTGGTAGTGATTCAGTAAACTTGCTGGTCTTTGGTAGTGTAGTCTATGAGCCTGTGCTTGTATGTTATTTTCTACCTGGAGTGCGTGTAGCTGGAAAATTCCTGTGAAATATTTTTTGTTTGTAGGAACAGGTTTAGGTGAGTAAATGAAGTTTGGGAAAGATAATTATGTCCGCAGAAAGTAAACTGTATTAAAGAATGAAAAGTAAAAGGATGGTTGTAAAACAAAATATCTTTGCAATTTATTTCTATATTAAAGGATGGTTGAGGCCAGGTTGTTTTGTGCATTGCGTTTGATGGTTTTGAAGTATTCTGACAACCATTTCGTAGGGGCTCTTTGGTCACCTTGTAGGAACGCTGTCTCTCTGCCCACCATTCCTCCCTAGTGGCATGACGTGATAATGTGCATAATAATTGCCGAGGAAAAAATTGTGGTCCAGATCTCATTTTGACATGCTGGTCCACTGTAAAGGGGATTTCCTTTGTGCCTCTCTATGTGTATGCTGTATGCTTAAACGGAATATTTCCTATGCGACCACACCTCTCACATGATCAGAATACATCTTTAATGAGTCTATGTGGTCTGGCTAGCATGAACGGTTATCTTTTTGCCTTAATTGTTATTGTAACTGCAACCGGTTTTTCGAGAAGCCAATATTAGAGAAGGCAGATTGCTGAATATTTAATTAATAAGTCTTATTTCAGGTTTCACCCTACTTGTCTTGACATGACTGCTGAGGAAGCCAAAAGACTTGAGCGCTTCTATTGTGAGAATTGTTCCTCTGAAAATCAGAAGAAGTTGCATGCACATGCTAGTTCTAGACGTGCTGATGCTAAGGTGATTTTATTGTTCCAAAATTACAGCTGGCTGTTTGTTTAGTTTATTATGGGACTTTGACATAATCCGGTGGTAGTGAGCAAAACGACTTTTCAATTACAGCTTTTATGCGAAGAATTTTTACACTGATCATCTACTAAGAAATATTTAACATATGGACCTGCTAGTACTTCAGATCCTGCATCATGATTGACTTTAGAAGAATCAAAAGAATAACATTGGGATCTTCATGAGAATAAGTCTGCTGACATGTTCTCCAACAACTGCCTCCAGCTCTCCCCTCCCTTTTTTTAATCTTTTCTTTTTCGTAACTCTGTTTGGTTAAGTTTTCGATATACCGATTCCCATGCCTTTAGAAGAATCAAAAGCATGACATTCAAGTCTTTTTCCCCCTATTTTGGGATATGGGATTCACATCAAATTTGGCACTTTGACTTCATTCTACAGATTTTGCCCACCATGCTTCTTTGCATATTTGATCTCATGGATATAGGTGATAGGAACCTCTTCAACTGTGTAGCGACCCTGGGTAGATGAGATGTCGTTGCTACTATTCTCTTTAGAAAGAACGAACTCTGGGATCAACAGAAGATATACGTTTCTGAGGTCACTTGGTTTGGCACACTGGGCAGCCTGCATTACAGCCGTTAAATAATTTGAAATACAAGTGACAGAGCATATTTAGCAAGTCTTGGAGACAAGCTATTGTTGCTAACCGATAGTAGGTAGCATGAGGAAAATGGTAATTTGTACTGCTAATCTAATTCTGTTTAGAAGATTGTTTGTTCTAGATTTAGTACTTGTTATTTCTATAGAAGTTTGTTTTACTCTGTGTTTTCGTTTAATGACTCTTACATTATGAAGTAGCAGTTGATCGACATAGCTTGACGCAATTTTCATTATGGGTCATCGGAAAATAATCTATGTGTGCTTCTAACACATAGGTATAGTTACTTACATCCGACCCTCTAAGGCAATAACGTTGTTGTTGTTTTCGTTATAACTTTTCCCCCTATTTTCATAATTCAGGTGGAAACAAAACGACGGAGAAGAAGATATTGCTTCTGAAACATGGCAAACTGGGGATATGACTCTTATTTTTCTTTAGGATGCAAGCAGATGTTTGCTGCAGCTGTAAGTGTAACACGGGCACTGGAAACTATGAGCTGATGCTAGTAGAAAATGGTGTGGAATGGCTTACAAATAGTGTAGGTTAGGGGTTGGGATCTCCTCACCCCCACTTTCCTCACCCTTTTTGTGATCACGCGACACGTGGCAGCAAGAGGGGGTGGTAAGGCTAGATGAGGGTCACCTGCATCTAGACTCATCACTCCCTCTTGCTGCCACGTGTTGCGCGGTCACGCGTTACCGCATCCCCTTGCGGTGAGGGGATCCTATCCCCTTAGGTTAGAGAGGCATGTGTTGTTCTGTAATTATGTTTAGGCCTTAGTTTCCTTCTCTTTTTCTTTCGTTGTTTCTTGTATATTGTGCATGTAATTATAACAACACTCGAGCCTTTTTCTAGGATGTGAAGTCGGATGTATAAATTAATAATTTTTTGTTGTATTTTATTTATTTGTTTTGTTTTGTTTTTGGATCGTACCCTAAATTCTACATTTTTTATGTCTCCTAATACCTAATAATTATGAGTCTTTAGAATATGCATCTTTCAAAACTATGATATAATTTTAACAGTGGTTCAGAAGTAAATACTTAATATTCTCATTTAAATCTTTATCTTTTACATGGCATCGGTTACATGAATCAACTGTTTGTTCTCTCACTGATTATATGTTCTTCAATTGTCATACAAGTCATATTTTTTTAATTAAATTTCTCTGTCTTTTTTGGTATCTCCCACGTTTAATATGCATATCATTCATTATATCGCGCTGCTTAATAAGTATATCTCCAGAACGTTTTTGCATATGTCTATATCATCTTAATTTTGACTTTGTGATCTTTTCATCTTGGGACTTAAAAGAAGCATACATTATGTATGTAGAATTTTTTCTGTACTTGAATGATGTCTCCTGCAAGTTTGCCGCTCTCGTACGTCTACGAATTTTATGGTACCTGGAATCTGTTGAATGAAAACTTACTAGGGTACATTAAGAAAAACAAGAAATGGATCGAGGTAAAAAGATAAGTTACACACACACACACATATGTATATATATATATATATATATATATATATATATATATATATATATATATATATATATATATATATATATATATCTTAGTGAAACTTAATCACTGAAGTATCTACCTACACTCTCTATGTAGATAGATTTTTGTTGGAAAAACGTCTCTGAGTTGGACTTATAGAAAATGTTTTGAAAGCGTTTATGTCGAAAGTTTTGTACTAGTAACGCTCTTTGCTAACTGGAAAGGCTTTTGCATAAGTATCAACATTAAGAGAAAAGACAAATCTTGAAAGTCAACTCACAAGATATGCTTTATGCTAAAATAATTTGAGGCAAATTAGATCCTTCTTGGAAATTTGATCTTCTTTTTTCCGGAACTATTTAGTCATTTAGTCGTATTTTCCCGTCATTAGAGGAGGAATTAGCTGGTATGCATGATGGATACACTTATGGTAAGAGAAGTCCTTCATAGTATTTTGTTAGTTTTTATGTTCTGTTTCCTTGACAATAAGAATGAGAAAATAATAGAATTTGGTTAGTAATGGAATAAAACGATAACATAATTTTGTTGGTAATCGAACGAGAGAGAAGCAAAGTTTCATTGGTAAATGAATGGATATGACTTTTAGAGGAGGGTAAGAATATTTTAGGGGAAAAGATGAAAAAGTAAAAAATATGGTTTTAAGTTTTTGGTGTACATTATGTAGAGGATCTTGGTTAGTTTTTGTAGATCGTAGAAGAGTTTTTAGTAGCTGAAACAAAATTGGTATTAATACATTTACCATATTGAATTAGGTGATTATGTAGAGGAGTAGGTTCGATATGTTCGGAGGATATAATTATGGATTTAGAGCTTTGCGAGAAACGGAAAAGACATATGTTTTGTTCCATAGCCACCGTAGTATGATGAAGTGAACATCGAATGACGGTCCGCAAGGAGGAGTATTAGTCACGAGGTGAATATACTATTAATTGAAAGATGTAACGTGAATTGTAATTAGTTATAGCGTCTGCTCTTATTTCATCGGTGATTTTCACAATTTTTTCAGAATAAAAAAATTGACCGAAATTACAAAGTACTATCAATGAATTTTCTTTTCTTATAACAATATCCTATAATAATTAAGTTATAGAGGGATGAAATTCCCTGATTTAACTTTCTAATCTCATTTATATGGTCATGGTGTAAAAACAAAAGTTCCTTTAAAAAACATTAAAATACCAACTTTGACTGATAGTTGGATGCCTTGGATCCCGTATAACAAGCGAGCTCTTTATCCTCAAATTCAAACATGTGGACGCAAAATGCTATCCTGCTCTATTGTTACGGTGCAAAGTTAGACAAAAGAATTTCAGGCCAGTTATATAAGATTTGTGCATTTAATTTCTTCAGCCCTTCGTGACTGACCAACGTTGTTAACCTTCAAGATCTACATTTTGACTAGGTCATTTGTTTAAATTACTATTAATAACAATAATAACAGAAGAAAGAATAATAATGAAAGAAGGGAGATCGATATCTGAAATTATAAAGGTACAACTGAAAAGTAACCATAAAATTTAAATAGAGACATAACAAATGATGTGTTTTTAATAAGATGAATTTGGAGGCTATAAAATTGGAAAAGGGAAGAAGTAAGTATTGATGTGAAAAGATGCAGTTGGCGATGCACGAGGAAACACGTCGTCTCGGAAGGTTAGGGTTCCCGGAACTCGTATTCCCAGAAAATGCTTTGCATTTAATGCTACTTAATCATTGCAAGGGAAAATTTTGGACAAATCACAAGGTTGTGATCTTCTCATCTTAACTTTTCTCACTCTGTTTGTGACCACGCGACATGTGGCACCAAGAGAGGGTGGTGAGGCTGGATGAGTGTGACCCTCATCTAGCATCACCATCTCCCCTTGTTGCCACGTGTCGCGCGGTCACGCGTCACCGCACCTCTCTTGCGATAAGGTGATCCTATCCCAAATCAATGGTGCCGGAGTCTCCCACTCTCTTGGTTGTTTTGTAGAATATACAAATTAAAACTTCAGCGGCATTCTAGATTGGTAATTTATTGTCATATCTCACACAAGATGCTTACCACAAACACAACATGTAATCTTACACTTAATTAGAGCAGATTTAAGCCTTTGCGGATTCAAGGTTGAACCCCAACCAGTAAGGGTCCCTTCCACACTCAGTCCCAAAGATAGTGTAGGAAGGTAAATCATGTACCCAGTGGTCCGTTAGCAGGAGCTTGGTCATTTACACAGTAGTCTGCATAAGGAGCCCTCCAGCACTGCAGGCAAACCTACAGGCCAAGAAGCCCCCACACTATGCACTTGCTGGGAAGGGGCTTTCTTGACTTTGGCAAGAATTGAACCCCTGATCTCCTTTTCGAGAACCTCTGCCCGGAACCAGTTGGGCTATGTCCTGAGACAAAAAGTAAATAAAACAATAGTGTTGTTTTCGTTGTATTCATGTTCAGGTTCGAACCTGCTATCTTTGTTAAAGTATTTTTTCAAATTCTAGTAACAATTTAACTATGCAACTAAAATTTTATTTCCTTCCCCTCTCATTCTCCCTTTATTTTTCAAATCACAAAGTCCATTTTTCTAATTTGTTGTTTTAATGTTAATTGTTTATGTATTTTTCAAAATGGTCTTAAAGCTGTGTTTTTAAGAGGAAATTGACTTAAGGCCAAGGCATGAAATAGAACAAGAAACTCTACTCACAATAGGCATTTGAAGTGCAGCTCTCATCCATTGACCAAAATTGAATGATGCATTAGAACATTCATGTGTAAACCTTAATTTTAAGAATACTTTTAAAATTGAATAATAAAAAAATGTATAAAAACATATTTTTTCTATATATTTTCTCTGTCTTCTAATCCGCTTTTGAAATATCCCCAAATTGTGGTATATTAGAAGTAGGGCGGTAAACGAGCTGAACGAACCGAGCATCATGTTGTTCAAACTCGGTTCATTTAACTTAGCAGACGAGCCGTGTTTGCACGTTTATTTAAACGAACATATTTAATTGTTCAAGCTCGGTTCGTTTAACTCATGAACAACATTAACGAGCCAAACACATTAAACGAACGGTGTTAATTACCGAATTCGAAAAGAAAAATGGTTGAAGCTCGGTTCATTAACCCTTTTGCCGAACTGAGCTCCAGCCGACCGAGCCAAACATACCGAACGGCTCTGTTGACTTAGAGGCCTAATTGGAAGACATCACTCGATAGAAATAGTTTGAAATACCAAAACCTTCACTGTGTCCAGCATTGTAAAATTATGACATATATGTACAAAATCATAGTTTTATTCAGTAATGATGATAGAGACTCCATAGTAAGAAATGCCCTATAAATCTTAAACTGCTTTTCCATCACTTAATATGGTTAGTCAAGAATACCTAAACGGGAGGTTTTAGTAAAAAAAAAAAAAATTGTTACTTCCTTCGTTCAAAATATATTGTCACAATTGGTCAATATAAATAGTGTGTTAAAACATCAATCAAGACTAAATCTTGAAAATATTCATCTGAATAGTTTTTCAAAATAGTCTTCACACTATTTATAACCAAATTTTATTGGATATGTGTAAAATACTTTAACGGTTTGAGTTTAAATGATGTTTTGGCAACTACATGTATGACTATCAATAATATTTTTGGAAAAGGAGTAATATGTATCATGATTGATCTATGTAACAATATTTTTGAAACAGAAGAAATAGTATATATCATTAGAATACGATATTGCACATGAATGATAAAGTATACAACACAAAATTTGAGCGGTGATCTGCCATAGCAAGTTTTGGACATTTGATTTTCATTCGTATCGCGTGTGACAGTCTGATAGGGTCCCGTTGGTCATAAACCAAAATTTGAGCGGTGATATGTCATAGCAAGCTTTGGATACCTGATTTTCATTCGTATTACGTTGTCAGACAGGGTGATAGGGTCCCGTTGGTCATAAACCAAAATTTGAGCGGTGACGAATTAGGTATCGTTTTAAAAACTCTATACACATTCTACCATATAACTTTTAATTTAACATTTTTTATCTCATACTTTACCATTTTAAATATTGCAGTCATAGAAGCCAAAGTCGGTCATCTTCCTCTTCTTCTCCGACCAATCCCCGACCACATTACTCTCTTTCTCCGCCGCCTCTCTTACCATATATTCCTGTGTCCGATTTTCCCCTTTCTTAAACCTTCCTTTCAAAATGCTACTCCTTTGTCTCTTCTGAATCAAGCATTAAATGTGCTCATCCATGGCTGCTCCACGTGGTAATTTAAACCCCCAAGCTGCCTTATACATTCCTCTCTCCCATCAAATTACCCTATTTCCACCGCCACCGCCACCGCCGGCAGCTCCTGTCAGATTTCTTCCTCCTCCTCCACCACCTTCCTTGATTCCTTACCCTACTCAATCTCCGCCTATATTTGCACCATCTTTGCATGCAACTTTCTCCTCTCTTTCATTCACTCATTTCCAGTCTCCGCCACCACCACCTCCACCGCAACCGCCAACTCCTCCTACTGAAGCTGTAAGAGCTGAAGAAACGGAATCATTTCTGAAATCTAGAAATGGTAAAAGATATGTAAATCGGCCTCCGAGAGCTAGGGTTAGCGATAGCAGTGGAAGAGGCAGCCGGTTTGGGAAGTACAATGAGAGGCATAAACTGTTGAAAGGGCAGACTAGTAATTTTAGTGAAGAAAGAAAGGGTGGGGGGAGCTGGAGTGATCTGAAGAAACATGGAATGAGGCCTCTTGTAGAAGAGGAGGGAAAAACTACAATCATGATCAAGAATATACCCTACGAATTCACGTACTCTTTGCCTCTTTTCAATTTAATTTTCTCATTTATATCATGTGGTTTTTATATCTAATATCTTCAGCCTTCATTTAATGCTGTTTGTTTATTTATTTCTTTTATTTTTAGTAAGTTTGCTGGATAAATTGACCGGAAGGAGAGTCTCTATTGGCTTTTTATGCATTTATTATTTCCGGACTTACTTAATGCTCTCTTCTTTCCATTAATTGTGTGCTTCTTGCTGGCCAGACATTTAATGTAATAATTGTAGTACATTAATTTGCAATGCTTCTTGTCATAATTGTTGCCTCCAATTTGGTTTTCTAGTCAACGTGTTCAACGCTGAAAAATCCCATTCTACCTACAAAAAGGAAAATTCTTTGCCTTCTTGCAGTGGCTTGGAACTGATCACAAACCATTTTAGTTACAAAAAGGGACAAACCAGTCGTTCCAAATCTGCTGAGTTTGTTCAATAGCATTATCTACTTGCCTCTTGTAAGAATAGGCTATTATTTGATTATGCTAACATGCCAAGATTGGATGTTCTCTTAGGCGACAAATGTTGATAGATTTCTTGGATGAGCACTGCATGTCAGAGAATCAGAAGTCTGAAAGTCGGAGGTCGAATAAGCCTCCATCTGCTTATGATTTCTTGTACTTACCAATTGATTTCAAGTACGTATCTATTCCTCTTTTAGAGTTATGTTCATGGTTTGGCTTTTCGCCTTGGTACAATTTCTGGTTGATTCTTTTGCAGGACCAAAAAGAATAAAGGCTATGCATTTGTCAACTTCACTGAACCTGCAGCAGTGTGGAAGTTTTTCAACGCCTTCGACTTTACGAGGTGGGATTATAAAGAGTCTACCAAAATCAGACGAATTATTTGTGCCAGAATCCAGGTGTGTTGGATGAACGATTTCATGGTTGGGATCAATATATATATAACCCTTCAAGATATGTTACAAAAGACATTTTGTGTTTTATCTTTTTGCATAAATGTTATAGTTCTATATATGTATGTATGTATGTATGAGGGTCTCCATTTGTAGTAGAATAGTAGATATATTAAACTTTTTGTTATTAATACAATATAATAAGGAGGCGTTGGTGTAAAAACTGTGTACCATATGTACTTTTTTGTTAGTGTTTTAATTTTTTATGTTTATGAAATGCAAGTGCAGGGCAAGGAAGCTCTAGTGCAGCATTTCCAAAGGTCGTATTTCGAGTGCGAGTCAGATGAGTTCTTGCCAATATGCTTTACACCGGCTAGGGACGGTTCAGGTGATTCAGTGGAAACGACTACAGTTGGAAGACGCAGTGGCAAAGGGGCGCTTTTGGGGTATTGATAACTACTACCAAGAGCCTACTATATAGCCTTCTGATTTGCTTTGCTTCTGCTGCTGTGCTGACACACTGTGATCAACTTCAATCATGACTCCTGGCTATCAAATCAAAAGTATCTCTAACCCTATAATACATGCGGTTGTGCCCGTTTTCCAGTTGTGGTACGCTGCAAACATAAGGGTGTGTCAATTTGGTGAAACATTTTTGTATCATATTGGTAAGTGTTTGTTTGCTTGAAATCTGTACAACTTATAAGTAGTTGATGTATTGAGATGTACACTTTTCAAGCATTAGGATGGTTATACACGATGCTTCACCTTTTTAGGCCAGAAAATACGAAAACTTCTCTTAGGCGGAGCGGTTATTGCATCGATGTAGCGATCAGCTTTTTTAGTTTTTTTCTTCTTCTATTCAGCATAACAAAATCAGTATATATTCAGTAGAATGAATTTGAGTATATTTTATGGTTTCTGCTTTTTTTTGGGTTTTTTTTTTAAATTTGGAAAAAGAATTGGTATTTCATGCTTTATAGGATATTTTTGAGGTTTTCATTGCGTTGGAATAAGATATCATCTATGTAGCAGATGGCAGTGGATATGGAAAATAATGAAAAGGTAGATTAGGGTTTGCATTTCCTTGCACCTAGAGGGGATGCGTCAGCATTGTGTATATCTACGAGAAATTTACCCTATGTTTCTATATGTGTGATATTTTTTGATTTGGTGTAATTTTCTTGCTGGGTACATTTGGATATCTGTTGATGTGCGCCTTATTGTGAAGCAGCTAGGCTGACTTTCCATTTTCGGTCATTTTTGTTTCTCTTACAAGGTGGCCTGAAGCGAGGGTGTTTTTACATGCATGTCGAATCATGTATATAGAAATGTATTGAATCATGCATAACATTGACTTATTTAATTTCCTCATTACATAGCCGGATGTAAACAGACAAGAGGTAATTACCTTAAAAGAGCAAGGTTGAGAGTTCGGATGCACTCAAGAGCATTTACATGGAATTCTATTGATTGGGTTCCATAATATTGTTGTACCCGTATATATAACTTACCATTTGTTTGAATCTATCATCTTCTTGATTTGCATTGTTATACTTCCTGTGAGACCGGGGATGTCGTCCCATCATGTTTTTGGTTTACATCCCTATACTTCATGTAAGACCGGGGATGACAGAGACTTTTGGGTACAACCTTTTTATTTAACATGGCCAAAATCGTTCTGCCAATGGAATAATACTATCTTTATGTAATATAAGCATGCCATCCATAATAGTTTTGCCCTTACTTGAGTTAATGCATGTACAAATTACCAATTGAAAGGCTTCTCATGCTCTAATAATTTAGTTACCTTTTTCTATAGAGTTAGACCGCATTTTCTTTTACTTGTTCGTATAATTTTGTTGTCTATGATGTTTCTAAACATAAAACATAAAGAAATGCGCTACTTAAGATAATACGAAAGGCAAATCCCTTTTCTTTTGCAAAATTATATGTAAGAAAATATTTGTTTCACGTCAACTAGGGCACATGTTGAAACTGACATGTTCACATTTGAGCATATGTCATTCTTCAACCCTCTTTTCTATTTAACATACCCCTCCTTGACTTTAGAATAATACAAAATAACTCACTAAATTGATTGCGGTTTTTATATTGTGAAGTATCAATTAATCGACAGAGCTTGATGTGATTTTCATTATGGGTCATCGATGAACAAGCTCTATGTATTTCTAATACATGTATATAGTTACGTGATGCGACTCCCCCATACTCCTGTCATAGTCGGGAGGCTATAAGACAATAGGGTAATGTTGTTGTCATTCTTCAACTCTTTTAACATGTATAAGCACATGTCAGTAGAATGAGTCATGAATGTCTAAATAGTCAATAGAGTAGCATTTATATTTACCTGGATGGGGTCGATGGATGATCAAGCCAATAGAGTAGCATTTGGTATGAAATACTGCAACACTGAGTGAACATCGAGTCTTCTCATCAAAACTGATTTGGATTTAGACTTGTGATTTTGTTAAAAATAACAAACTATCACAAAGATTTTTTATTTTTTTTACTGTGTCACATACATCTCCCGAGTTATATATCTACACCACGTTAACAACACTTAATCAAAATATTGAAGCCACAGGATTTCAACCTTTTTTTTCTCACGTCTACTGAAACGATAGTAATGATGACATGAACTTCTGTTTTCCTTGGCGCACGTTTGTGCTTGTGTATCGGGACGTGAAAAAACTGTTGATTGTTTGTTTGTGTCTTGTGCATTAAGCTATACTCAATTCTGACGCCAACTCTAGTTACCATAGTTTCAGGCCCAGTAAGTATTGTGGAGTATATAAAACAGAGCTCATCGTCTTTTAAGTTGGTGAGATCTTACACAAAGACTCATATAAGGTGACTACTGTAAACTAGGCTTTCAGGCTACATTATGCGTGTTTCTAGAATCAAACCTTATATCTCTTGAAGCAAATACAACCTAAGTATCAACTGATCTGCGACTCATAGGTAGAACCATAATTTCATGATTGTGCTTTCCTCTTTGTAATAACTTGGCGGTTGGGACTTCACTTTGTAGGATTTGGGTTTGGGAAAAAAAAATACTCTCTAGTTTTGTTTGGAAAAAAATTCCTCGTTCATAGTTTATAATTTTTTAAGAAAATTAATTGATTTATTATTCTGTATTTGCATGCATATGGACGTTAAATAATTGTTTAATTACGTACAAGCTTAATATAAATCGAAAATGGTGGTGACAGATCTTATAGCCAGATAGAGTGTTGTTTGCTCCAAGAGTGTTGTTTGCTTGGTAGGTTAGTAGAGGTATTGCAGGTTTCTAATGATTGTTTTCCTTTATTGAAATATGTAGGTTTTTAATGATTGCTTCCCTTTATTGAAAATGATGCATGGAAAGAAGAAAGAAAACCTAGGAGCATAAGCTAATTATATGGGTCTTAAGAGCCTGGTCTAAGTTTCCAGGAGTATTATAAAATATACAAATCAGGATTACAACGGTCTTTTAGATTGGGTGAGGACTTACGCAGTGATCCACACAAGGTGTCTCTATGCAAAAGTAGGCTTTCGGCCTAGCAGCAGTAGAATATACATACTGTGAGTCTCTGAAATCGAACTTTTGACTTTTTAGAGCAAATCTCAATTCAAATACTAACTGAGCTATGCTCTGGGATCAAGAAGAAAGAGAACCTAATTTTTGAGCTTCGTATCCCTAAGAAATAATAATTTCAATTTTCAAATGAATACGAGTAGATTATTTGAAACTAAATTTTAACTTTGTCACTATCTCCAGAAAAAGGACATGAAACAAAAAAAATGAAATAGTTTTCTTTGTTTTCTTGCAGGCCTTGTGTTTTTAATCTTAATTATTACTTTTAGTTACTCTCATCACTTTCTATATCATTAACGCCAAGTATCAAATCACTAGTATGTATTATCTTTCATAATCTCAGTGAAATATATAATATATCTACTTGTACTTCTGCACTAAATTCCTACTAAATTCCTACGTTACATTAAGTACGTTACTTTTAGTTACATTAAGTACTGACTTCTATTGTGATATAATCATATACACATATAAACGTACATATATAGTAACTACATACACATGTACCTTGGTGGCAAAATGTCATACCCTGTTCCCGAGAGATCTACTGTCTCAGCCCAAATGAGCATTGTGAAGGATGCAAATTAGGACTCAGCGGCCTCTTGGGTTGATGAGGATTTTACGCAAAGACTCACATAAGGTGTCTCCCGCAAACTAAGCATTTGGTCTAGCAGCAGTGAAACACCTACACTGTGCGTGTCCCTAGAATCGAACTTTGAACCTCTTGGTGGCAAATCCAATCCGAGTATCAACTGAGCTATGCCCTTAGGCTCACAAAACAGTTATGGATAAACTTTTTAAAGTGACTGGCTACACTGCAGCACGACCCCATACTCCTGAAACCCCCCCTCTGGCCTGGCCCTACGGGTTATTATCCCTAGGCCCTATGCGTATGAGGGATTATTTTTAGAGAGTCACAGTTCCACTAATATACTGATAAGAGGACTCGAACACGGAACATCAGTCAGCAATATCTTGAGTCTTTACTACTAGGGCAAGTGCTCTTGATTCAACACAGTGTTGGGTAAACTTTTTAAAGTGACGGCCCCACTGCAGTATGACCTCATACTCCTGAAACCCTCCTTCGACCTGACCCTACGGGTTATTACCGTTTGGCCTTACGTATATGATGGATTTTTTTTGGAGAGGCATAGTTCTAATAATCTGCTGATAAGAGAGCTCGAACGCAAAACCTCAGTCAACAATATCATGAATCTTTACCACTACGACTAGTGCTCTTGATGTGATGCGTGAGGTCATATGTGATAGGATCAATTCTCAAGATGTAAAATGAAGGAATTAGAGACGGTAACGGCTTGGTCACGAAGTTTATTATAAATACTTATAATATAATGCTATTATAGTCTTAAAAATATTATTTTACTTAATTTTTTTTTACATTGTGTAAATTTATATTATATTGTAAAATTAAAGAAACAATATTTTTTTTTTTAAAAAAAAAGAAGAGTATAAAGAGAGGTGGTATAGAAAGCATGTAGAGTGAGTGAGCTGTTAATAGGATACCTCTGTATAAATTCAAAGAGGTGTAATGCCTATAATACGCGGAGATTGACGGGCTATCCCTGAGATTTCATGAACGCATGAGTAAATGGTGTGTTGAAACCACTGGTTCCATGTTACAAGAGATTGTGTCATAATGGACTCTGCATATATACATACGTAAAAAGTATATCTTTTTTATCTGATCAACAGGTGTAATTTTACTTCAGATGCAAACTCCTAGAGGCAATTCTGTTCGAGAGTTACATTTATTAGTATGTAAAGACGAATGAGTGAGCATATAAAAATGGATGAGCGTATTAGGAAAATTTACTGCAGCGTCTACCTTATGGAAGCTGGAAATCATGTTTTGGACAGTCTTTTGACATTTCTGGACGGCCTATGAGTGCCCATTTTAACGTGTTTTCATAGGAGAATTATATTTTTGGACAGACGTGGGCTTAGGGAGGAGGTCCAGTTCAGGCGATTGTTGGAAGCAAATAGATCATAAAAACAATTGTACCCTCTAGGAACAAAGCTTATGATTCTTCTCTCTTTTTTGGCCCGGGGGTGTGTGGTGTGCGTGTGGGGGCGTTCAACTAAGCTCAAAAGAGCCCCCTCTTACAAAAGAGTAGGGGTTTGGGATCTCCTCACCCCCACTTTATTGGGATAAGATCCCCTTACCCACTTTTCATCACTGCACGCGTCACCGCACGACACGTGGCAGCAAGTGGGGTAGTGAGACTACCCTCTTCTAGCCTCACCACCCCACCTTGATGACACGTCCTTGATGCCACGTGTCGCGTGATCATGAATGGGATGAGAAAAAATGGGGTGAAGAAATCCCAATCTCACTTTCCTCACCCCCTTTGTGACCACGCGACACGTGGCAGCAAGAGGAGTGGTGAGGCTAGATGCAGATGACCCTCATCTAGCCTTACCACCCCTTGCTGCTACGTGTCGCGCGGTTACGCGTTACCGCACCCTCTTGCGGTGGGAGGATGCTATCCCAGATTCTAGTGCGATGCATATTGATTTAAGTAACAGAAGCTATATGAGACCATTACAGTCTCATGGAAACATTTTCCAAGCACAAGCAGTCTGTATTTATTACCATAGGAATTGTTATAATCACTTAAAATACTTGCATTAGTTTGTGATACCATGCCAAATAGTAGTATATAAATGGCCTTCTTCCTCCTTTCACACAATAAGATGAAGAAGACAGCGGTGAATCCAATTTAGCCTATGGCTCTTTTTGTCTGTTTACATGAAGAAGAGCACATCTTCCTCGTTTAAGAAACATGGTTGCAGCCTATAGCTTTTATAAGTCATCGGGAACAATCTCTATGCGTTTCTAACACATTGGTATGATTGCTTACATCCGACCACTCATACCCCACCATAGGCGGAAGCCTCTAAGACAATGAAGTAATGTTGTTGTGGTGATGGTTGCAGCCTATAGGCTTATCATCGATATACCAGCCACATAAGGCAGATGAATAGATGAGACGTTACCCCTACCCAAAATAAAAACACATGAAACTTCAGAAATCCATTCATAAAGCAGCATATGATGCAACCAATCAGTGGAGGAAAGAACTAAAGTTAAGATATCCAGTATCCAGTAATAGTTCATATGCGCGATGAAATACCTGCAATTATATCAAGAGAATTGCAGCTATCAGCAAAAACAAAAAAAAACAAAAAAAAAAACAAAAGCAACAAGGAGCATTATAATAAATACAATGTTGGAGCAATATAAATTTAAGCCTATCCAATAAATAATGACCTTGAGTTGATGATGCCTACAATCATAGGCATATAACTGGTCCAGCTAATCCAGTTGAAAAAATAAGGTCCTGTAACAGGGAGGAAACTTACATATTGGCCTTTGTACCAAACATAAGTAACTTGCCAGAATACATAATGTCTTATAAGTCAGTTCTCCAACTCAGTCGCATGTTACTTACCAGACTACAACGAATATAATGGCCACTTAATCTCAACTCGGGCAGAGTTAAACTGTGGTGCAATAGGCAAGCTCTCAAGCTCTTTTTTTTTTTTTTTGGAAATAAAATTTTTATACATAAGCCAACATGGCACATTTACAAAAGAATTGCTTAAACCAGCAACTTGAAGATCGACTGTAGCAAAATATAGGTGGCTTACAATTGACAATCCAACTAGTGCCCACCTTCACAAAAATTTTCCTTAGAGATGCACCATTAGCCAAGCATTAATGTTGGTTTGATATATCAAACCAAGTAAAAGCAAGAACATGTTGTTACAAAATGGATAGGGGTATTCATCTCATAGACGAAAATGCTCTGATAAGTAAATGAAACAGAATCTTTTACATCATTGGAGCAATAGTAGACACCCGAATTAAGGATTGGCATCCATGCCTATTAACAACCCATAAGGGAAATCACAGAAAGACACGAAAAAAAATGAAAATACCAGAAGCCTGTTATGGCCTTAGCCATCAAAATTCAGTAGCAATCAAAAACTTCCAAGACAAAACTACCAATCATGCCTATTAGAGTTTCCCAGGACTAGTTAAGCTAAAATATAAGTTCCGTCTATCAAAGACTTCTAAGACTAATTAAGCCAAAATATTCCAAACAGATCAACTGTCAGGTACCATGACGAAGAAAAATTTGTTGCCCAAAACGATAAGCTAGCGACCTAAGCTTAATTCAAATAGCTGCATCAAGAATCAGCAATCACCTCTGCTCTCCTTTATTGCATCCAACACTAGTTTGGTCTGCTCTGCTTGCAAACGAAGCTCTTCCGCCATCAAATCCATCTCCTCAATTCGCACCTTCTTCCACCTCTCATCCAATTCCTTTGCCTTCTTGCTGCCAATCAAGTATATATTATCCTTAAAAGATCCCATCTTGGCATCCAAAGAGTTGCTCAAATATGGAAAGTTTGTCAAAAAATCTTTCTCCTCGTCCTTCTTTAGGTGATCCTTTGACAAGTTCTCCTTTCCATCTTCATCCACAATCATCAAATCACTGCCAGAAACACTGCCCTTTTTACGCTTGTTCTTTCCATCTTCATCCACATTTATTGATTCGCTACCAGAAACACTGCCCTTTTTACGCTTCACAGAATTCTTGACCTTTATATCATCTTCAGTCTTAATACTACTCTCTTTGCTTCCATTTCCTCCCTTTTTTGCTTTCCCATTCTCACTTGTAACCTTTGCCTTATTTACAATCCCATTACTCTCATTCACACCTCCCCAAATTTGTCCACAAAGATCAAAAACTTTCTTCTCATGAGGCTTCAAACGAGGATCTTCTCCATTCTCGCCCTTCTTGACTTTGGCAAAATATTTACCTTTAAACCTTTTAACTTTATCACCAACTTGATTCTTGGAAACACCATCCCAAAGCTTTCCTTTGATAAAATCATGGAAAGCCCCCATATCAGTAGAACGCAAAGGGCCCTTTTTCTTTTGGTAATCAATTATTCCTCGAAGCATCGCGATTTCTTTCTCCTCGCTCCAAATCCTTCCCGAAGAAGCAGCAGATTTCCCTTTTTTCGCATCTTCTTCCCCAGTGTTAACCTTTTTCTTGATTCCAGAGTGTTTCCCATCGTCCTTCGCGAAATCCAGAGGGCGTTTTAAGGTTGGTTTCGAACCTTTTGGAGTAGAAGTAATTGGCCTAACGGTGAAATCAGAAGCAGTAGGAGAGGGTGGATATTCTGATTCTGTGTTAGTCAATCCGGGCTCTTCGTTCTCATCATCATCGTCATCTTCTTCACCTTCAGATTCTGATTGTTCCTCATCTGAGGGCTTTTGAACATCTTGAGACGAAGATTGAATTTGATGATTAATAGGAGTTTGCACCTCTTCCTCTTCATCAGATTCTTCCTCTTCTTCTTCCGATGAAAGTTGGGATTTTTCTGGCTGCTTTTGCTCTTCCCCTTCCTCTTCCTCCTGATCCTCTTCCTCCTCTTCTTCTTCAGAAACTTCTTCTTCCGGCTTCGGAGGAGGATGGTTTTGCTTCTTTGGAGCCATTGGTGTAAGATTGGAGAAGAAAACGAAGGGTTTTTGGCGTCTTTTTGCGTATGGATTTCTCAGGGTTCAGGGAGGGAGAATGTTCAAGCAGACCAGAGTCAGCGGAGAGGAGCTATTTATAATATGTTTATGTTTAGGGTTTAACTAAGTCCCTTTTTAATTTCCCGATTTTCCCTTGAGAAGGAATAGTCGGAAATTATATTATTGCCTAGTATGCCTTGTCGAGAGATGAATGAATGGTTTTAATAATAAAATTCATAATTGTGTTGCGAATTTTAAAAAATTAATAAAATAAGAACGTATTTGGCAAAAACGTTCAAATAGTCCTGGAATGTCAATATCAAAGATGTCTCAGGATTTACACAAGATTGCAATTGCTAAAGACGTCCAGCATGAGATGCGTTTTACAGAACATAAAAATGGGGTTTTGCAATTGGTGTAGGATCCTATTGCCGCAAATCCCTCGCCCCACACGTCACCGTGTAACACGTGACAATAGGTGTGGGTGGTGAGGCTAGATACGGATGACCCTCCCTTATCTAACTTTACCACCCACCACTGTTGCCACGTGTCGTACGTTAATGTATGTACTGGCAAAGTTGTCTCAGCTGTTTTAGACGCAAATAACAGAGACATACAAATGTCAAAAACTTCCCAGATGCTGGACGCACTTATAAAATGACAGAGCTATTTCGCTCTCCTCTATTTTTTCACTTTCATAAATTAAAAAATTTATTTTTACGTAATATCGGGTTGAACAATAAGAAAGCTAGACACACAAAAGACCCACCACCGAAAAACCAAGGAGAGTTATTAATTTAATTAGTTTCGAATTTGAAATGTATTATGTTACTGTTATTTTCCGTGATTTGCATGATTTTATCATTGTTTCTTGTAAATTGCATGTTTTTATTGTTAATATTGATTTTATATAATATTAATTAGAAATGCATGTATTTATTTTGATCAGTTAGAGTTTGTATTAATTGACTATATACACTTTATGAACTTTTATTTAAGTATGTTATGGTTTGATTTTATTATATTAAAGTATGATTTTTTGTAGTTATGTGATTCTAATATATATGTACTTACATCACATGCTAGAGCTAATTATAATAGTAGTGGTACAGGACTAAGAGAGGAATTAAGATCTCAAATAGATAATTTGTTGACTCTAAACTTTTTTCTTAGGAGTAGCATGAGATCTCGGATCACATTTTTTTCAACAAAGTTTATTGAGTTTTATCATCTCTATTATCAAACGCACTACTGTCTCTCAGGTAGAGTTGTTCAATGAACCGAACAGTTTACAAAATGTTAGAGTTCGATTCGTGTTATGTTCGTATTCATTCGGTAATGGTCGATAAACGAGCTGAATTCAAACAGCTGTTTGGGTTCGTTTACTAAAACGAGTCAAACTATTCGTAAACTATTCGGTTCGTTTAAACAGTTGAAGGATTATTGAGCCGAACTCGAACCAATTGTAAAATGTGTTTAGCTAAACGAACCGAGCCGAACAATTTGTTTAGCTAAACAAATCCGAATTCGAAAACCTAGTATTCTATTCGGGTAAGGTGATAGTCCCATTCTCCTAACCCCACGTTTTAGTACCTTCCCATATAAAATACTCTTTCTGAAAGGCCCCATATAAAATACCAGTAATCCAAATTCCTTCGGGATATAGTCTCTGCTTGAGCCGCTTCACTCATTTATAGCAAAATTTCCTCCATTTATGCACTGGTATGTAGCTATTCTCAATTTCATCTTATGCACTTCTTTCCCTTCCTTTTCTTAAACATTCATGAAAGCAAAGTCTCACAAATTTTATTTTCTTTTTTCTGGAAAGAAAAAACCCAGGATTATTGGAACTTACCGGTGAAAGGAAAGGCTTTTTAGGTGCCAAAACGTCAAATGCCAAAAGGTCTTTTTTCTTCAGCCTTATTTTCTTTTAAATTATTCTTGTTTTGTGTGCCCGCAAGAAATGCTGGTCAAATGGTATGAATGGTGGAAAGCTTGAAACTTTGATCAAATGCAAGTTTGACAGATTTTGTTCAGTCCTTTTTTCTTTGAACTTCTTGTGTTTTGTGCCTACAAGAAATAATATTCAAATGGTATGGATTGTGCAATGTTTAAAACTTTGATCAAATGCAAGCTTGAACCTTTAGTCGGGCGCTATAACTAAATAGGTGATATTTTATGGAGAGGAAATCACTTTGGTGTTCAAGATGTTCCTTTTATTGCTATTACGTGTATTATTAACATTATGCTGTCCAAGTGCACGTGGAATGCCGTATCTCTGTGATTTTTTATATTGAATTTACTATCTTATTTGGTTTGATTTGACTATCTTAGTTAATAATGCAGTTAGCTCGGGTAATTGTTGGTTCAATCTTTTCAAGACCTTGTTGATCTGGTCTGTAGCTGATGTATATTACGTTATGCATTCATTTTATATATTTTACTCTGTATTGATTTTTTTGTGTGGCCCAAATGGATAACTTTCTTGTTTGTCCACCATTGTTGAACCAGTGAAGTTTGTGTAAGAATTACTAAATGGAAGTACTCGAAAGAGGAATACTTATCTGCGAAGACATTCTCTTGTTTATGCTGGAACTTCCATTATGTAGTCATTCATGTTGGTCTCTCAATTTAATTTCAGAATATAACCTTCTTAACAGGAAATTGCTGCTTTCGGTGACTATTGCCACCTAAGTATCATCCGTTTGACACTTGTCCGCTGTCTTCATCTTCAGATTGCACATCATACATGGACGTACAGTTGTGATTCTCCTTTGGAGGCTGTAAATGGCTGGTGTGTTAAGGCCATTAGGTGTAGTGCCATTAAGATTTTGTAGACCTTACAACTCCTATGCCTTTGATTATCATCCCTTCAGTTAAAGACCCTTCACATTCCACGGCAATGCTCGTATAGCACTTGCCGCTATGTTATTCATTTGAATAAGCTGTCTTTTAGCAGCACACTAAGCTCCTGCCACCGTCTCAATCCACTTGCTGCCCTTGATTCAGGTATTCCTCAACCAAGTCCGCAGGTACTTGTATTATGTCATTTGACGACGGCTTTGACTTGAAAGGTTTCAAGCTAACAGCTCATTATTCTGAAAATCTATCTATTTGTTTCTTTATATATTTAAGAGATCCGAGAGCTTTGAGCAATGGGATTCAATAAGTGCAAAATTCGCTGGAGCTGCAAATATACCATTCCTGTTACTGCAATTGCCTCTGATCATTCTGAATGCTCGCAATCTTCTGGCTGGAAATAATTCTGCACTGTTTGCTGTTCCATGGCTGGTAACTGGTTTTATACTTTGAATTCAATATAGGAAAAACGTGTTCAGTTCTTTCAGACTACTAAGAATCATAATGCAGGGAATGTTCACTGGATTACTAGGGAATTTCACTTTGCTGTCTTATTTCATCAAGAAGAAGGAGACTGAAGCAGCGGTAGTGCAGACCTTGGGAGTTGTATCTATATATGCTGTTATCACACAGCTGGCTATGGCAGGAGCTATGCCTCTTCCTCATTACTTTGCAACATCTGTGGTGGTTTTTTCTGGCATGGTCATAAATTTCCTGAATTACTTATCTATGCTCAATCCCGCAATATGGCATTTATGGGAAGATTTCATTACCATCACGGGGCTCTCTGTACTTCCGCAAGTAAATAATCTACTTCCGACATACAATCTGAATCAAGCCCTGTGGGAACTCATCATGTACTAAAGTTTCCTACTCCTACTCTCTCGTATATTCTGGTTACAGGTTATGTGGTCAACGTTTATTCCATACGTTCCCAACACTATTTTGCCTGGCCTGGTAGCTTCTGTTGTGGCTCTGGTATCTGTCGTTATGGTAAGCTACAAAGCTTCATCCTTGGGACAAAGATTATTCAGCATATTCCAATGTTTCATATCTAATCTAGAAAATGAATTGGAAAGCTCATCCATTCTCTATTTGACGAGTTAACGTAACTCATCAATTAATAGTTGGAAAACTATAAATGAAAATCCTTTGGTACTTATTACCAACTTGTATTTACCATGTAAATTATGCTTCTTTACCAAATACTTCAGTAACCGTTTTACTCACTCGCGCATATTGGCATGCACATTGCCACATCAAACTTTCTTTCGACCCAATTTTTTATCTGTTTCTGAAACGAAGTAAATGGGAATAACATCTGGAAACAGGAAACAGGTAGCTGCTTTATAAAAATTCCTTTTTTCTTTTTCTATAGTTGATTTTTCAATAGAAACAATATTATGTCAACATGATGATGGTCATCATTAGCTTGCTTCCGTAGTATAATACGCAGAATCATGACAGATGTTTAATATGTTTATGTCATCTATACTAACAATGCAGCCGCTAACATATGCAGGCACGCATGGGTAAGCTCTCAGAAAAAGGCGTGAAATTTGTTGGGTCAATATCTGGGTGGACGGCTACTCTTCTTTTTATGTGGATGCTTGTTGCCCAAATGGTAATTTGATATTCTAGTTCCGGAAATGAGTCACGCGTTATTTTATACTCGGATGCATTTAGACTGATGTCTGTCACTAACAACTAGAAAACTTTCTCAGTGGACAAATCTCCTTAATCGTGCAAATATTAAAGGTTTATCGCCTGTCTCAATGCTGCTTGCTATGATAGGCAATGGGCTTCTGATCCCACGTGCACTTTTTGTTCGTGATCTCATGTGGTATGTTCTTGTGTCATTTATGCCTATAAGGTGCCTCTTTCTTTTTTCTTCTGCTTTCTTATTCTTGGGGAGGAAATAGGGTAAGGTCTGCATAGTCCCTCTCTCTTTCAGCATCCATGGATGTAGTTTGACTGGACAAAAGTGGAAAATGGATCAGGCAGTTTTGTTGATTTGATTTTATGCCAACATAATCACTGGCATCTGATATGATTTTAAGGACTAA
Source organism: Eustoma russellianum (assembly GCA_036186865.1). Lineage (NCBI taxonomy): Eukaryota > Viridiplantae > Streptophyta > Magnoliopsida > Gentianales > Gentianaceae > Eustoma > Eustoma russellianum. The sequence continues at coordinate 41,715,589 of AP025043.1, forward strand.
ATTTATTAATCTGATGTATCATTCTAGTGAATAGTAGTTAAATTTGTGGTCGTACAGCACAACCTTTTGCTAAAGATTGGCACTAGATTAGTGTTCATATTGTAAGCCTCCTTTATCACCTCTGCTTCGACTAATTCCTAGTCGATAGCATATTTTGTAAAGTTGCCATTTTTGGCTCATATATGAAATTTAAATTACAAAAAAAAAGATCCTGTTATTAGTTCTGGTTTTCAGGTTTTGCTAATTGATTGAATTTTTTTTAACATTGGTATATCTGAAATTTGAATGAGGACTACTTATAGATGAAGATGGATTAACGAATGTGGACTATGAGTATATAAGAATTTCTTAGTTTTATCTCTATTTTAACTTCTGCAGCAGAGGAATAGCAAAAATTCTGTCCGCTTCACAAATCAGCCTTAATGAGAATCGCGTAGTGAATAAATTAGTCATTTGGTATCGTTAGCTTGTGAATATCTTTGTCTTCATAAATCGTTTCAGACAGAAGAATGATCAATGATCTATATTTTTTTTTTGTTGGCATTCAGCAATATTGAAGTTGTCAGCAAGTTGCAGATTTCTTGCAGTTACTGAAGAGTTGAAAATGCCTAAGTGCAGGTTCACTGGCTAGAGTTGGGCTTGCGTATGTTATGGATGGGGGAACCTCCTGTGCTTATATTGGTAACCTTAATTACTAAATAAAGTTTTCAAATAAAATGTTGCCGCTCCTAGTTTTTTCTGATCTCCGTTTGTCTGTCTTTTTCACTGTTTTTGGCATGCGCTTCAGCTTTAAGAGTATTAGCAGGGAGTTTTTCTTGGCTGCAACAATCGGCTTTATATCATGGATTGGTTAGTTTCTACATTTTCCAAGTCTTCACTAAAAAAAGTGTCACCTGTTTCCTTGATCTTTAGATTCTCTTCACGGTTATTTAGCTGTGAAGTGCGTCCGGCCATTTTGTTTCAACAGGAATAACCATTTGGAGAGATACAGAAGTTTATGGGCACAGCTCGCCATTACAATCTTCAAAGGAGTTGGTTTCTGGTCGTTGAAGAGTTTTGCATCTCTCATGATCATAGTTCTGATGCATGCTTCTGGGCTGGAAATGCTATAGTGGTATCTTTAAGAATTCAACAGATGACAGATTCTGGTGTAGTTCTAAAAGCACGCTGCTTGGTTGCTGGAGAAATCAACTAGTTAGGCTGACAATGCCTTGGAAGATCCATTATACAATCTTGTTTGTTTCATTCAACCCTTTCCATTTCTAATGGAGTTAATGACACATTCTTCCTTGACTTTGGAATATGATGGGATAAAGCAAAATGACTCACTAAATTGGTTGCGCTTCTTATATTGTGAAGTAGCAGTTGATCGATACAGCTTGAGGCATCATTATGAGTCAACGGGAAACAATTTCTGTGTGTTTCTAACACATGAGTATGATTGCGTACATCTGACTCCCATACCCCGCCATAGGCGAGAGCCTCTAAGGCAATAGGGTAATGTTGTTGTTGTTGTTCGTTTCATTCACCGTATAAGTTGCGAAATACTAGTTCATAATCTTGCACATTAAACATCATTTTCTGACATATATAAAGCTCAAGTTTCCATGTTCGCTGTAAAATGATTTGCCCAAATAGAGATCTTGAGGCTAGGAGTCATCGCTTCCAACATAGTGTCTCATTTTTTTCTCCAAAATGGATCGATTTTCATTAAATCTTTGTCAAAAGCATAATATTTACATCAAAAGTTAGCTGTCTAAGACAACCGTAAACTACTTGACTACTACATGTGAGTCTGTACACCCAACACCATAAGTGAACTGTGACAGTTTAACTCTACGTATGACATCCGTGGCAAACACCCGAGGTGATGTGCGGTCTGAGCTCCGACCATGAAGGTAGCCATTCCGCCAAAACCAAATCCCATACACCGCTTCCCGATATAAGTAGTTCCAAAATACAACTCCATTTGGGCATATGAAATTCTCGGATAGGTTCATGTCAACCCACCCATCCACACTGCGTACCGCAAAAAAACGACACCAATCATCTCGATGAACTAATGACCGCCAAACTTGGGCCGCCCACGTGCAATCGCGAATCTCATGTAGTTCATCAGCTCCAGACTTCTCACACAACAAGCATAGATCCGAGTCCAAAATACTCCTCTTCCACAGAAAACTCACCGATGGCAAAATGTTATGTCGCAACCTCCAAAGGAGATGGTTCATACGAAGGGGACCTTTCAACTTCCAAACACTATGCCAAGCTTGAGCGGACTGCGCTTCGGTCTCGACACTCAACAGCCTATAAGCACTCGCCACACAGAACTTGCCAGAACTGTTCGGTTTCCACAGATAGGAGACATCCGTGTCACCAGTCTGGTCCTGTACAACCTCCAAACCTTCCAACATAGATGGCATGTTTCTTTGAATACCCCGCCAGACTGCCGAGACATTCCGACGAGTATGGCCAGCAGTAGGGTTGCCGTATTTGCTCCATAAGATTTTCGCCCAGAGCTGGTCCCGGTTGACGAGCATCGACCAGCACAGCTTCATCAAAAAAGATGCGTTAACGTGTCTAAGGTTCTTAATACCAAGTCCTCCCACTTCTTTGGGGGTGCATATAGTTCCCCAAGAGATATAATGTAAACGGGAATTCCCATCAAGTTCGTCCCAAAAGAATTTTCTAATGTGTTGTTCCAGCCTATCCAAGACGCCCTTCGGAATCTCCGCAGTCTGCATAACATAGGTCGGAAGGGCTGAGAGGACCGTCTTAATAAGGAGGCCGCGGGCAGCTTGAGACAGCAATTTAGCTTTCCAGTGAGCTAACTTCTTCCGTATATTCTCCACAAGATAATCATATATTCGTACGGTGACACGACTATGCAAAACAGGTACGCCCAGGTATTTCCCAAGGTTTGCAGTGTGTCTCATCTTAAGAATATCCCTCAAACTTTTAATCGTAGCCACAGAGGTACATTTTGAGGTATGAAATTGTGATTTCGAAAGACTGACAGTCTGCCCAGATTGAATACAAAAAGTATTCAAAACATTCTCCATAACACTTGCCTGTTTGATAGAAGCCTCCCCAAACAAAAGGAGATCATCAGCGAAGAATATATGAGATACACCCGGCCCCGAACGAGATGCTTTAACCGGCACCCAATCTTTCTTCTTCACAGCCTCACAAATGGACTGGCCCAAGACCTCCATACATAACAAAAACATATAGGGGGCTAGAGGGTCCCCTTGACGTATACCACAAGACGGCTGAAAACTCTGAAGCCTTTCCCCATTCCAAATAATCGAGAGGCTAGCCGAGGTGACAGTATACATGATAATTTCGACCAAATCAGAATTAAAACCGACCGCTTGTAAAACCGATCTCAAAAAGTCCCAGTCAACCTTATCATAAGCCTTTTCGAGGTCGATCTTCGTCACCATCGAGCCTTTCCGACTCTTCTTAAAGCGCATTGAATGTATCATCTCTTGTGCTATTATAATGTTCTCCGAGGCAGTACGCCCCGGTGTGAAGGCACACTGTTCCGGGGACACAAGCTTGTGTATCACCATCTTCAGTCGATTTGCGATAATCTTGGATATGATTTTCACCACCACATTAGTCAATGCAATGGGTCGGAATTGAGTAATATTCGTGGGGTGGGCCACTTTTGGGATTAACGTAATAATCGTCTCATTTAAAGCAGCAGGGAAATGCTTTAAACGAAAAGCATCAAGCACAAAAGAATTGACTGAGTGACCCACCACGTCCCAATTTTTTTGATAAAAAGCAGGGGGCATCCCATCCGGCCCTGGGGTTTTGTTAGGACCCATTTGGAAGAGAGCAATCTCGATCTCCCGCAACGAAACCGGACGGTTCAACAGGTTCTTGTCTAAATGTGACAGTATCGGAAATGCATTCCTAAGAGGCACATTAATGCGAGCCTGCGGTCTTGTGTAAAGACGGGCATAAAACGCCACAACCTGTTCTTTTAGCAAGATAGGGTCCGAAATCCATTCCTCAGAACCACACTGGAGCCGAAGGTAATGTTTGCGTTTGCAGCGCGTCGCAACCACTTTGTGGAAATATCCTGTATTTTGTTCCCCTTCTGTGAGCCATTTGAGACGTGATCTTTGCTCCCAGAAGAGATTGTCCATTTTAACCAGAGAATGATACTCATCCACCAAGTCCATTTCAAGCTTAGAGAGGAATTTTGACGGTCTAACGGAAAGAGATTCTTGAATACCCCTGAGCCGCGCCAAACATCTCTTCTTTCGTTGATCAATATTGCCAAAAACCTCTCTTCTCCAATTGCGCACCTTACTCGTAAAAGACCGTAACGTACTAATGAAATCGCCGGGAATGTCCACCCAGGCCTCTGCCAAGAAATCTTTAAAGTCCCCATGTTCCATCCAGGCCGCATTAAACCGAAACGAGGACTGAGACTTCGGAATATTGCCAGCGCTACCAAGAGAAAGGAGTAGCGGGTGGTGATCCGAGTGAACCTTTGGTAGGTGCTGAACACCCCCAACCGGGTAAAGGTCATGCCACTTCATATTAGCCCAACTCTGATCGAGGCGTTGCTGGATAGTGAACTGCCCAGTAGCCCTATTTTTATTGTCCCAGGTAAAACGTGGACCGAAAAAAGGGACCTCTGCCAACAAGGCCCTCTCAGTCATGTCCCTCATGCGATCTACCGGATAGCCAGACACAGGCCGGCCTCCACATTTGTCCCTTTGGTTAATAACTTGATTAAAGTCCCCGATTAATAACCACGGAATATTGACAACAATGCTCATTCTCTCAATATACTCCCATAGCTTATCTCTAATCACCACTGTTGGAGAAGCGTAAACAAGAGACAGAAGCCACCTACAGTCCCCAACTCGGACCAAGAGGTTCAGCAATTGTGCCGTACAACCCAAGCATCGGACGTCAACACGTGCACTATCCCAAAAGCACCAAAGCCCCCCCGCAAAGCCCCTAGCTTCCGAGGCAACAAAGTTTGAGAAATGGCCACGCCGAAGTACCCATTCAGCAGCGTCACTCTGGGTACGAGTTTCACACAAAAATACAATATCCGGGTAATGGTCACGAATCAACTCCATAAACGCACTACGAAATGACGAGGATGCCGCTCCCCTGCAATTCCATGATAGTAACTTCATTAAGAACAACCGGTTGGTGCCAGATCCATTCCCTGAGCCTCAGCTCCATTTGTTCCTGCGTCCGCGGTGGCTTCCTCAATAGTAGGGTCAACACATACCAACTCATCCCGAGCACCTTTGTCCAGATGCCGTTCAGCATCCAGTTGCCCCCTAGGGTCCGGGGGTTGTCTCTTAGTTGACTCCCCAACACTCTTGCCTTTGCCGTTTGCAGACCCCAGATCCGGCCACATTTCGAATGAGGTATTGGCATTGAATCCCTCATTAAAATGATAAGGAGAGATATTGGAGATATCTCTTAGTGACCGTGGGCTTCCCCCCGTCCTCGCGGCCGGGATGAGGCCCCCTACCTCTCGTCGAAACCCCTCTATTGCTTAACTTATTAGTCCCCTCCTCAAAAATGTATTCCGCCAGTGTGTGCGTTCCGCTGGGCCGGTTGCCCTGTCCATCCCTCCCCTTCAGTGTATCATTGACTTGTTTGGTGGTTTTCTTTTTTGGTGCAACTCTCTTGCTGCTGTTCTTATTCATTGCTCGAAATTGCGCAGGAGGGCCTCCATCCTCTAAATTCCCAAGATGCTGGGCCAACGCTTCTAGGACATCATCCTCCGGTGATTCTTCAATCTCATCATCCAACGGAACAAATCTAGAGCCACCGGCAGCACCTCCAATCTTCTGCCCTCTTTTGACTGATGGCAGCATCTCATCCGTCTTTGTATTCATCGCAGTTTCCGAAACAGGTTGCACCCGTCGACGCCGCGGGTTGGTGGCTATCATCCACGGACCGTATGGGGCCTTTGAGACCACCTCGGTCTGCTGTATCTCAGTGGCATTTCCCTTATTCGTACCTTGTCTAACCCCGCAATCTTCGGTTGTGTGACCATAAATACCGCATTTAAAACAAATCTGTGACAAACCCTCGTACTCCACCTTGAACACCTTCCCATTAACTTTAATTCGCGACCCCAGGGGTTTCTGCAGATTGACCTCGACACAGACCCGGGCATATTTACCCCTGCCCTGTCCCCGTCCGACCCTTACAGTAGTACTATCAACCTTCACCTCCTTCCCGAGCAAATCACCCATTCTTAACAAAGCGCTGTCATCAAAAAGTTCCAAAGGGAGGTCTGGGATACGAATCCACGCAAGTGTAGATGTCACAGTCTCAGCATTCGTCGAGAAAAAAGGTCTCCATTTAGAGACCGTTATATAATGGCCTTGGACCATCCATGGTCCGCCATCAAGAGCATGCAAGTAATGAGCTTTAGAGCAAAACCGGACTACATAAAACCCCTCAGAAAGATCAACAATATCAAGCTTACTACCTAACCCCCATAAGTCATATAGGCGTCTCTCCAAAATACGAAAAGAAACTTGCTTACCTAGGACTTTAATTATCAGCGCCTTCCGCCATGGTTTCCAGAGCTTCTGCAGTTCATCCATAGAGATTTCGATTTCCCTGCCATCCGTGTCCACTCCGTCGCTGCCAATCGCCATTGCATCATCATAGCTTTCAAGGAAACCATCTAAGGTGTTGTCTTCGTCATCACTACCGGTATAGAAGTCAGGGGAATGTTCCGACTGTTTGAACAAATCAGCCCACCCCTCAGACTCAGCTATGTTCGCATCGCGCGGGGACCCCGGTTCCCCATTAGCTCTTCGCTTAAATTTCTTCACACTGCGTTGCAATAGGTCCATCTCTTCTTCACTGTGTTAGGAGGATCGGAATCCATGGAAATTTGAAGATTTTACCGGCAGTAACCGGCGAAAACCGCAAGTCGCGGTGGCTAGGGTTTTTCGCTTTTTATTATTTGCAGTCTCTTTTCACTCTTCTTTCGTTGGGCCGTATAGTTATTGTTTTTGCTAACATAGTGTCTCATTTGCAAGGGCCTAATTCTAATCCTAAGAATAACATCGTTAAACAAGTAAAATGGAAAACTCCAGTACCTGAAACTGTGGAAAACTTCCTTTTATTCATAGAGAAGAATTCTCTTAATCTTATACAACAGGAAGAATGGTATATATATATACTTACTGCTACACAACGGCTATATACACTAAACAACTGACATCACTGAACAGTGACAACTAACGGTAACATTTTTCTCTATATTTTCTACACTCCCCCTCAAGCTTGGTGTATACATTTATACAGCCAAGCTTGGATAACAATCTATGAAATAGCCCAGGTACAACAGATTTGGTTAGAATATCTGCAATTTGTTCTGATGAGGAAATATGCCGAATGAACAAAGAATGGTCTTCAAGGTTTTCCCGAATAAAATGTCTATCGATCTCCACGTGTTTGGATTTGTCATGATGAATGGGATTTTCAGCCATATGTATTGCAGATATATTATCACACAAGGCAGTAATGTGAGATGAGTAAGAACTTTGACAAAGATCTTTCAGAACCCGTTGGATCCACATGCCTTCACACAGTGCTAGAGCTAAAGCTCGTAATTCCGCTTCTGCACTACTTCTGGCCACAACACTTTGCTTCTTGCTCCTCCAAGTCACTAAGTTTCCCCACACAAAAGTACAATAGCCAGATGTAGATCTCATGTCCTTCTTTGATCCTCCCCAATCAGCATCAGTATAGACTTTAATTGTTCTATCTTCACTTTTCTGGAAATATAGTCCTTGACCTGGAGCTCCCTTAAGGTACCTTAAAATTCTCATCACAGCTTGAAGATGAACATTAGTAGGTGAATGCATAAACTGACTCACATAGCTTACAGCATAACATATATCAGGACGTGTATGAGAAAGATAAATAAGTTTACCAACAAGTTTTTGATAAGAACATATGTCAGATAATACAGTCTCAGTTCTGTTGTTTTTATTGTCAGAAGATAGTCCAGGAATAAGAGGTGTAGAAGCTGGTTTGCATCCAAGCATCCCAGTTTCTTGGAGAAGATCTAAAACATATTTACGTTGTGATATGCACATGCCATTCTTATTTCTCCCAACCTCCATGCCAAGAAAATATCTGAGTGTTCCTAGATCCTTAACTTCAAATATGGTAGACAAATGATCTTTTACACTGTTAATGCTACGTGTACAGTTACCAGTGATTATAATGTCGTCAACGTACACAATAAGGATAGTAACAATAGTACCAGATAAGAGCACAAACAATGTATGATCACTTTGAGCTTGCTTAAATCCAAAATTGAGCAAGACTTGCGTAAACTTGGAGAACCAAGCTCTTGGTGATTGTTTTAGGCCATAGATTGCCTTTTTTAATTTGCAAACCTTACCTTTTGTATGTTCAGATTCATACCCGGGTGGAATAGTCATGAAAACTTCTTCCTTCAAGTCCCCATATAGGAATGCATTCTTGATGTCTAACTGAAACAATTGCCAATCCAAATTAATAGCCACAGAGAATATTATTATAACAGTATTTAGTTTTGCAACAGGGGCAAAAGTCTCTAAGTAGTCTATTCCATAGGATTGAGAGAAACCTTTAGCTACTAACCTAGCCTTATACCTATTGAGTGTGCCATCTGAATTGTATTTGAGAGAAAAAACCCATTTACATCCCACTAGTCTATGTCCCGGGGGTGTATGAACCAATTCCCATGTATCATTTTTAATGAGTGCATGCATTTCTTCGGTTACTGCTTTCTTCCATTCAGCATGGCAAAAAGCTTCATGGATTGATGAGGGAATAAACTGTGCATCTAAACTAACAGTGAATGCATTAAACTTGGTACACAGATTACTATAGGACATGGAATCACTCAAGGGATGACTTGTGGTACATATTTGTGATTTCAGAAGATGATAGTCATTGAATTTAGGAGTTATATACTTAGTCCATTCCCTGTGACCCTTTCGTAATGCAATAGGCAATTCCAAACTTTCACCTTGACATTGCCTAGACAGGTCAGAATCATGTGGAGAGTCATTTTGAAGCAAACTTGAATTTTCAGTTGTAGGTCTTGTAGTGGATACCTGATTTTTCCTTCTAGTGTACACATGAGTAATGGTGTTCTGACCTCTGGTTAATGATTGTTGGGGTTCTCCTGAGGATAACTCTACTGGTGAATCCGCTACGACTGGATCAGAAGTCTGTTCATCCTCATGAGAGCCTTCTGAATTATCTGTTGGAGCAGAAACTTTCTCTGGTGAATGCAGTCCTGTGTGGGAAACATCAATAATACTCCAATAGTTTTCATGATTAGATTCCTGCATACTCACAAAATCATTAGCACCATAAAAGGGTGTATTTTCATCAAAATGAACATCAAGAGTAGAATATATTCTTCTAGACTTTGGACAAAAGCATTTATAGCCTTTTTGTGTACCTGTATACCCAATGAACATACACTTTATTGACCTTTTATCTAGCTTTCCTCGATTATTCTCTTGAAGATACACATACACCACACAACCGAAGGTTCTAAATGGCAGTTCAGATAACATTAAACAATGTGGATATATACTAAGTAACTTTTGCTTAGGACTAACAAAGTCCAGTACTCTGGAAGGGGTCCTGTTAATTAAGTATGTAGCTGTCAAAACAGCTTCTCCCCACAGATGTTTGGGCACACTCATATAGAACATCAAGGATCTGGCAATTCCCAAAATGTGTCGGTGTTTTCTCTCAGCAACACCATTTTGCTGAGGTGTATAGACGTTAGACGTCTGATGATGTATTCCTTTTTCAGTGAGAAAAGACTTGACATCACTGCTCAAATATTCACTCCCATTGTCCGTTCTGAAATTCTTGATCACTTCATTGAACTGGTTAGAAATAAGATTCACAAAACCTTTTAACACAGAACACAACTCTGACTTATGTTTCATAAGGTAAATCCATGTAACCCTTGTATGATCATCAACAAAGATGACAAACCACCTACAACCATTGACATTGAGGACCTTGGACGGTCCCCAAATGTCAGAGTGTATGAGGTTAAAGGGTTTACTTTCTTTGTAACATTTAGGAGGATAACATACTCTAGATTGTTTAGCAAACAGACATGTTTCATACTTAAGCCATTCAAGCTGAACATTGACAAATAGCTCAGGTTTGATCTTCCTGAGATACAAAAAATTTGGATGTCCCAAACGATTGTGCCAAAGCAAAATAAGGTCTATTCTAGGTTGCATATAATCTATTCTAGAAACAGTTGACCTGTTTACACAAGAATAAATTCTAGAATTGCCTTCAAAACACATCCCAGAACCTGGGAGTTTGGCATGCAGCAAAAACAAGCCTTTGTGGACACTAGCAGAACCAATCCTCTTCTTCAACACCTCCTCCTTCATAGCAGTTCCCTGGAAACATGAGGAGGGCAAGAAGAGGCATTTAGATGGGGTAAAAACAGTTAAACATGCATTATCAAGCATAAGTCTCCTTACAGAAATCAGGTTACAGTCTAAGTATGGAACATATAACACATGCTTTAAGTTTAGTGTGTCAGTTAGTTTTATATCTCCATAACCCAAAATATCTGCAAAGTGTCCATTAGCAACTTTAACCTTCTTAATAACAGAAAACGGTGTAAAGGATTGTAATAGCAGTTTATTAAAGGTCATGTGATGGGTAGCCCCTGAGTCTACAACCCAGTGATTGGACTTACCATCACTTTTACCTGCGCTGGCCATAGTAGCTCTAATTTGTCCAGACTCAATTTGAGCCTTCTGGCTTTCTAGAATCCTCAGCATGGTGTTCAACTGGGCTGGAGTGAAGATGTGTTCTTGACTATTCACTTGTGAACCTTCAACAGATGCCCCCTCAGATGAAGCATCAGCCACTGCAGCCTTAGGTGAGGATCTCCAAGAGCTACTGTCTGACCTCCAAGATTCATTATTCATATTAGACCTTTCAGACGATGCTTGCCTAAAATTGTTGTTCTGTTTGTGAAAAGAAGAAGGAGGTCTCGCCTTTCCTCCAGGTCTACGATAACAGTCCTCTATGACATGACCCACCTTATGACAGAATTTACAGTACTTTTTATGGTATTCAATGTTTCCAGATTTCTTTGACACAAAGAATGTTCCTTTATCTTTATCATCCGTACTAACATTAGAAGCCACTAGAGCAGATGACTCAGTAGTTACAGAGGGAATAGAGCCCATCATAACTTTCAACCTACTCTCCTCCTGCCTAACTTCTGAGAACACAGTGTTCATTTGGGGTAATGGCTTGGTGCCAAGAATTCGACTTCTAACTGCATCGAAATCCTTGTGCAGCCCAGATAAGAAACCAAAGACGCGTTTAGTGTCTTTGATGGTTTTGTACAGTTTATCATTGGTAGTTTGTGGCCACTGATATGACTCCAAAGAGTCAATCTGTTGCTAGATCTGAGAGACTCTACCAAAAAACTTACTTACCGTTTGATCTCCCTGTTTCATGTCCTTCAGTTGTGCCTCTAGTTCATATAACTTAGAGACATTGTCTCGTTTAGAGTACATTTCCTTAGTAGCCTTCCAAATTTCAGCCGCAGTTTGGTATAACATAAATGTATTACTTACTTCGGGAACCATAGAGCCCAAAAGCTATGACATTATCATTGCATTTTCGGCTTCTCAGCTTGGATATTTTTCACTAGTCTCACTGGGAATAACCATCTGCTCAGAAAGATACTCTCTTTTTCCCCTTCCCATAATGAATAGTTCTACTGCCCTACTCCATGGCAAATAGTTTGCTCCGGTCAATTTTTGGTTGGTAATGGTAATAGGGTGAGAATCAACCATGGATCCAGATGCAGAAGTGGTTCCAGACCCAGACCCAGAAGATTTCTCCCCTCCGGATGATACTTCGCTTCCTAGATCAGCCATGCAGAATCACAAGGAAGACGAAGAAAAAACTCAGAAAGGAAGCAACTGGGTCTGTAATGGACGAAGTTTCAAAAAAAATCTGGGATACGAATTTGAGTGTGAGAAGAGAGAAAGATCTGAGGTGAGATGTCGAATATGAGAGAAAGATCTGAGGTGTGATAAATTTGGTGGGACAGCTGTGCTGATCTAATTTAGCGGTGATAAATTTAGTGGGACAGCTGTGCTGATTTAATTGGATGGGTATCCGGTGCCTTATCACTTTGAGTAGCGGGATTCAGATATTCACAAAAACAAATGCTGAATTTGGTAAAATTAATGCCTTTAATATTTAAAACAGCAGAAAATATTTTTGCCACAAACAATGATTTGCCCTTTTAAAGGCAATAAATGTAAAGCAATAATAGACACGGGAATTTCTTTCCCTTCTCTAATGATTTTCCTTTCAAATGCAATAAATGCAAGGCAGTAAATGCAATAAGCAAAGAAATTTTTTTTTTCTTCCCTTTATTGACGAAACGTCATCGTCTGAGATTGTCTTCTTCCCAGCCTTTATACTTTTCTGGATTTTACAGCCTCGTCTCTGAATCCTTTGTCTGCAACTCAGCTTCTCAGGAAAAACAACAAATAAGGAGTCGGTTGTTTTACTCCTTGAAGTCTGAAATATCTGTCTTCCTTTCAATAAATACAGATTAAGGATTGAAAAACTGCCTTCCCTTTTAAATTCTGGAGAAGAACAAAGATCTTATGAATGGCGGTTTTCAATAGCTGCTTGCATAAAACGATAATGAGCAACCTTTGCTCTGATACCATGTGGAAAACTTGATTCAAGACTCAGATAATGAGAACAGGTAATGGAAATAAAAACAATCCCTTTTATTCATAGAGAAGAATTCTCTTAATCTTATACAACAGGAAGAATGGTATATATATATACTTACTGCTACACAACGGCTATATACACTAAACAACTGACATCACTGAACAGTGACAACTAACGGTAACATTTTTCTCTATATTTTCTACAGAAACCCCAAAATCCCTAGAGGAACCACGTCAGTCGAGAATTTGAACCTTTTCCAATGACTCGCCTTTTCCAAACAGTGAGTCAGTGCCAGTCCAGGACACAGAGAAAGATGGGCTGCTGCTGCACTCCTGGATAAGTATAATCCAAGGGTTAATGAAGACTAGGAATTCAACCCTGTATGCTAATGAAGTCGAGCGTGACAAGTTGTTTGAGGTATATGCTGGGGAGGACGAAGATGATCCAAAGGAAGAGGCTGCATGGACGAGGGAGTTGCTAAATGAGGATCATAGCTGGGATTAAACATACTCCTGTTACCCTTAAATCGATGTCCCACTTGATGAACTGAGTGTAAAAAATCTCTAATCCATAGCGTAGAACATTGATTCTCAAAGTGCTTGGTCAGACAGTTGGCTTTTCCTTCTTATTTTTTTCTCCTTTTTTCTGGTATGTCAGTCAGCTTCTTGAGTTTTTGATCTTTGGATTTATCAAGGGGTTGTGATATGATTGACATGGACGATGGCTTCTTCCTATTACATCAAAGAAAGATTACTTGGTACAACCAAAAAACAGTGTTTCCACCTGGGGAGTCTGATCCTTGAGGTTCTCCTCTTCAGTTTGTATCTCAAATCCTTTACTCAATGAGTGTGAAAACTAAGGAAAATGACATCGATCTTAACTCAAGATTCGATACACGATAGGTTACGGAATAGTTTGTACCATTTGAGGACACATTTCAAGCTGCCATGGCTTGTGGTTGGGGATTTCAATCAACACAAGCTATGGATATAGAAAGGGGAGAAGAAGCTCCCGGATATAGAGACTCGAGCCTACATTCAAACTTAATGAGAAAGGGAGAATGCTCGACCTGGGTTGTAGCGGGCTAAATTTACTTGGAGGCAAGGAGAAATGTATGTGAATGTGTTGAGTATGATCTCTGCAACAGAGCTTCGAAAATCAAGTTTCCTAAAGCAACTATCAAGTACTTCGCTAGACAATTGTTATAACCACCCAATTCTAGTGCGTGGTTGGCTCACGCGCTTAAAGAAACTCTCTATCAATCCACTGTTGATGGAAAGAAAATTGTTGATGTGCTTCTTGAGCAAGGTATTGTTCCTGGCATCAAAGTTGACAAGGTCAGCAATCAAAACTTCTCTAGCTTCTGAACATGTTCTCTGTGTGTACGTGTGCGCGCGTGTGTATGCTGTTTTATGTTCCAAGAATGACTAGAATTCGGAAACATTGTTCAATGAAACACTGATATTTTCTGCTGGGGTTGAAAACAGGGTTTGGTGCAACTTGCGGGATCAAATGATGAGTCATGGTGCCAAGGTCTTGATGGGCTCGCTTCACGTTCTGCAGCTTACTATCAACAGGGAGCTCGTTTTGCCAAATGGTATGCGTTTATTTTCTCACTGCTGATTCATGACAATGTCTCCCAATGATGGATTCCTTACTAAGTAGAATAACTCATTAGACATGGCTATGTCATTTGAAGATTAGATTGTATGTCTCAAAAAGATCAAACAAGTTGAGATTAGACAAGTCATTTGAGCATATTACTTATAACTCATTAGACATGTCTATGTCATTTGAAAACTAGAAAGTATGTCTTAAATAGATCAAGCAAGTCTTATCATGGAATGTCTTTTCATGATAAGGATACCCCTTCTTTAATCAAGTAGAAACTAGTAATAGTGATAGTAAAACTGGAGTGGTGAACTTGAAGCAGCAAGCTGCTTCACCGTGTTTAGAAACGTTTGGTTGAACATGACATCCATGAAATATATGTCCTTGTCAAATCAGGCGTACTGTCATGAGCATCCCAAATGGTCCATCTGCACTAGCTGTTAAAGGAAGCTGTTTGGGGATTGGCTCGATATGCAGCCATTTCTCAGGTAAAAACTTAGTTGATGGCAAATTAGAGGGGGGAGGTACTAGCTAAACAAGTAAGCTTGGTTTTGACCCTTCTTTATTTACCAGGACAATGGTTTGGTCCCAATTGTCGAGCAAGAGATCTTACTTGATGGTGAACATGGAATAGACAGAACTTTTGAGGTTGCCCAAGAAGTGTGGGCTAAGGTTTTCTTCTACCTCGCCCGAGAACAATGTCATGTTCGAAGGCGTCCTCCTCAAGCCCAGCATGGTCACTCCTGGTGCTGAATGCAAGGAAAGAGCTACCCCTGAACAAGTGGCTGACTACACTCTCAAGCTCCTCCACAGGAGAATCCCTCCAGCTGTACCTGGAATCATGGCAAGTATCTAAAACTGTTTCACTCGGACTTGTATCATATTCCACTTGAGATTTTCTAACTGCTGGAATGGACCATTTGATCAAGAGATATCAAAAGAGAGAATCTTGATCTGATGGTTCATCTTACGTGGCAATTTCACAAGATTGAGATGGAATTATTTCCTAAATGAGAACTTGTTAGGCTAATATGATTCACTATAAGATCATTCATTTCCAAAGTGAGGAATATAATTGATTTTTGTTTAATGATTAATTAACCTTGTTTGCGAATGTAAACAGTTCCTGTCTGGTGGGCAATCCGAGGTTGAAGCTACATTGAACTTGAATGCAATGAACCAAAGTCCCAACCCGTGGCACGTGTCTTTCTCCTATGCCAGGGCACTCCAGAACACCCACTTGAAGACATGGGGAGGACTTCCAGAGAATGTGGAGGCAGCTCAACAGGCCTTGCTGATCGCGAAAGCCAATTCTCTTGCACAGCTTGGCAAGTACACTGGTGAAGCGGAATCCGAAGAAGCCAAAAAGGGAATGTTCCTCAAGGGATATGTCTACTAAGATCACTAACATTGCCAAGGTTGTAAATCTAGAGTTAATAGTCGGTCATGAAGCTAAAAAAAGTAATACAAATCTATGAAGAGTGTTGATGAATATGAAGTGCTGCTGGTTGACAATGACCACTATTTTTGTTCACTTCTTATGCTAGCGTTTTAATCTTTTTTAAGGTTTCAGGCTTATGACAGTGTGTACTATGTACCATGTGGTAAATTTCAGTGTTTTCATTTGCTGTTAAAGAATCTTTAGCATTTTTTGTGTTCATTTATATGATCTATGGTTTTATGCTTAAGGACATCTCTATTCTTAGGACAGAGCTCAAGTGGTTTGAAGCTTCACCATCACCAGTATCCAAAAGGTTTTGCATACAAGTCGCTATAGGATAGTGCTAAACACGTTTCATGTTGTTACAACATCAAATTTCTAGTAACAAACCTTGATATCATATTAAATTAGGGGAAAAAATCCCATTTCCATGGTATTGTCTTAGATGCCTCACTAACCATCCTTGGAAAAATAACAACAACAACAATCATACTCACTATATCCCAACGACAACAAATCTATCGCTAAGGTCTGGAGAGGATAAAAGGCATGCAAACAATACCTGTTTGCAGTGAGACCCCGACTTTATATATACATAGCACAATAATAAGACTAAGGATTTTATTAAACATATATCTAAAAAAAAGGGGGGAAAAGGAAAATTCTTCCATCTAAACAAAAGTCAATTTAAACAAAAACGGAAAAAAAGGAAAATTCTTTCATCTAAACAAAAGTCAATTTCTGATACACTAACTAATAAGGTAAAGCCATATCAAAAATAACATACATTTTGAGTAAGCTAACACGTAGATGTTATTACTTTAACATATGGTTATTATTCCTGCTCCTTCAATTTAGGAACGAATGGTTATTAAAATAAGGAAAAAGTTCAATAGTTGTGCATCATGACGAACTTTTGCTAGTTGGCGAATCTCTCCAGCAATTTTGTAGGTTAGATATTCGTTACACCATAGATATCTAATTTACGTTCAAATAACTTAGGAAAAAAAAAATTAAACAGAGACTAATAGCTTCCATATTTATTGTCTTCCTAAAAGTAAATATGGAAGATTAAAGAAAAGGTTAAAGTAAACATGACGCACGGAACCAAACAGAAAATTAAAATATATATAGAGAAGAACTAGTATGAATATAGAATTATAAAAAGCACATATATTACTTCGCAACTGTAAAGTAATCGCATGTATAGCCTACTTAGTTAAATCGCATGGATCCAGCCTCACCACCCTCTGCTGTCACGTGTTGCGGTATGACGTACGTGGTGAGGGAGGATGAGTGAGGAGATCGGAAAGAAAAGGGCAAAAAGGCCAAAAGAACACCATCCTCTGCTGTCACGTGTCGCGGTATGACGTACGTGGTGAGGGATGATGGGTAAGGAGATTGGAAAGAAAAGGGCAAAAAGGCCAAAAGAAAAAGAAAAAGAAAACAAGACTTCTCATGAATCATTACTTTTTAGTAGCATTTTCCCCTGTATATCATATACTCATCTTGAAAAGGTAATTTCTCCGGAGAGCCTCCCATTTTATTTCCCTGTAATATTCCGACGAGGTAGAGATATGGCATCCTCCTCCGCCCTCGCCCCCATCTCCACTGCTGCGGCTGAGATATCAATATCCGCCGACATTTTCGACGACTACGACGTCGTCTTTAACGACTTCTATTCATGGGAAATCATGGAAGCCTCATCGTCCGATGAACACAACGCCGAATCCTATACTTTATCTCTCACGGAGACGGAGGGCGAAGAAGATGAGAAAGTGGATGACGTGTCGCCGGAGGTAAAAGACCAAACTCCTCAAGGTTTCGGTTCCTTTTCTTCTTATGTCTCGATTTTGTCAGTGTCACCGCACCGGCAACGTATCGTTGCTGATGACGTCATACCTGAAACGAAAGATCTGTGTGCTGAAGAGTTTGGTTCCCCGTCTTCTGTTGGCTCTATGGTCTCCCAATCGCCGGAGATGAAACAGATAGCCGTTGATGACGTCACACCAGAATTGGATAAACAATGTGTTGATCGTGTCGTCGGTGCTGTGACGATTGACGAGTTGGAGCAAAAGTACGATGAGGATGAGGAAGAGGACGATCAAATGGAAAATTACGATTTGTACGATGATGAATTGGTGCCATTTTCTGTAGTTGGTAAGCTTGAGAGGCAGCGAATTAGGAAGAAAGGGAAGAGGCCGTTTCCAAGGAAGAAAACTTCCAAGAAAATGCCTCACTACTCCACCAGGCCTGGTTGCGTTTACGGCAAGCACGGTCTCGGAGTGCAGCACTCTAATATCTGATTGAAATTTCACGATCTGATGGAGAGGATGCTAGGAAGATCTTGTCTTGGGTGAGAATTTTAATATGTGGTTAATATGTCTATGCTTTTTCTGTAAATAAGTGTGACTGATCGGTTTCAGAGTTTAGTTCTTCAAGCTTTTCTTCTTCAAATAGACGTCTATATGGATGGTTGATGGTGTAAATGTTGGTGGTCTTGGAATCTAGTATACTTTAAAGGAATTATTATTTATCAGAAGTGGTTTCTCGTTGCCTCTTGCTTTTTGTTTGTTACCCTGATTGTAGAGATTTGTGTGTGTGTGTGTGACGTGTTGATTCTTGGGAGCTTTATTTACTGAGCGAGGATTGTAGAAGTGCGTAACATGAAACATACATCAAATCATCTAGCCAGTTTGTATGACTGATTTTCATTGTTTAAGATTAGGGAATGTTTCTTGGTTGTTATCTGAGTTTGATTTTGCAAAGAAGTTTCTTTCTAGTCTGCTTGTTTAGAGATTAGTTTGCTGGACATGTTCTCAAAGATTGGTGTTAAAGTTTTATATGTTTCTGCTTTTCTTTGGTTGCTGGAGTGTATTGGGCTAATTGTTTTACTGTCTTCAGAAGCCATTTAAGTGAGCATGAGAGAAGTAAGGTTTGCATGCATGAAGTGGTTGAGTAGTCGTCACAACTTTTGAAAACTTTTTTAGCTTCATTGTAACTTATCTTCTAGCCGACCTCACACAATGGAAAAAATGTTTGAGTGTTGTATTGTAACTTATCTTCTAGCGATCTAGTAGGAAGCATATGCTGATTCTCATTCAGTGTTTCACCTAGAAGTGATTCAGCAGTCTTGCAAACTCGGAAAGTTATGTGGTTCAATCTCAGTTTTAACTGATGTTCTAATGAAACTGGTCTGTTGATCCTAGGTTAGCTTTCTTTTCTTTTCTTGTTCCTTTGTCCGAGCATGGTAAACCAATTGGGCGAGGTTCCTTCATCATTTGCATTTAATTCCATTGCTACAAGTCTGGTTTCTTACCATGTTCTCAAAATGTAAAACCTAGTGCTGATGCTCTCCTTGGTGTACTTAGAAGAACTGACTAGGCAGAACTACTGAAGCGCACAACATGACTGTTTCTGCATGTAGGTCTGCAGAGCGTTTCTCCTCATTTTGATTTTCTGCTTTGAGGTAATAGTTTTGTTCCTTATGCTGCACTGTTGCTAGTGTGTTGGAAACTTTTTGGGAGGATAAGTCTCAGCGAGCAGAGTATGTTCTAATTTTCCGTTAAAATGAGTTTAGGAAGTAAATTTTGAATAGAGTGCCTAGTGGCAATTAATGTAGTTGACTCTACCTAGCAAGAATAAGGCATCAGTGTCGTTCTTCTGCCATCGATATGTATTAGGGGCAGGTCCATGGCTACAGGAAACAATTTGACATCAGGTAACTTAAGCTCAGGATTGCACTTGATGGTTGCTTGAAAGCGGTTATGCTACCTCAAGGAACCTTCATGTTTGTTTCTTCTGGAGTTTCTCGACGGCCTACCGTTTTGGAATCACTCGTAACCCTCCGGCTATTTAGAGAGGGCTGAGAGAGGAAGGATTTTCTTCATCTGGCTAAACCATTAACTTTGGGTTCCAGCCCTCCAAGAGGTCAGAAACAAAGGGGGGAAAAACCCTGAGGCAGGCAAAGTGCTCAACTATTTGTGTACTTCGCACACGTGAGATGCTTTAGTTGCAGATGGATGTGCTGCCAAACCCCATTTACAATCAAATTTGGGTGCCCAATTGGACATACTAAACATAGGTGTCGAATTGTGAAACAACATAATTTTGTTGAATAATATACACAAGGGCTTCACATACAATACATTTTCGGGTCTCTGGTATCCTATCCCAGTGTTCCTTCCCCTAAACCAAATCATATTTAGATGTGACGAGATCCTCTCTGAGTGTTTCTTTCCTTGAGCCTCTTCTCCTTAATGAAATTACCCATAGATAAGACATACTAGGGGTATGTTGAGTGTTAGTTTATAGAATAATTTTATTTGGGAGAAAGGGTTTATGTAAGGGAACACTAAGAGAGGATCTTTACCTGGGACGGGAGCATATTGCCTTGGTAAAATTGCTTCTGAACAAGCATGTATGCTTAATGCATTATTCGTCATAATAATAGAGGCTGAACAGAACTTAAGAAGAGATGCAATTCCAGAAATGTGTTAGTAAAAATTTGAAAGGCTTTACATGCTAATGCATCAAATGGTTATGTAGTTGAAGCGTCAAGCTTATTCTAGACGGACGGTTTGACTTAAACTAGACGTTCCTTTTTTCGGATTTTACGGTGAATTTATTCGGGAAACAACCTCTGTGTTATCACATAGATATAGTGGTGTACATTTAACCTATCATACTCTGCCATAAACTAAAGACAATGAGGGTAATATTATTGTAGGGTGAATACATTAATGCGGATATTGGGTTGACCCCTTTTATGTTGAAGACTCCATCTCTTCACAACCATGGCTAAATATTTTCTGTAATCGAAACTGAATTTATGATCTGTTTATTAACGCTATATATATTTTTTTAAAACTTTTTATCTATTTGCTGATACCATGATGTTCTTTTTTTTTTTTTTTTTTTTTTGCTTTCTTCATGTCAGGTAAACGAAAATCTGGGAAAGGGCATTAGATATACGTACAAAATAGATAGTATTTTGAAGACGTTCAAAGACGAGAGTTCTTATATTTGTTTGAAGAAATGGGTTGATAAGATAATGCTATTTAAATAGAAAATGTCAAACAATATGGTAATTTGTCACTATAAAGTGTCATATATATCATACATATATTTTACTATATAAAAAACGAATTGTCGTAGTTCCTCCGTATAAAATAATATTGTTAGACTCTCTATCTTGAACCTACTTTTAAAATCGTCCTAATTTCTTTGTTTCATAAATATTGTCATATTCTTTAACTTGAAGAACATACTTATAGTATCTAAATTTTTTTTAAAGATAATACATGTGAAGTATGGGTGAGACGTATCTCTTTCCCTTTTTTTTGGTTGATAAAGTTCAGTCTAAGTTAGGGACATTGCCATAATCTTCATCGAAGATTTAGAATAGAATTAATAGATTATCTATCAAGAGATTATTGACGGCAAAATTCAAACTTAAAATTTTACAAATCGAAGTGAACGATTTTTATCACATGACTTATCTTGGTTGGTCGATGACCTGTATCTTTACCATATATGCAAGAGAGGGTTGTTTGGCAATTTCCACAATTGGATATGACATGAAAAGTGTAGAATTTATGTTTTTCATATTCACAGGCTTATTTGTAAGGATAATAATAATAATAAGCGCCTATTGATACAATACCATAAATTTGTAATTATTTTTATTATAGAAAGTTATAGGTTAATTATCAAAAATAGTAAACGACGACGCATCAAGTGGCCTGTAGTTAAATTTCTTCACTGGCCAGCACAGCACCTAATGCATACGAAGAAGCAGAGAAAAGTGAGTAGAGAGAAGTGAGAGAGAATCAGCGATCGGGGAGATGAGCTTAGCATCCGCCTCCTACCTGGCTCGGCGAGCGGCGCAGAAGGAGAGGGTTAGGATCCTTTACCGCCGAGCTCTCAAGGATACTCTCAATTGGGCCGTCCATCGCCACCTCTTTTATCCTGATGTAATCTTTCTCATTTTCACTTCTTAGGGTTCTGTTTTCATCTGTAGTGTTTTTGGATTAATACACCTGGTCCGAATTGATTTTAAGATAAAACTTAAATCATCTTCTTCCCCGTGTTTGATTTAGGCCGACGCTCTGAGGGAAAAGTTCGAGGCCAACAAAAACGTGGTATTTTAATTTTTATGTCGATTCTATGATTCCCCACTCTTGCATTTCTTTTCATTTCTATTGAATTATGTATAAATATTATATAGAACTTATGTTCTCTCTTCATTAACAACAAATTTGGAGCTACCATACTGAGTATCTCATACTTATCTGCCTTGTGTTTGGTTTCGATTTTTGGGGAAGGGGGAGGGTTGGTAAGCGGCTTTCAAGCTTCGTTAAGTGGCATTTGGTGTTTAATTTTCTGATGAACATTGTTCTTTGACTTTTATTCAGATTTGTCTTAACCCGTTTTCTTGGTTTGGGCATATTAATTTGTGGTTCCCTGTGTTACTTTTGTGGCTATTTGTAAGATGTTTCATGGTACATTTGGTTTTAGTAGCCTGTTAAACTGGGTTAACTGAGTACTTCTGCTTTGACTATTTGCAATCCACATCTCTAAGTGATATTTTACTACACCTATTATGCTCTCTTATTTTCAAAGTCTCTGCAACATTATGCTGAATAATTTCTGATTCATGAATTCCAGGAAGATCTTGAAACTATTGACAGAATGATAGCTGCTGCAGAAGCTAGCTACGAGAAGTGGCGCCATCCTGATCCTTATATTGGTAAATGGAACTATTGTTGCTTCATATAAATAACTGGAATCAATTGTATGAGGAAAAAGGGAATACTTGTGGACCAGCCTGTTTAAAAAAAAAATGTCGCATAAGCATAGTGGTGAATGGAATGAGAGACTGTGTATGTGTATGTCTAATTGATATGTGTGCATAGTCTTTTCATTGGAGAGAGGGGAATGGTTTGTTTTGTGGGATATTTGTAAATAAATGAACAAATGAAATCATCTTATCTCAATTCTTTTACTTGTTGATTTGAGTTTGTGAACCTTTTTTTTTTGTTTTCTCTTGAAGTCCCATGGGCACCTGGTGGCAGCAAGTTTCACCGAAATCCAACTCCACCTTCTGGGGTAAATGCTTAAATTTTTCCCTGATTTTTCCACTTTAGTTTGATAAATTAATATCTTCAGTACCAATTATTTATCTTTCATATGGAATTCTGGTTTTCCTTAGCTCTTTCATGTGTCTAATCAGTTTGAGGTATAAAAGGATTGGGTTATCCTACTGTCTTTAGGGATTTATTCTTCTGGTGACCAGGAATAGGTAGATTCACCAGTGTTAGAAAGCTACAAGAAAGCATGCATGGCTCTTAGTATGCAATACTCTCTATGAAACTGGGATCAAGCAAAAACTTGGTTATGTAATTTACTTTGAAGGAATGGATAAATGTGTATTTTGTGGATTGAGTATCATGCTGAATAATGCTAGCTGTGGGCCTGTGGTAATAAATATGGGATTTGGAGCCTCTCTAGTGTGTGGCATTTCCAATAATGGACAAAATTATTTTACTTATTCTTTCATCTATACTGTGAACCAAGTGTTCTCTATTTGTTTTTTTCTTGAGGTGTGTGTGTATGAAATTATATATTATGCGAATAATTACAAATAAAAATATATTATGCGAATCATGTTTATCTAACATCTATATTCTTTTTTTGCTTGGTGTAAGTGTGTGAAATTGATAATATGTGAATCATGTTTTATCTGTATTTGAAGTTTGCTTCGTACTTCGAAGTCATCTGTCATGTTATGATTTGGATTGCTTGTCAAAGACGGTAGTGCTGCTGTGGTGCTGAGTCTTTTTCTTCCCGTTATCCCTAGTTGTTCAGTGTACCACCAGCTGATTTTCTGACGAGCCCTGTGATTGTTTGCTTCATGCAGATTGAGATTGTTTATGACTATGGTCGGGAGGAGAATGATTAAGATGCAGTCTTGGCATGCAGGTTAATAACGGTTAGTGCTTGTGCATGTTCATTTTTCATCTTTATAGCTCTGTGGTTGCGCTCCTTCTGAAAATGGAAGTACAAAACGTGCCCATTCTGATAAATGATATTAGTTGGTCATTGGTTTAAACCATCTGATTTGGTCATTGGCCAGTAAGTGATGGGCATGAGAGGTAAGTATTGAGGAACCTATTGTTTTGGTTGTATCCACCCTGTTAACTTAGCATTTACTCTATGTTTTAGGCTTAACCACTGTATTTACTAAATGACCTATCATCAAAGATCCTAAGTTGTTGGTCAAGACCAGAATTTGTTGTGTACTTTATTATAGCGGCAGGTTGTCTAGTGCTATTTTAGCCGTGTTTTTTGATTGCCAAACCAGCTTGGTTCCTGTGAAAGATGATATTTTGTCCTTCCTCTTCTCCTCCCTATCTCTCTTTGTGGTGCTGTCACTCGCTCTGCAAGCATACTAAATCCTCTTTTGGGCAAAATTTGCAGCTGTTGCAGAGACTGGAGATTTTTCATGTAGCGTATCTTGGCTGTGAAGATAGATGTTTGTATCTGCAAGATTTCAGCACTTGTGATCAACGCAGTTTCAGGATGTTCTTGGATTTGATTCAGAAACTTTTTACTTTCATGCACTCATAACAAGTATGCTTTCAGTTGTACCTTTTTCCTTTATCTTGAGATGTGGGTCAGGGTCTGAGGGGCCATTGGCTAGTACCATGATTTCGTTTAATTTTATGATTACCTCTAATAATGATTGGAACAGCATTCCAGCTTCTGTCATTGTTGTCTTCCAGAAACTTCAAAATTTGAATACTCCTTGCCCACGACCGCACTCTTAAATGAGTCTGCGCTAAGCTCCCGTGTTCGTGAAGTCGTAGTTGTAAAACCCAAGCCTTAGTTGGCAATTGAACAGGTTTATCCCGTTACGAAATTGAACTCGGTTGTCTGATGAACTGATGTCTCGGTTTGACTTGATAGTTGAATCAGCTAACCCATTGACTTTGCCTGTTAACCTGTCTATTGACCTAATTGATTAATCACTTTTAACCAATTAATCACCGATTAGTTAATTTTTTTTTACATGAGAAATACTATTTTCATTAGTATCATGACACGTCTTGGTTGGTCCGACAGTCTATCAGTTGAACTCTTGAACCGATGGCTTTCCTCTTGTCGAATCAAAGAAGCCAAAATTGACACCTTGCTGAAAATGGTGCTCAGGTCATTGATTGATTTGTACTTTTTGTTTATGTGAGTTACTGCATTCTCAATCTATGCAACCCGTGCTTTTGACTTGGGAAAAACCAAACAAGTATGCTGCTGCCGCTATGCAATTCCTGCTTATAATTGCATGGACACCACGTTGAGTTGAGGACAGCCCTGGTGGAAGACCTTTGCAACGCCATGAGTTTTGTTACTCTTTCCTTTAAAAGTTCCAACTTACTAAGTCATCCCTCACATTACTAAATGGAATCTTGTCAAAGAAACATACAAGGTATAATCTTTAAATATGCTGGTTGATTGCTGTTTGTGTTACCGTTTAAATCATTACACAGTACTCTATTTATTCTAAAAATATTTTTTTTTTTATCAAAATAGTTCTCAGATCATTTAGAACCAAATTCCAATAACTAATGTGTAAAATATTTTGATAGTTTGGTGTAAAAGATTTTGACATTTTGATTTAAATTATAGCCTGAGTACAGCGGTGTAAACCAAGTCTTTCAACCATGCACATCACATCTGAGTTTACGATGGTTGCACATTCTCACAAAGAAAATCCGCGGCAGTCACTTCGTAACACTTTCTCTGTCCCGTACTGAAAAAGGTCATACCCTGGTTTTTAGGGTCTCTACCGTTCCAGTCCCAATGATCTCTGTCTATT
Organism: Eustoma russellianum; assembly: GCA_036186865.1. Classification (NCBI taxonomy): domain Eukaryota; kingdom Viridiplantae; phylum Streptophyta; class Magnoliopsida; order Gentianales; family Gentianaceae; genus Eustoma; species Eustoma russellianum. Next base: position 41,741,301 of record AP025043.1, read on the forward strand.
GCTTTTGTCACCATTTTCTATATGTCGTTTTCATAGGAAAAATAAATAAATAAATAAAACAAGACAGCAGCTAAATCAGTCTTACTAATTACAAATAAGAGAATTACAACAAAACCTCCAACCTTGTCAGTAAATGATGCAGGGTTGCATTGATATGTTTGCTGGACCTATTTCTAATCATTAAAAAGAGTGTGGTAATCATAACAATAATTAATTTGTTTTAAGTCCCAAATTTTTAACTGAATTGTGTAGTATTTGTTCGGGGTTGTGTGGCTATTTGTGATTGTTTTTGGCTAGATTTGTGGCTTTATGTAGCTGGTTGAATTTTTGTTATCATGTGTTTGGCGGTTGAATATGGTTTGATTTGCTCAATTGGGTGGGAAAGATTTTAGACTTGATGAAGTTGTTTTTAAGCCATACGGATAAAAAACAATGTTTTGATACCATGTTAAGATGATAAATTGAAACTTTTGTGGAATAAAAACGATTTTTCATACACATTTTTGTGTATACACGATGATTCGATTATAATACATTGATTACAATTACAATGATATGATGTTTATTCTACTCCAATTAGTATTTTCAATTATCTCCCTAATTATAATGACATCTTACAAAACCTTCTAACGCCTCTCATTTTAACAGGGGGCTGCATTTAAGACCCTTATGGTTCTCGAGTAAGATAGGTGGTGTTAAATGGCCCAAAAAAAAAAACATACATGATGTTTCATGCTAACAACATGAAAATATCATCGATGAAGTAAACATATTTCTTAAAAAAAATATTAAATTTAGTTTTTTCTTTTCCATAATGATATTACCTTTAATAGCATATTTTAAGTATTAATACATCAAATTTATAAATATGAATACAAACCAGCTTATATTGAATATAATGTTGAATTTCTGCAAGCATAGTTTAAACATTTGTCTCAATAACAATATAGGAATACCGATGTTCAGCAATCCGAAATAGTGTAAGAAATTGAAACCTTGAGGTATGTTAAGTGTTAGATTGAAGAAACGCTTTCTTTCCTAGATTGATAACTGGCCAATTACCAGTTTAAATATTACATTTAAAAAAATGCAATTTAGAACGGGTTTGTATCAACTCACCCACATTTTCTTTTACTTCTCTCCCCATTGTACGCCACGTGGCAGTAAAAGATAATGAAGTTACATGAGAGGTGACCGCACATGAGTGTATGAGGAGTGCTGCCACGTGGCGTGCAGTGAGGAGAGGAGTGAAGAAAATGTGGATGAGGTGATCTCACCCACACGACAGACGGTAGAGATAGAGAATTTGGAGGTGAACATATTTCATCTCCCTATGATTGTGAAATAAATACAAGATCAATCACTATAAACACAATATCAATCATATTAATAACCTTAATTCTCTTTCCTTATCTTTTGATATGCTGACGTCAAGAATCAACTTTAAATTAATGTTAGTAATTTTAATATTTAATGTGAAAACATAACTTTTCCCGTGAATATTATAAATTTATCGCCGTAACGTTCAGCGTTTGAGCAGCTAAGCGAGAGTGATACAGAAGAAGAGTTTGGAGTTCCTCGGGAGTGTGAATGGCGATTTCGTTGAATAGTGGTTTCAAAATGCCCGTCGTGGGACTAGGTGTTTGGCGTATGGAAGGCAAAGACATCAAAGATTTACTCATCAACGCCATTAAGATTGGCTACCGTCACTTCGATTGTGCCGGTAATCCTCTCTCTTTCTCTTTCCTGGTCGGTATTTTAGGTTAATTTCCAACTTACAGATTACAGTTTCATCCCTACTGAGAGTTTTTATTGTTGGATTGCGAATCTCGATAGCTTTTGAGCTCTCGTCTTCATTTGGGTGCCGGAGGCTTGGAGATATTTAAAGTCTAATGGGCTGGCTGATAATATTTGATAACATGTTTCTCTGTTTTGTTTACTCGATTTCGATTCACTTCTTCTTTGGTAGTTCTATTATTTTTTGTGTCTGAATTGTTGGTTTGAGATAAGTATAACGTTCTTTAATTCCGGTTATACTTTTATCGGCTGGGAATGGTCTAATGACCTGCTATTTAAACCGAGGTTGGTATGAAGAGCTGTGACCATTAGAAAATGACTGCCGCTTCTGGTCAACCCTTGTTATCTCTGTTCTTTTTATTGGTTGGAGGGGGTGATGCTGTGGGTGGATGGGAAGAAAAAAAAGGTCTGTCAGAAAATTAGGAATTTTGGTTGACGATTCTTTTGTGTGGTTGTACGGGTTGTCATCGAAATTTACTTAATGGCGCATAGCTTTGATTCTCCTGCATCTTTGTATTTTGCATCCTTCAATCTGTCATTTAATTTGGGCATACTTGTTAGGAGCGAGCATGACTTCTAATAAGTTAACATTCCTGCAGCTGACTACCAAAATGAACCAGAAGTAGGTGAGGCACTTGCAGAAGCGTTTAAGTCAGGTTTGGTCAAAAGGGAGGATCTTTTTATTACAACAAAGGTGAGTGTGTCTATTATCATGTTGATTTAACTATAGATGTTGTTCTTGCTTTAACTGAGCATCAGAAGTAGAATAGTTCTTTGCTTATATGCAAAAGCTGACTGCTGACAGCTCTATTATGTTCCTGATTGCAGCTGTGGAATTCGGACCACGGTCATGTTGTTGAAGCCTGCAAAAATAGCTTAGAGAAGCTGCAGTTGGAGTATCTAGATCTTTATCTTGTGCACTTCCCCATAGCTACAAAACATACTGGTAATATGATATCTGGTTTCCGGCTTTCAATTTAACTACCCAACGCGTGAAATTGTGTATGACTTGGAATTTTTTTTTTATAACTTTTGAGTTATTTGGAACATCATTTCTTGGGTCTCAGTGTCAATGCCCCATCTTATGATATTGCTGTTTGACCAATTTCCAGTTAGTATTTCCATGTGTCGTGCCTATATTATATGGTGGCCTCTTTTCATTTGGGTTACGAACCTTGCTAAATGCAAACAATTTGAAAGTTTCTGATTCAAACTCATGCAGGAGTCGGTACAACGTCTAGTGCCATAGGAGAAGATGGTATTCTGGACATTGATACTACCATATCGCTGGAAACTACCTGGCATGCAATGGAAGATCTAGTTTCTTTGGGTTTGGTCCGTAGCATAGGAATCAGGTAATTCATGATTGCACTCACTTTCTGTCGCATTGTTTTCAAATTTATTGCAGAAAAGTTGATCTTTTCCCGCCTTGAATCCTTCACTCTCCTACAACCTAAGCAAAGAGGGTATGGATTGAAGCTTGAAGGTTGAACATTAGTGTTGTTATTTCTTTGTTCATTTCTTCTATATTTTGAGTATTTGTCTTTTACTCTTTTGGTGCGCCAGGGGTTTTTCGTTTGGGAGATTGTGGGTGGCGGTGGGGTGCACTCTTTTATAATGAATGAATTGGTAGCATAAATAATCTAACCGATAATCTATCAGTCAGTTTATGATCCTGATTTACCGTATATGAGAACCATACTATTTACAAATGTAAGAGAGCAAGTGGTTATCCAGCCTTACTTGGGTTTATTCCACTCTTTTCCTTGACAAATGCTTAATGTTCTATCCTTTATGATTCTTTTTGTTATTTTACAGAATTAAAGTTTCATTCTTTTCACTGCATTAATTAATTTGTTTGTGTATTTATTACTTTTGTAGCAACTACGACGTTTTCTTAACTAGAGATTGCTTGGCATATGCAAAAGTTAAACCTGCTGTGAATCAGATTGAAACACATCCATACTTCCAGCGTGAATCACTAGTGAAGTTCTGTCAGAAGCACGGTATCTGTGTCACTGCCCACACTCCTCTTGGGGGTTCTACTGCCAATACAGAATGGTTTGGTTCTGTCTCTTGCTTGGACGATCCAATTCTCAGGGTAAGTGAAAGCTTTCCATTTCAGTAGTGCTTCCCTCTTGCAACCTTTCATCCATAAAGACAGATATCATCAAACGGATTATGCATGAAACAATTCCCACTGTTTCTATATCAGGGCATAGCTGAAAAATACAAGAAAACCGTCGCTCAGGTGGTTCTTCGCTGGGGTATTCAGCGAAACACAGTTGTGATTCCAAAGACATCAAAAGTAGAAAGGCTGGAGGAAAATTTCGGGGTTTTTGACTTTGAGTTTGCAAAAGATGACATGGACCTGATCAGATCCCTGGACAGGAATTATCGTACTAATCAACCTGCCAAATTTTGGGGAATAGATCTGTATGCTTGACCGGCAGGTATCTTATGCTTTTGCCTGTTGGAGGATAAATTGTTGATTGACATTATTGAGTACTTGCATTGAACCGTGTATCTTCCTGTGAGGAATGCATGTCAAATGGAAAAGAATCTGACTTTTGTCGCAATGATCCCAGACTTCTGAGATCCAAAAATTGCAATTTGCAAGACTCAAAATACTCCGGGTTAACATCGGCCGTCTCATCATTAGGCCACCTTAATTCTTATTATTACAATCATGATGCTGATAATTACGTCTCAACAAGACTAAATTATTACAATCTATCTGCATTATTTCTAAAACGTCTCAGCAGAAACACGAATTCAACACTTGGGGCGTCGTCTTAGGTTATTGGTCGGGGAAAAGATAATCAAAAGTTACAACAAAGACGTTGCACTTATGCTTCGAAAATGCACCTTATGTTTGCTCACTTTTTGACCGGTCCAATGATTAGTCAGTTCTTGGATCCTCCCAAAAAAGGATTACTGAATTTATCGGACTTGACCTTCGTGCGGAAATAATGTTTTACAGGGTGTTTGGATGGAGGTTTCTCATTAATGGTATGAGTTTGGAGGATTTTAAACCGTTGAGGTATGGATTTCGAATATCATGAGTTTGGAGGAATCTAAACCGTAGAGGTATGGATTTCGGATTGATATCCAAGTATGTGGATATGAATATTGTTTCTTTTTGATATAATAGATCCTCCTTATCTATCAATATGGGAAAATGAGGGTATGGCCGGTCAACACCACCAGTCGCAGCTGGCCACTGCCATCGCCGTCGGTCCGCCTGTCGGTCACAATTCTGGCCGGTCACATTTTTTTGGTCAATGAGGTGCTTTTATTTCACATCTTCAACACACCAAAGTCTCCAGCTTTGTATGTGGAGAAGTACTCCTTGCTAGCAGCACAATGATATGAAGCACCTGTATCCACGATCCATTCAAGGTCTATGTCTGAGATATGACAACATTCATTTTGGTGACAAACCAATGTTGTCTCTTCGTCACTGCTTGAAGCTATTGTTGTTGTGTTATCTCCCACCTGCTTTTGACCTAGATCTTTATCTTGCTTCAAAGATCTACAATTCCTTTTAAGGTGACCATTCTTACCACAGTTCCAGCACTTCACTCCGCTTTTTGATTTGGAACGACCTCTGGACTTGTCATAATCTTTTGATTTATCATTACTATTGAAGTTTCTATTTCGGCTCCTTCCTCTTTCTTGTGTAAGAAGAGTCTGTCCTTGCTTCTCTGGTTGCATCATCTTAATATGCAGCAACAAAGATGATGTGACCTCTTTCAATGTGATTGTTTCTTTACCATGAAGTAAAGTAGTCGTTAAACCATTGAATGAGGGTGGAAGTGAACTCAAGAGCATGATCGCCTTATCCTCGTCCTCTATAGTAATACCAAGACTAGCCATTTGGGATATAATACCATTGAAATTATTCAGATGAGACAAAAAATTTGTACCTTCGCTCATTTGAAGTGTGTAGAGCTGCTTCTTAAGATACAATTTATTTGTCATCGTTTTGGACATATACAAGCTTTCTAGCTTTGTCCAAATCTCCATAGCTGAGTCGTTTCCGTCTACATTGTTCAGGACTTCGTCGGACAAGTGCAAGCGGATTGCACTTGCGGCTTTATCATCCATGTCTTGCCAATCATCATCTTTCATGGCTTCTGGCTTTTTCTCTTTGCCATAAAAAACTTTGTGAACACCTTGTTGTATAAGTTAATCCTTCATCCTTTTCTGCCATGTGGAAAATCCATCATCTCCGTTGAATTTTGCCACATTGAATTTCATCTCTGTCATATTCGAGAAAATCAAGAATCGAATAACCAAGCTCTGATACCACTTGTTGGGAATAACGACCCGGTTCTAAGCGGAATAAAACCTTGAATAGTTATTTACTACTCACTAGAATCTTCGAGTATGGCAGCGAGATAAATACCAGTAAAAGTGAAATAAAGACACCAAGATTTACGTGGAAACCCTCTCTCTGTGGAGGGAAAAAACCACGGACAGTGAGAACAACTTCTACTATTCGAAATAATGGGAATACAAGAGACAACTCAAGTTTAAACTTAAACTTGAGAAATACAAGAGAATTGAAACACTCAATATTTTCCTATACCGAATTGGTATAATCTCACAACTCTCTTTTCCTCTCTCTATTTTCTTTCACTCACTCCTCTCTCAAGAAGCTCTCAAATTGCTTCTTCCTTTGATTTTGGTGTGTCTTCCATCTACTAAGACATGCCTATTTATAGGCAAGCAAAATGAATAAACACATGTGTGTTACTATTCATTTAATGGCTACTTTGTATTTGTCAAAAATGGTATGCTACCAACCATAGAAAAACACAACAAAGAAGTCTTCTATTTTTTCTTCTTTTCTCATTATCTGGAACCTTCACCACAGTGATGCTGAAACAATTTTGTCAGAAGAAACTCATGGTTTTCCACTCTTTACTATCTTTTGTCTTTCCTATATGAGCAGAGAAACTGTTGGACACTCATGACGTCTCTTGCTTGAAAAGAAAAAAAATGGCACACAAGGTACTCTAGATAAGTTCTTCTATTCTATGTTTCGAGCATGAAGAAACATTTAAGTGCATTAGAAAGATCATTATCTACATTGGGCGACTGCCTCTCCAAATGCATATCAAAAATTGTCAAAGGTTTCCTTGCTGCCTCATACATAGATTACTAGTTCTCAATATAAGCTCACCGCAATATACAATGTCCACAGCAAACATTTCAATTCAAGAGCTTAACAGTTCACACTCAAAAGAATAACTTACATACCTATGTTATAAAATATGCAAAACAAAATTGGTACTGTGAGCTAAGCTGTGACAAAACCAGGGCTTCATATAGTGCAACGAATTGCGCTATATTCTTCATTGCTGTTGCCAGCTCCTTGCAGATAATGGGTACCACCAAAGAGGAATCACCCTCCACCAGCAGTTGCAATTCCAAGAAAGAACCCTCAGCCACAAAATTGCAATATGGCCAGAGGTATATGTTACATACCATAACTAGACTGTCATTGTGGTTTCTTTAGAGCTTTGATTATTTCCTCCAATATCTTTCTGATTTCTAGTGCTATAAAGCCAACCTCCCTCGATGGATTCCATACTTCCACCCAAAAAATGACCTACCCTTTTCACCTTACCTGTTGGCTGAATAGGGTATTTACCAGAAAAGCAAGCATAACAGAAATTTGGGGAATCACCCCCTAATAACTTCTTCAAGCTGTCAAGTGGAAGAAATGCTAGAGAATCTGAGCCAATGAATTCTCTATTATCTTCAACACTCATTCTATTAGAGATCAACTCTTCTGTACTAGGAGTGTCCACTCCATAATAACAAGAAGCAATTATAGGTGGGCTGGCAATCCTCATATGCACCTCCTTTGCACCGGCTTCCTTCAACAACCTAACAATCTTTGAAGAAGTTGTTCCTCTCACAATCGAGTCATCCACAACAACGACTCTCTTTCCCTCCAAAACCGCCCTAACAGGCGAAAGCTTGAGCTTAACTCCAAAGTCCCGAATCTTCTGTGATGGTTCAATAAAAGTCCTACCCACGTAATGGGACCTAATCAGCCCTTGCTGAAATGCAACTCCAGCTTTGGCAGCATAACCAAGTGCAGCCACAACACCAGAATCAGGCACAGCTATAACAACATCACAATCAACTGGTGCTTCAGTCGCAAGAATTTCTCCAAAAGCACGCCTAGACTCATACACTGACCTACCAAAAACCACTGAATTTGGCAATGCAAAAAAAATATGCTCAAAGATGCAAGATTTAGGCTCAGGATGAGGCAACAAACACAAAGATCGAATCCCTTCCTTGTCCACCACCAACATCTCACCTGGATAAACTTCCCTCTCATAAGTAGCTTCAATCAAATATAAAGCACAAGTCTCTGATGCAAAAACTACTGCCCCATTGCTTCTTCTTCCCATCACCAGTGGCCTAAACCCATAGGGATCCCTTACAGCAACTAATTTATCCTCAGTCAAAAACACCATAGAGTAAGCCCCCTCAAGTTTCTCACATGCCTCAACAATCCTCATAAAGAAAGGCCTAGCCTTTGATATAGCAATTAAATGAAGAACCACCTCAGTATCCGAACTAGTATTAAAAATTGAGCCATCATCTTCAAGCATAGCACGTAAAGCTTGGTAATTTACCAAATTCCCGTTGTGGGCTACTCCGACCGAGCCGAATCGGTACCCGGCAACAAAGGGCTGAACGTTTTTCAGCATAGAAGATCCGGCCGTTGAATAACGGACATGCCCTATGGCCATATCACCCGGAAGGTTTCCGAGTTGGGATTCACTAAAGACCTCCGAAACCAAACCAACACCGGTAATTGACTTCAGAAATTCTCATGGACAATGACAATGCCGGCTCCTTCCTGGCCACGGTGTTGCAGAGCGTGGAGGGCTAAATAGCACAGGCGGGAGGCTTCTGCGTCGCCATAGATTCCCACCACGCCGCACTCCTCCCGGGGTTTATCGTCATCTTCTAAAGAGAGGAGGCTGGCATCTGGAATTGGTTTTCCGGCGGATATAACGTCGGAAATAGGATTCTTGGAGGAGAAAGTGGATTGGGGTCTGTAGGGGGTTAATGAATGGAAGGGTTTTGGGGAGGTTTTTGGAAAGGAGGAAAGCGATAGCTTTTCACATGAAGGTGAAAATGAACTGAACTTTGTAACGGTGGAGGCACCATGAGGAAACTCATGAAGAAACTCATGAGGAAACTCATGAAGGTGATGAGAAAGAGAGATGGGCAACGGCGGGACTGAAGGTTGGGCTGTGAGTAGCCGATAATGACACGCGTAGGCTTGTCCCGTTTGAAGAGCAGGAGTTTTACTCTATCTAAGGTGATTTTATTCATTATTTGTTGATAAATGACTTTCATCAACAACAACGCGTGGTCGGTATATCTCAATAACATCAAAAATCTCAAACGCGTGTTTGGTACATCTAAACGACATCAAAAAAAAAATCTCATAAATGCCTTTCAACATTATTCAACTATTTCTCCCCAGGCATGAGCCGAAGGTTTAGATTATGTGTATCTGGGTGCTGCATCGCTTTGGTTTTTCATCAAAGATCATGGATGTTTATTTTGGTTTAAGAAAAATTTAAGACACTTTAAAATGTTTCAAAAAGGGAGAAGTTTAAATTTGACAAAAACAAATTTAAGTCAACATGGTGCAATTAGTAAGTAAGATTCCATTGCAGAAGCAACAATAATACTTATGCAGCCTAAAATAAGTAGCAGTAGTGTGCTGACACATTCCATCTGAATGGGCTCCTTCCCAATGGGATATGATCCCCTCACCGCAAATGGGGTGCGGTGACGCATGACCGTGCTACGTGTCGCGTGGTCTCAAAGTGGATGAGGAAAGTGGGGTTAGGAGATCCCAATCCCTCGCGAGGTAGGTGAGGATAAGTGGTGGGCTATGTAACTCTCCAACCATTATGTTGTTTGGATGAGTTATCATTCAATGATGCGAATGTCCGATCGTCCAATAGTGATCGGCACTTGGGGTTTCAGTTTGGGTTGCAATTGGATTTATGAGTTGAACTTTTATATATTCAAACTTAACTAACATGTACCGTACCAGCAGCTACTATAGTTTCGTTATTTAGAGAGTGGTGGTCATATACAGAGTTGTTTACAACGTAAACTTGACTAGCATCTCCAATTGAGTTGAAAATTTTAACCTAGACAGCAGTGAGATAAACACACTATGGCTACCTCTAGTTTTGAACATGGAGCATTTGTAAAACAATCTGTCATTCAAATAACAATTGAACCACCCTGACGTCTACGTCAAACTACAAACTTGATTCACATGGAGAACTGATTTTTCAACATCGAACATTGTAGTACACACCCATTCATCATCTTTCAATTGTCCCCTTAGAAATATTTTTTTTTGTATTGAAAAATTAAAGAACATATATATTATCAAACTGTTCATGGGTTCAATGACTTGTCATAGCAGAGTCCATGAAACTGGCGGACCGAATCAAGTTTGGCTCTTATCCATGATTGTTGAACAACTTTTCAAAAGGCTCGGGAATCAAAGCGTCAAAAGTCAATGGCAGACAGTGGGACACATCATCAAATTATGCGAATGGGATCTCTTGACTCCTTATGTGGGACGGTCACAAAGGACCCCGCGCTACGTGACAGTTCGGAGGTGGTGAAGCTGGATGGGGGTCACTCTCGCCTAACCTCACCACCCCTGCTGCCACGTGTTGAGTGGTCATAAGGAGATGAGAGAAAAGGGGATCAAAGAATCCAGACCACAACTTATGACCCAAAAAAGACCACCAAAATAATATTGTTTCTTGCACACACGACACGTATCGAATGAATTGTCTGCACCGGAAGCTAAGTTGGGAAAACACAAAGAAAACATTGCACACACGCGTCCTTGCATTAGGGTCTACAACTCAAACGTCAAAGTGAAAAAGAATGGAGGCCATGTTAGCCACAAAAGGTACCGTGCCCCTCATCAACGGGATGAGATCTCCTCACCGCGCGGTGAGTCACCGCGCGGCCCAGGACGCGACATGTGGCAGCAGTGGGGGTGGTGAGGCTGGATGAGGGTTACCCTCACCCAGCCTCACCACCCCCACTTTTTGCCACGTGTCGTGCGGTCACGCATGCGGTGAGGAAGGAGCGGTGAGGGGATCCTATCCCCTCATCAACACACCTCTATGTCCTAGATAAAAGTTGATATTCTGACTGATGTCATCGTTCCAATCTCAACGAACATCGTAAAAAAAAAAATAAGAAACTCAACGATTTTTTATGTTGGAGAGATCAGTCCACACAAGATGTCCACTGTAAAATGAGTCTTTGACTTAGACAGTAATGAAACATCCATACTGCAAGTGTCTCTAGAATCGAACCTTATACCTCTTTGAGCGACTCCCAATCCGAGTACCAAATAAGTTAGGTCCAGAAAGCAATACACCTCCATATCCTAATTCTCTGTCTGGATGGTTTGGATTTTCTAACCGCGAAAGGAAATGTGAGGAAAAGAGTCGACGTCAGAATTCAGTTCCGAATGGGATCTCCTGATCCTTCATGTAGGGCGATCACAAAGGACCGCACATGATGTGGCAGTTCGGAGGATGGTGAGGCTGGATGTGAATCACTTTCACCCAGCCTCACCACCCCTGCTGACATATGTCAGACGGTCACAAGAGGGTGAGAGAAAAGGAGGTTAGGGGATCCAGACCCATTGAGTTCCAGTCTAAATATTAACTGTCACGACAAATCCAATTCAAATACCGTCGTTAGCAGTACTATAGAATATTGATTCGACAGACGTCTCTAATTTTAATTTTGTGCGATTATAAATAAAGGAACAGTCTGACTCATCAACATTGCCGTGTCATTGAGGCAAACAACTAACCCCTCAACTTCTTCCCACGACAACAACAAAATTCAAAGCCGTGACAGAAAGGGCTGAAAAATTAAACTCAAATAGAAGTTGATAGGTAGAGCCTAGAGTTAGAGAGAAACTTGAGCATAAGCATTAGGGTCCTTAAAGAAAAGGTTTTAAATTTTGCAAATGGAGGAAAGCAACGTGATGAAGAAGAAAAGCGGCGTAGAGGTGATGGACGGTTCGGATTTAATGAAGTTGGTTGAGAATGAGAAAGTGTTTAGTGAATTCGTGGATCACAAGTTTCAACAACTGGATAGAGATTACGACGGTAAGCTTTCTGTCAAAGAGTTGCAGCCTGCTGTGGCGGACATCGGCTGCGCACTTGGCCTTCCGGCTCCGGGAACTTCTTCTGACTCCGATCACATTTACAACGAGGTCGATTTTCTTAGTTGAGTTATTTTTTTCATAATTTATCAACATTATGTTGTCAAACTTAAAGGAATAAAAAACAATTCAAATTCGCAGCAGTATGTGTATGAGACAAGTTTCCATTTCGAGTCAAGGAGACACTCTTGCTTGACTTTGGAATATGATAGAATAAAGCAAAATGACTCACTAAATTGGCTGCGATTCTTATATTGTGAAGTAGCAGTTGATCGACATAACTTGACGCATCTTTATAGGTCATCCGGAAACAACCTCTTTGTTTCTAACACATGAGTATAGTTGCGTACATCTGACCCCGTACCCTGCCATAGACATGAGCCTATAAGGCAATGGGTAATGTTGTTGTTGTTGTGATGTGTATGAGACAGTGATTGCCCCTGTTTCACTTGCTGGAGAAGTTGTTGTCACCCATAAATTATACTGTGCCCCCGAAGGGACAACTATATATGATGACTCTTTGGAGGTTTTGCGAAGGTTATATTAGAATTTATTCGGTGGGTTTTGGATTGATCGTGTAGGTTTTCGACTTATCTTCTAGGTTCTTGACATGCATTTAGGTCCCCAATGTATCGTACAGGTTGTGTTTTTGAATTTTGTTGTGTAGGTCCTTGACTTATTTTGTACCTTATGGACTTATCGATTAGTTTCAAGTGGGTAGGAAGTCGCCATTTGAGGGTACATTACATAATGGCAATAAGTTTGTATGTTTGAAATCTTGAAGAGGGTCGGGTGGTCTTTACGGCTTGGGGTGCAAAATTTTGAAGAGTTCTGCTTTATATTCTCTCGGTTTGAAGTTTGTATGTTTGAAATTCAGATCAAAAGGAAAAATGATAAACAGCATATGTATCACATTTCGTGGTGCTTTTCTAAGATAACGCCCATGACTTTTGCTAGCTTCTTTGATTGGTTTTTGTGTTTCTTTTGTGTCTTATATATGTTAAACAGGTTCTTAATGAATTTACTCACGGAAAGCAAGAAAAGGTAAGCAAGGCAGAGTTTAAGGAGGTTCTTTCAGACATTTTACTGGGCATGGCAGCTGGTCTGAAGCGGGATCCTATCTTGATTCTTAGAATTGATGGCGAAGATCTGCTTGAATTTATTGAAAGCCCAAGATTTGAACCAGAGATCCTTTCCATTTTCTCCGAAATTGAAATACCTGATGGTTCCTACCAAGATCACATTATCAGGGCTTTTGAGAAGTTGACAGTTGAACAAGGAATGCCTCCTGCTTCTGATTCTTGGGTGAGTATTTACGTTGTCCTGTTCCACTTAAGCTGAAAATGGAATTTAAGGTAGAACCATAGACGGTACAGATGATTGGTTCGGTAGCTCCATTGTTTTGTCACTAGAGATGCACATGTCGTTTGAAATCCAGATTTGGCTAAATAAGGCCAAGCACCAGAACTTTGGCTGTCTCAGCCTCTTGCAATATGATTGCATATCTTTAACGTTTGTTTTCATTGCAGTGCATTGTTGACCTTGTTCATGAAATGTATTACCGCTTTTGTAGGTTAGAAGCAATATTATAGACGTGGCGCTGCAATCATGTGGTGATTTCCCGCAGCAACCTGTTTCACAAGAAGTATTTCTGGTTCAATTTAAAAAGGTTGGGGAGACGGTGGCACGGTTTCTAAAGGAGCAGCCAGTGATTGTGGCTCATAGTGAGAATACATTTGATGGCAGTGGCATTAGGAGATTATTGTCTAACAAGTTTGAGTTGGATAAGGTTAGTAAACCCTCAAGTTTTAGCATGGCTTGAAAATTTGGTCTTGTTATTTATTCTGCTACTGGGAACAGGGATGGTCAGGTTTACGTTTTGTTGTCAGAAAATATTTGCCACACAGTGAGTAGTACATCTTGTTTTGCTTCCTTTTAGTTTGACTTATTCTTATATTATGTCATATGCAGAACCTAAATTCTGCATTGGGAAGTGTACCCAAAGATCGTCATGGAAAACTGTCCAAACAGTATTTGCGTGTTGCTCTGGATTTTATAGCTCCTTCAGCTGGCTTACCTCCAGTTGGTGCAGTTGATCAGGTTCTGGCCACTGATTTATATAAGGAGCCTATTTTTATGGATAACTTGTTTTGGATCTTAGAAGCTGAACTACGGCTGGCTGACGTATTAAAAAAGATAATCATATTTTACGACCAAACATTTGCTAGTTTTTTTTTATACAAAATATCCAAACCAAATTTTATTATAAGTTTTATCCGAAACTTCTACGAATTATTCACGAAATCAAGTTATCTTCTGTTGGCACGTGATTGTAGTTTGCCACCTGCATCTATCTCTTTCTCCCTTCCTCCTCTTTCCTCCGTCCCTACAGCATTGTCACTCCCTTCCTCTTTCTCAGCCTCCCTCACCCTCACCTTTCTCTGTTCCTCTTTCCCTTTCCTGCCACACCAAGCTCCATCTCCCTCATCTCAGCCACTCTTATCCTCCACCCGCACGGAGGCTGAAGGTAGCGAGGTTGAGGAAGGTACGCTGTAGGTGGGTTGAGGTTGGTTAGGGTTATGTGAGTGGAGGATGAAGGTGGTGGGGATGAGGGACGTGGGACTTAGGTTGGCGAGGAAGGAGAAGGGGGCGGCTACAAGGGAGAAGGAGGGAGGGAGAAAGAAGGAAAAAGAGGAGAAAGGTTGGGTTGAGGTAGGTGGGGGGATGGGAAGAGAAAGAGTGAGGGGCGGTGGTGCAGAGATGCAGGAAAGAGGAGGAAAGAGGGAATAGATAGATGGAAGTGTCAACTTGCAATCACAAATCAACAGCAGGTAACTTGGTTTTCATGATCATTTCCTAGAAGTTTCTGATTAAACTTGTAATAAAATTAAGTTTGAATGTTTTGTGGAAAAAACTAGTAAAGGTTTGATTGCCTGAACTAGAAATGATTAAGGAAGTTTACAGTGGATCCCTTTTGCAATTACCAGCATGAAACAACTCAAATCTTATTTTAACTTTGCAGATTGATAAAGTCATAAACGAAGCTATGAAGATGCTAAATGGTGATGATGGTAAGTTGGTGAAGGAAGAGGAGTTCAAGAAGCTTTTGACTGAAATATTGGGTAGTATGATGCTGCAGTTACAAGGCAGCCCTGTGTCGGTATCCAAAAATTCAGTTGTGCACGAGCCGCTGGCTTCCTCATCAACATTGTTGGAAGCACCATAGGCATCATATGAGCTATCACAAGCACCAAAGTGATTGGGCTTGTAGAGTTTGATATGGCAATGATTACCCTACATTGACATACTGTCTCATTTCAACAGTCTTGAGATGTTGAATATCCGTAAATTCTAAAGGGAATATTAGTTTTGGATCAGTTGCAAATAAACTAAATTCATAGTATCAAATTTGTAAGTCAAATGATTTAGAAATAAATCGATCTAGTTATGAAAATACTTGTGTCTGAAATGGTAGCTCTAGAGATTTGTCTTTCACAATAAATCCATTTCCTTGCTTTCTCTCTTTATATCCGTTCTGCTGCCAATTGGCTTCAAATTTTTCGCAACCTCCAAACCTAAGCATATAGGGAGAGATAATAGGTAGATATGTAAACAGCGGGGATACAAGTTTTACTATATTTATTTCATACAGTCAATAGAGAGATCCTGCTTTACAGCACCTGCAAAAGAAATATACTTAATAATCAAAACAACAAGTGTATTCAAATAAAGGACCTTGCGTGAATCTTTTTTTTTTTTTTTGCTTTCCTCTTTCTCTCTCTCTTTTTTCATTTTCATTTTGACATCACATTGAATGCAGGCATAACCTTGCTTGCTTGCTGCATCCCGCACTGGTAAGACACCGGTGATATGTTATGCGGGCTAATTTCAATCTCACACATTCTTTCGTTTTCTGATGAACGGCTATGTTGAGATTATTGTCTCAAATTTGTCATTTTGAAAAAATATATGGGTTGATGATGTACCACCACCCGTTACCTTAAGGTTTTAAACATATTTGGGGCCCAACTCACGTAAGCTCAAGTTTCAACATGGTATTAGAGCAGGTTTAAAATGTGGACTCACAACTTGCTGGCCTATGGTTGACCATTTATTGTCTCCCCTCACACAAGATTGAGGACGGGATAGGCCCGACCATTTATTGTCTCTTTTCACCCAAACACAGATGTTCATGTTTGGTTTGTAATTGAGGACGAGTTTTAAGACACATGTTTATGTCAAGTCACGTTGGCATGTGAGGGCATGTATTGAGAATATAGTTCACATCGTCCAGTTTGAGAAAAATATATGGGTTATATGAGAACGAGGTAAGTCCACCTTGCTGGCCCATGGTTGGCCATTTATTGTCTCCCCTCACCCAAGGTTGAAGAGGGGATGGGCTAGTACATTTATTGTCCCCTTTCACCCAAGTCCAGATGTTCATATATGGTTTGTGATAACTCGAATCCAGATGTTCATGTTTGGTTTGTAATTGAGGACGGATTCTAAGACGCGTGTTCATGTCAAGCAATATTGCCACGTGAGGGCATGTACTGAGAATATAGTCCCACATCGCACAGTTTGAGAAAAATATATGGGTTATATGAAAATGAGATAAGTCTACCTTGCTGGCCCATAGTTGGTCATTTATTGTCTCCTATCACCCAAGATTGAGGACGGGATGTGCCATGCCATTTATTGTATCCTTTCATCCAAGTCCAGTTGTTCATGTCTAGTTTGTGATAACTCAAATCTAGATGTTCATGTTTGGTTTGTAATTAAGGACGGGTTCTAAGACGTGTGTTTATGTCACGCCACCTTGCCACGTGAGGACATGTATCGAGAATATAGTCCTACATCGCCCAGTTTGAAAAAATAAAAAGAAAATATGTATATAGGTTATATGAGAATGAGGTACGTCCACCTTGATGGTCCATGGTTGGTCATTTATTGTCTCCCCTCACCCAAAATTGAGGACGGGATGGGCCAGGTCAAATATTGTCTCCTTTTACCTAAGGCCAAATGTTCATGTCTGGTTTAACCCAAATCTAAATGTTCATGTCTGGTTTGTAATTAAGGAGGGGTTCTAAAACGTGTGTTTATGTCATGCCACATTGTCACGTGAGGACAAGTATTGAGAATATAGTCCTACATCGTCCAGTTTGAGAAAAATATATGTGTTATATGAGAATAGGGTAACATTATCCATTACAAGTTTTGAATGTATATGTGTATCACGAGCCGAAGTTTCAATATCTTGTCGGAGCAAGTGTAAAGCTCTATTCTGAGTTGAAATTTAACATATTTGTCGAGAATGGAATAAGGAATGTAGAGAACAAGTAGCAGGCTTAAATATGTGGATGGAGAACTTCCGATCAAAAGGCTTTTTTTTTTTATTGTAAATTCCACATACGAAACCTTGACAGAAAATAGACATACACTATGATATTTTAGACTATAATATCTAAACCACTACTTGCTGCCATTAAATTTAAAGGAAGCCTTCATGATCCCTCATGCTTGTATTTTTCAGCATCAAAATGATCCTCAGGTATTATTTTAGTGTACACATAAAAACCAAGACATCCAATTGCAGGCCCAGCCCAAAACACCCAATGCCCATCCCAAAGATGTCCGCCCCGCAACACTGCGGCTCCCAAGCACCTCGCCGGATTCATCCCAGCTCCGGCGTAGCCCTTTTTCCCGGTAACGGTGGTGGACACAAACACAAGGAGGCCCAACACGATCCCAATAACAGAGAAAACCGGAATGAGCCCAAGCCTCCTTGCTTGACGATGATCATATGCCATCCAAACCGAAGCAAATAAAAAGACAAATGTGCAGATTATTTCAAGCCATAAAGCCTGGCTAGTTTCTATCCCGACGGTGATCGGACCGTTGGGAGACGGCGATATAACGGTGAGCGTGCAACCCCCGAGTGAGAAAGTTTCCTGAATTGTGGTGCTTACCACGGCCTTGATTGCAAGAGCGCCCAGAATTGCGCCGGCGCATTGGGCTAGCATGTAGATTACGGCCCGGGAGAGGGAGATAAGGCCGACTAGGGCGGCGGAGAAAGAAATGACGGGATTTATATGGCCGCCGGAGATTGGGAACACGGCTAGGAGTGTGATTGTGATGGTGATAGCAATTAGAACTGACAAAAGCAGATTTGGCATTTTGGTTTCGGTTTGGTAGGTGGACATGATAATTGCATCTATCATGAAGATTAGTACGGCTGAGCCTAGCAGTTCTCCCACAGATGCCCGCCATACCTGCAACATGTCACTAATTACTCGTTAATCAATAGTAATAGTAACACATCATGAAATAATTAGGTACATATAGAGCGGTAGTATCACTGTAAACAGGTATTGTCTACCTACCATTTACCCTCTCCAGACTCTAACGGTGTCTGTCGTTGAAATATATTGGTACGGATGATGATCATTAAATAATTGTATTAAAGAATGATACTCACCTGCAGTGACCAGAACTCATGTAAGCCTAGCCTTACCCTCAATGACAGATGGGTTTGCTTTCTTTCAGTGGATTCACCGTGTCCTGGCCTGCAAAATCAGAACTAGTATAATCAGAACTCATATACAGGAGAATCAAAGGATATCAAAGGATGAGAGTAGAAGAATGAGGTTAGATACTTGCTTTGGAGGAGTAATAACTGGTCGAATTCTTCTGGCAGAGGAAAGGGTTTCATGATCAATATCCAAATGTACGTCGGGGGCAGCCATGTCTGAGATGGAAATCAAGGCTGTTTGGGTTTGTTTTGCTGCATGCCTGACTCAGTATTTATGGAGGGTGAGCCTAGTGTGAGATAGAGAGTTCAGTTCCAGTGAGACACCAGTTCTATATGTACATGTATAAATGACATAATAATAGAAATATAGTAATATTAATATATCATTGGATGGATTTAATAAATACAAATGGAAAGAACTACAATATAAACAATAGTTTACAATACAAACTGTGTTCAAAAAAAGAATTACAATATAAACAATAGCTTACGAAATTCTGCTGTGATTGTAAAATTACCATAACCTCTAGTGGTACTTGCACTGAGATCATTGATGAAACTTGGGCTTACATGAGGTGATGCTCATATCCACTCAAAACCTTAAGGCAATGGGTGATGGAACCTTATCTTCATATAAGCCATGCATTTTTTCTCAAATTAGCCAATGTGGGATTCTCAACGATCTTTCCAACCGGATTTGGTGGCATAGTGTTTGTATTTATACACGGCAACTATTTATTGCTAAAGTATTTAAAGTTATATGATTTTGCTATTTTTCTTAAACTTACTTCTTTCCAAAGTAATAACAAAGTGAATCTGAAATTTCCGTAATTCTGATGCCGATCACTTAATAAAAAAGATATAATTGTTAAGTACTATAAAGAAGGTTAAATGATTTAGCTGTATCTGTCTCCAAAGTATACCTTGCCTTATTTCATTAAAGATACTTATGGATATGTACTCTTCCTTCTATTTACGTATTACCAAACTCCGTATTGACTTAATTACTTTGTATGCAAAAAGCTTTTAAGTATCGTGGTTTAGTAGTGTAGCGCCCCGACCCGGACAGCGGAATCCGAACCGGTGCACCCGTCGTAGCTTACTGAGAAGACTACAAGATGTCTCATCTCTCGAATACACATCATCAATGACGTCAGAGAAATAAGTGCGGAAACACGTATCTCACAAATCTAAACCATCAAATTTGAACCTCAACGTATAAAGTAATTACAAAAGAGTATCATGAAAACCAACTAAATCCTCAAACGAAAGAAAGAAACTGGAACAAATGGCAACAGCCTCAACATATGTCTCTAAGTATCCCATTCAGCTCACTCGCCATCGTCTTCTATGAAAATCATATCGTAGCTAGGCTCATCTGCAATGACAAAGGCAGTACCCTTAGCGAAAAACGCTAGCAAGTAACCCGCTTACAAGACATACGGGATCAACACATGGCAAAACATGAGTAACATATAATTCAAGGGATAATGGGGCACATGTCTTGTATACTTTCAAGAGCGTAGATTTAACAATACAAGAAAATAGGAACAGTAATTCATAACCATTAACAATTAACACTCATTCAAGTCACATAGCAATCATCCCACTGACTCACGTGATGCATGTCAAAATATGCACTACACTACACAGTTACAAATGCATGAGCAATTTCTTTTCAAAACAGTGCAATGCATGTCACAATGTCCGGTCACATAACTTTATACCCTGTAACGTACCTCGGCTTATATTTCCATCCCGATTAACGTTACAGACAACTTTATACCCTGTAACGCACCTCGGCTTATATTTCTATCCCGATTAACGTTACAGACAACTTTGTGTCCTGTAATGCACCTCGGCTTATATTTTCATCCCGATTAACATTACAGGCCACCTTCGCAAACCTGTGCCGAAGCACAGCTCTTTTCAAAACAATATGCAAATGCAAGTGCCATGATGCAAGGCTCCTCATTTCAATCACATTCTTCGTTCGCATATTCAATTCATGTTCACATATTCAATTTACATTCAGTAACAATCAACCACACGAGATTCCCCTCACTGACACGTCAATGCTTATGCTTCAAGCTAGATCGTCAACACTTAACCTTGATTCTAAAATTCACAAACTAATGTGAGAACTCCTACCTTCCTTCATTGAACTCTATAAAACCTCGTACGTTCATTTCCTAACCTTTCTAGGTTATCCACGTTGAAATCTGATTCGAATACCCTTCAAATCTCCAAATTTGGTTCACCATCTTAAGTCATGTTCCCAAGACTTAGACTAACCTCAATCAGGTCCTAAGAGGTCTCTAAGGTCACCCAAAGGGTCCCCTAACTTTCCTCGTTCTTCCGTTATTCTCCCACAAAACTGGTGGACATCATACCCTTACATCGATCGATCGATGTGACTTCATACCCTCACATCGATCGATCGATGTCCATCAGAGAACATCGATCTCTCAGCCCTTCCTACATCGATCGATCGATGTCCATCAGAGGACATCGATCTCTCAACTCCCTCTACATCGATCGATCGATGTCCATCAGAGGACATCGATCTCTCAACTCTTCCTACATCGATCGATCGATGTCCATCAGAGGACATCGATCTCTCAACTCTTTTCCACATCGATCGATCGATGTACTTCATCCCCTCACATCGATCGATCGATGTCCCCGATTCCAGAACAGAAACTTTGCGGTTTCTGCAGAAACTGCAGAACCCTCACTCCAATTGATCCCAAACTTCATCCTAATCACTCCAAACCTAATCCATGCTATAATCTCATGCTTAAACTACAGATTGAACACTATACACATACCAAACAAAGATTCAAGACTAGAACTCACATCGATCATCAATACGAACCCAAGATCCCACCTTTTTCACCCCCAACCCTATACAACATTGAAGACACACCAAGAAAGGATCTATGGGGTTGGGATTTGCAGGATCTCAAGTAATCAACAATCATACAATGATTTTCAACGTATATCGGCCAAATCATCAACACCAAAACACGTAAATCACAAATAGAATTCACGGAAAGAAACTATTGCATGGTGATCCAATTTGATATCAAAATAGGCCATTTCTTTTCGCAAAAACGTAAGAACTTATAAGTAGATTACTTCCCTTTAATTACTCGAAGACGGATTGGAGTACGAATGAAGAACGGGTTGAAAATCTTGAAGCTTTCTTCCCTAGGGTTGCAAAGGGGAAGGAATCGCCTAAGAGGAGGGGAGATGAACGTCGGTTTCTTTCTGTGAATGAGAGAAACTGACGTTCAGTCAGTTTTTATATGGAATGGGGAAAATTTGGAGTTTCTAAATTGTATCTATTATCTTATTTATTTTAAAGGATAAATTTCCTAATATCTAATTCAAAATTAAATCCTAATTAATTCCGATATTTAAACCCTCAATTAATCCCCATTAATCCTATTACTTAATTCGAAATTCATTAATGTTGACCGTCATTAATCTCATTTAATTTCTTCTTTATGTTTTAAATTTTCTACGGAAGGTGTAGCGATAGCTTTTACTGTCGTTGGTATATGTTAGGAATTATTGTTGTTGTGGTTTAGTAGCATATTATTCATAATCAAGTATTAATGTTCAATTCTCCTTCTTATATTAAAAAAAATTAGTTAATTCGCATATTCACCTCCTTCACTTTTCAAGATAACCAGGAAAAAGCTTTCCAAACACTGACCCCTTAGAAGTATCACTAGAATACGAGTTATTATGTTAAATTAGTGTAATTATACAAATGAAAAAAGGTGACATTCAAGTTAGAGAATCAAGTAATGAATGAGTGAGGATATGAGGGTGGCTCAAATGGGTGAAATGGTTTGTAATAACAATTGCTTTATTCCATCA
The DNA here is from genome assembly GCA_036186865.1 of Eustoma russellianum. Lineage (NCBI taxonomy): Eukaryota > Viridiplantae > Streptophyta > Magnoliopsida > Gentianales > Gentianaceae > Eustoma > Eustoma russellianum. The sequence continues at coordinate 41,763,797 of AP025043.1, forward strand.
TATAAATCGAAGCTGTAACAATTGATCGATATAATTAAGTTCAATTTTTATTACGGGTCATCGGAAAACAATTTATGTAGGTTTTTAACACATATGTATGGTTGCGTACATCCGACTGCCATACCCTGCTATAAGCGGGAGCCTCTAATGTAATGAAATAATGTTGTTGTTGTTTTTAAAACACAATTAACAAGTTTTACGTGAAAATGTTAAAATACATCAACAAATGACTTGATGTGACTTTATGGAATAAAATTTACTCTTTTAAAATACTACTACATATCTGCATAAGTCAAAAGTCAAGTGCTCCTTTTCCTTTTATTTAGCCATAACTCTTTCCTCTAGAAGAAAAACCATTGTGTTATATACAGGTCTCCATCAAATTACAAAGTAAATGATTTTATTTTAATACTTATATGTACAAAATTGAGGTAACGTGCAAAAGGGCAAAATTTCAAATACGTTCTAAACAGTGTTACAACTTACAAGTCACCCATCAACAAATAAAATATATATTATATATATTGACAATCAACATTATCTATCAAGTCATATATATGAGCCTCCAGGGGCATAGTCCAGTGGTAAGTGGCAAAGGTGATTGGGGCTAGAACCCCGACGTCCCGAGTTCGAGTCCGTGTGGAGACAATCCTTGTTGAAATATTACAAGGGTTGCCTCTGCGCTGGCTGAGTCTCGTGTGTCCTCTCCCTTTGCAGGGCTACCGGTGGAGCACATCCCTTGATTTACATCCCACCTGGCTAAGGGGCCTCTGGTACAGGTGGGGGAGAACCCACTCCCTCATCAAAGTCATATATATGTACAACATTAAAGCGCTAGTTAATTTTAATGACTCTCCTAGCTATAGCAACATAAATTCCCTCGTGTAAACTTAACCGGAAACCAATTTGTCGTCATCCGTCAGTTTTTCGACTTTTAATGAAAAGTGTAAATGCATCAAATTATGGCAGCCTACTTTTCTAGATGGTAATATATTATTTTTGAGATTTTTCCTCACAAAGAATAGATATGTATAGAGATTATTTATTTTCGTGACGCTTTATAGAATGATCACAATGCACAGAAAAATGTAATTTATCTTTTTAAATAGTTTCTTTTCGTACATATTTATTCTTTTTTAATTGCTTTGTTTCAACAGCACAAGGAAGATCTTCACCTTGAGTCCAATGTGTTACAGTATTAAAAGTGGTCTTAATCAAGGCACCCACTAGCTGCATGCTTAAGGTGGGAAATTTTTATTGTTTGCGTGCCTCTCACCTTCTCCAGACTTTAACGATAGCTTTTGATGTCGTTGGAATATACTGGATATGATTGTTGTTGTTGATAACTGAGCATTTACAAAGATAAATTTAAAATAAACATAAGTTGATAAATCTATTTGTACAAATACATTCCTAAAGATGATACCCAACCATGAAAATAAACAAATGAAGTAGACAAAAAATAATAATATAATATATTAAGGTATGATTTAATTGATGATTACCTCATTGACATGACCGCGTCTGCAACACATCTTATTTTTTCCTTGCATTATTTTGTGCATATACACATTTATAGCTATTTTAGTATGGTAAGCTTTTTAATACTATTTAATAAATTCTTTCACTAACACACTAGCATAACATACTCATATTCTTGTGTCACTTATGCATGTATATACAGAGCCGGGAGTCTCATTAGAAGCAAACTTTAGGATGGAGGTATTGTTTACCACCCTCCCTAGACCCTAACGATAACTTTTGATGTCATCGACATATACTGAGTATGTATTGTTGTTATATGAGTTATTTTAGTGCTAGCTAATTTTATAATACTTTCAAATTAAATATTACAACCACTCATCATTTATGTTTGGCATCTTATATATATATATATATATATATATATATATATATATATATATATATATATATAGCATGATCTCATAAATTATCTCCACTTACTTGCAGAGCAACATAAATATATATCGATTTATGGCTCAACTTTATTGCTCATCGACCAGAGTTGCGAAAAGATGTGTACCCTTGCAGATGAGAAATAATATCTACATCTTCCCAGCTCCTCCAATAAATGCACCTGCATCGTTGACTTCAAGTGATTGAACTCCTTGAAGGGTGGGGGGGGGGGGGGTTGGACTTTATTGTTTATACCCCCAATGACTTAGCGTTTGACTTGTTCTAAGGCCATAATATATGAACATAACCTAATTGTATCAACATTTATCTTAGCAAAAGGCCATATTTGGCCTAAACCCCAAAGAGCATTGTGAATATGCAAATCAGTAATTCAACGACCTCCTAGATTAGAATTCACACAAGGTGCCCCCAGAAAACTAGGTCGTTGTAAGGTTGGATGAGGACTTAGGCAGCGACTCACACAAGATGTCCCCGTAAACTAGGTCTTCGACGTAGGAGCAGTAGAACGCCCACACTGCGCGTGTTCTGTAATCGAACTCTTGACTTCTTGAAGCAAATTTCAATCCGTATACCAAATGAACTATCCATGGGCTCGTATCAACATTTATCTCATTATCTGATGGTTTGTTCCATAGTTCGACCTGGAGCTCTTGATCTATAAGTATCGACTGTGTCTTTTTCAAATAGATAATCTTTAATGTTCGGTTGTATTATAACATAGCAACTGTTTCCATTTGAAACAGATTATCCTTTTCTGTCCCTTATAGTATTGTTATAAGGCAGTCCCCATGATAACGGGTTCAGATATGAGGAGGCTAAAAGTGATGCAAATTATGAGTCCTCCAATCACGCGTCGCCACGTGTAGAAAAGCAGTTTTTTGAAGAAAAAAACATGTGGCGATACGTGATTGGAGTCTTCATAACATGTCTTACTTTTAGCTTCTTCAGATATGAACCCCATGATACCACATTATAATTTTCAACGGTTGAGATCAGGAGAGACAGAAAGTGAGGCAAGATATGAGGCCTCCAATCACGCGATGCCATGTGTACAAAAAGAGAAGAGATTTAAAATTTTTTTTAAAAAAAAAAAGAGTTTCTTGTACAAGTGTCAGCGCATGATTGGAGACTCATATTTTGTCTAATTTTCTGTCTCTTCTGATCCCATCCCAATTTTCTATGCACTTTTATCATGGTAGCAGATCACAATCATTGCATGGTGAACATGTGTACGCAGCTATTGTCTGTATCCTCTGGCTTAATTCCCCCAACTGCAATTTCATGCTCTTTAAGCACCAGATTTTTTCTCTTCTCCTGAAAGAAATTATTTCACGTTTTTCCGGGAAAGTATTAAATGCGTACTCAGTTGCATTATCAAGCTTGCTGCCATTCTACATTAAAGAACAAAGTGACTTGGTCAGGAGTATAGAAGCAGCATAGCTATATCCAGTAATAATTCACAGGATCTTCTTTTCCAAATATGAAGAAAATGCTAGATGTCGCTTCAAAGGAAAAACTAAATAAATGAGGAAAAGAAGACCACTTTACGTCTCATTACAATGTCGACTGGCCAAACATATTGTTTTTTTTTCTTGTTGATGGAATAGTAGAACTAATATTTGGGTGGTTATATTGGTTTTTTCCTCATGATCAAGGTCAAAGTAATACCAACTTACAGGAAATTTCTGATCTTTTGTTTTAACCTAGTATTTGCTATAATTTGAAGAATTCTTGTTTATTTTGTCACAAACAGTATGAAATTTGATGATTGTTGGTTCTTATCCTTGTCATGTTAGCCCAAAATAAATAGCGGAAGCAGTAAAGTTACCTCCGGCCATTGTCGTTTGTAGAAGCCTTCTTCGTGTTGATGTAGTCCTTAGGGTAGTCTTCTAGCCTTGTTCCTCTTGGCTTGAATGAGATGGTTTGATGGACAACCATAGGCTCTTATTTATAGGCTAGGCTAGGGACCCCCTAATCCTGTCTTGATTAGAGTCCGTACCATCACAAACTCTACTGTATGGTGATAATCCCTTACCACCAAGGAGTTGTAGTCAAATACAAGTCTAGGAGATAAGATGACATGGTGATCCACACTATATGTGATTTAAATTAATAAATCACGGGATAAATCTTAAAGATAAACATTACGTCTAATATTTATCCAACATTCTCCCACTTGGATCAAATGTCAACACTAGACAACGCTACACAAGTGACTAAGTAACTTGGCCAAAACAAAAATGTCACTCGAACAACTTGACTACCTCGATCGAAAATATAACACATACGAATCAAGGCGGTTGCGCTCTTAGATTAAACAACGAGCACTCCCTTCCAAGTATTACCATGCATTATACAAACAATCAAACAAAATGAACGACTTATTATAAATCATCTCAATGGGTCCTCGTGTATGGATCAAACAGATCCTAACTTAGATTGCGCAAATAAAATAAACAAATGTCAAACGAATGTCTAGACAATAAGATCAAAAATACAAAATCAAGGAGAACCACGTAGTCCCATATTGGCAACATGATCCCCAAATACTTGTATCGGTAAACCTTTCGTCATGGGATCAGCCAACATTGACTCCGTACTTATGTGTTCAATCTTTACATCTCCCTTGCTAATATGATCTCTGACCTTCAGATACTTTATGTCGATATGCTTGCTGCGACTCCCACTCTTATTGTTTTTCGCAAAGAACACTGCCGCTTTGTTATCGCAGAAAATCTTAATTGGTCTCTCAACACTATCGACAACTTTAAGACCACTGATGAAGTATTTCATCCAAAGAGCCTGTGAAGTAGCTTCATAGCACGCAATAAACTCAGCCTCCATAGTGGACGAAGCAATAATGGTTTGCTTCTTACTTCTCCAAGATACTGCTCCTCCAGCAAGAAGAAAAATGTATCCAGAAGTAGACTTGCTTGTATCCACACAGCCTGAGTAATCAGAATCAGAATATCCCAAAACCTCCAGAATCTCTGATCGTCTGTATGTCAACTTGTATTCTTTGGTTCCTTGTAAGTATCTTAAGACCCTCTTCGCGGCTTGCCAATGAGCAATACCAGGGTCACTCAAATATCTGCCAAGTACTCCGACTGCAAATGAGAGATCCGGTCTGGTACAGACCAATGCATACATAAGACTCCCAATGAGTGATGCGTATGGCTTGTCTTTCATCTCATCTTTCTCTAATGCATTCTTCGGACACTGGTCTAAGCTGAACTTGTCTCCTTTAGCTATAGGTGCCGCCGTGGGCTTACACTTTTGCATGCCAAATTTCTCAAGTACTTTGTTAATGTAGGCTTTCTGAGAGAGACCAAGTATTTTACTTGCTCTATCTCTGTGAATCTCTATGCCAAGGACACAAGAAGCTTCACCCATATCCTTCATATCAAAGTTCAAAGTGAGAAATTGTTTAGTCTCACATAATAACCCAAGATCACTGCTTGCCAGGAGAATATCATCCACATATAGGACCAGAAAAATATACTTGCTCCCACTCATCTTGAGGTATATACATTGATCAACAATGTTCTCAACAAAACCGAATGAAGAGACTACCTCATGAAACCTAAGGTTCCATTGACGTGAAGCTTGTTTAAGCCCATATATGGATCTATTCAATTTGCAAACTAATTGATCATTCTTGGAATCAACAAAGCCTTCTGGTTGACGCATGTATACCTCTTCATCAAGAACCCCATTAAGGAATGCTGTTTTCACGTCCATTTGATGTAACTCGAGGTCAAAATGAGCTACTAATGCCATGATGATGCGAAATGAATCCTTCTTTGAAACTGGAGAGAAGGTTTCATGGTAATCAATGCCTTCTTTCTGAGTGAATCCTTTGGCCACAAGTCTAGCTTTATATCGTTCGATATTACCAACTGAGTCTCTCTTGGTCTTAAAGACCCATTTGCATCCCACCATAGAGGCTCGGGTTGGTAATGGAACGAGTTCCCAGACCTTGTTTTTAGCCATTGATTCCATCTCTTCTTTCATGGCATTGAACCATTGTGACGATTTGTCACTTTTCATGGCTTCTGAAAACGACATAGGGTCATGACATGTTCCAATGTCATAATCAGATTCTTGAAGGTATACTATGTAGTCATCAGGAATTGCTGATTTTCTAGTTCGTATGGATCTTCTCACTCCCACTGGTTCAGTAGGCGTGGGAATAATGGTCTCAATGGGTTCTTGATGCGATTCAACAATTTGAGGTTGTACAGTTTGAGGCTCTTCAACGTGTTGAATAGCATCCAAATTGTCTTTATGTAGGGGCACTGGTATGTCCCTAACTTCCTCAAATCTAAATTCACGATTTGAATCACTCCCACTGACTTCATGATCCTCTAGAAACTTAGCATTTCTTGCTTCAACCAGATATGGAGAGTGTGATGGATAGTAAAATCTGTATCCTTTTGAGTTTAGAGCATATCCAATGAAATAACCGCTCTTAGTTCTTTCATCCAGTTTCTTAATGCTAGGGTTGTACACCTTAACTTCAACTGGACAACCCCAAACGTGTAAATGTCTTAAGCTGGGTTTCCAACCATTCCACAACTCAAAAGGAGTGGTTGGGACAGCCTTTGATGGCACCCTGTTTAAGACGTACACCGCGGTTTTGAGAGCCTCACTCCAAAAGGATACAGACAAATTCGTAGTGCTAACCATACTCCTAACCATGTCCATAAGCGTTCGATTCCTTCTTTCAGCAACACCATTCTGTTGTGGTGAGCCAGGCATGGTGTATTGTCCAACAATACCCTCCTTCCGAAGGAACTCAGCAAATGGACCAATCATTTGACCCTTTTCTGTGTAACGCCCATAATATTCACCGCCTCTATCGGATCGGACAATTTTAATTGTCTTTTCCTTTTGTTTCTCTACTTCCAATTTGAAGATTTTGAATGCATCAAGTGCTTCAGATTTATCAAATAGGAGATAAAGATACATGAATCTTGAATAATCATCTATGAATGAAATAAAATATTTCTGACCATTCAAGCACGGAATATGAAACGGACCACAGAGGTCTGTGTGTATAATTTCAAGAAGTTGTGAACTCCTTTTGGCACCCTTAACGGTCTTGTTGGTTTGCTTTCCCTTTATGCATTCCACGCAAGTACCAAAATCAGTGAAGTCCAGAGTTTGTAAAACTCCTTCATTCACTAATCTTTTCATTCGATCAATTGAGATGTGTCCCAATCGTTTGTGCCAAAGTCTTGATGAGTTTTCGTTGATAATACATCGTTTTGTTGCAGTTTCTGTCAAAAGAGTGTACTCATACATGGGATCCAACTCAAGTTGAAATAAAAAACCATTCAATTTCGCACAACCAACAATTTTATTGCCTAATGAAAGATTCATTACATTCAAATGAGTGTTTGAATCAAAACCTAAAATTGAAAGTCTTGAAAGCGAAATTAAATTTCTAGAAAAAGACGGTACATAAAAAGTGTTTTCTAAATCTAACTGAAAACCAGTCTTCAAAATGAGTCTATAGGATCCCACTCCTTCTACAGTTGAGCCCATCCGGTTTCCAGAATAGATGTTCCGCTCAGTTTCCTTTGGCTTCCTCAGGTTTAGAAAGCCCTGCAAGGTTTTCGAAATGTGAATTGTAGAACCACAATCAATCCACCATGTGTTATCAGAAACTTCAGTAAAATTAGATTCATGACACACAAATGAAAAATTACCTTTCCTTTCCAGCCATCCCTTGTATTTCAGGCAGTCTTTCTTCCAGTGTCCCTTTTTCTTGCAAAACCGGCATCTGTCTTTATTGCCAGTTTTCTTCTTAATGACACCCTTGCCTTTTAGTGCATTTGTCTTAGAATGAGTCGTAAAATGCACAGTCTCAATCGACTCATTTTTCATCCTCTCCTCCTCTTGCACACACATGGTCAGAAGTTCATTAATTGACCAATTTTCCTTATGTGTGTTGTAAGAGATCTTAAATGGACCAAAGTCCGGTGAAAGAGAGTTGAGTACAAAGTGCACAAGGAATGAGTCGGAAATTTCAACTTTAAGAGAGTTTAGTTTAGCAGCAATGTCCCTCATCTCCATGATGTGCTCACGCACACCACGGCTTCTGTCATGGGTCATGTTCGAGAGTCTTTTCATTAAAGTGTTGGCCACAGCCTTATCCGAACTTACGAATTGCTCATCGACAGCCTTCATGTAAGCTTTGACATTTTCCAATTTAGGGATAGAACCTCTAATGCTTGGACTTATGCGGGTCTTGATGAGCATCATGCTCAAGCGATTAGATCGCTCCCACTTCTCATAATTAGACACTTCCAAAGGCGTACTCGAATCCGTGGGTTTTGGTGGTTCATCCACACGGAGCGCCAGGTCTAAGTCCATGCACCCTAACGTCAAAAGGATCACTTCTTTCCATTCAGCGTAATTGTCACCAGTTAAGATCGGAGTTTTAGCAGAATCAAACATACTAACGGTGGGAACTGCATAACCAAAGAAACATACAATCATGCTATGTACTTCATGTAATATAAAATTAATATATTCCAACCTTCCTGAGGGTAGAGGTTAATCATGCATAGAATATATTAAAACGGTATGAAAATTAAACAAGCCAAAATATTTCCGTACCTGTGGGCATAGGAAATGTTTATGTTTAATTTTCTTGATCAATAAAATAACCACTTCCCTGAGGGGCAAAGTGACTACCTTATTAATCAAAACCATAGGTTTGATGACATTTAATTTTCTTTATACCGTATAATTTTAAGATGCTGTGGCTAATCTTAAAATTAAGAAAATAATTCCTTATATGCCATCAACTTTATATAGTTTTTTTTTTTTAACGATATGAAAATTAAACAACCAAAATATTTCCGTACTTGTGGGCATAGGAAATGTTTATGTTTAATTTTCTTGATCAATAAAGCAACCACTTCCCTGTGGGGCAGAGTGATTACCTTATTAATCAACACCATAGTTGTGATGACATTTTATTTTCTTGTATACCATATAATTTTAAGATGCTGCGGCTAATCTTAAAATTAAGAAAATAATTCTTTATATGTCATCAACTTCAAAACACTTTATATGACATCAACAAAAGATGAAATCATAATGAAAATGTGAAATGAACCGATTCGGCAATACCCCAGGAAAGATCATGAATCAATTTCCTAGACAGGTATCACCATTCCACGTAAAGTCCCAGGCCGTGCGGTGGGGTCACAACGGTCCCGCTTAAGTACCGACTTTCTAGACAGAAATTACGTGTACGGTGTATTTATCACACTTTCAATAGTTCACCTTTTGTATTTGCCACAAATTTTCTCAAATCTTGACATAATGACTTCCAAACAAATTGGGTAAAAGCCACACCCGTAAGCCCAAACTTGATCAAAACAAATTCAAGGGCAAATCTTTAAAAGAAAAATCAAGTGTTTAACACGCACAATCAGAATGTAATATCACATTATCGATTCATGCATTGTGCCATTTTAATCAAACCTTTAAGTCAGTGCGCAAACACATAATTAAATCAATAACCCCTTTGAATTTTTTTTTTTTTTAAAATAAGATTGAATGATACAGAAACATCTCCAAAAACCAATTATGAGGCAGAGAGAGAAAGTTGAACTCCATTTAGTACTATCAAATCATAACAGAAGATCTTATATTCGTTTTGCCAGCTTTCTTAATCTATGAAAATTTCAGCATCCACATTTACAGCAATTATCTCGGCAGCACAAAACAAAAGTTTTGCAAAATTGTATCCTTTGTGCAGTATGCCAACAATTCAACCAGAAACATGAATTAAGGGGTTTTTTTTTTGTTTCAACAAAAGAACAACAATCTCCAAAAGTTCTAATCTTTATAAACTTTCAACGTATAATCCCAACAGTGAATTGTCAGAGGCCAATTTTAGATGTTTCTGTCTAATTTTAGTATCCCAACAGAATGCAGAAATAATTTGAAATGCAATCTGCACTTCATTTTTCAAAATCCGATTTTCAGCAACAAGCACAATAAAGCATCACAAAAAAAAATTGATCTTCAGCAACGAATTATCAGGGGAGCATCGGAAAATTTCTCCGACAGAAACAGAATCTCTTTATTTTATATTCTTTGATGGTGGAATTTGTGAATGAAGTTGCAGCATGAGTCATAATAATGAATCTTGTACTAAACCTTATTGCTTTTGTCACCGGATTATACTGTCTTCAATGACACTTATTCATAAGGATGCAGAATGCAATCGTATGAAGCATATTGGTACACACAATTGAGTAATGAAGGCCTCGAAAACTATAATCCCGTAACCTTTGAACGATTGAATTGCATTAAAAGGTACGGAAGAAAGTTTTCTACATACAAACGATATGGTCAGAGGTGGCTCTGATACCAATTGTTAGCCCAAAATAAATAGCGGAAGCAGAAAAGTTACCTCCGGCCATTGTCGTTTGTAGAAGCCTTCTTCGTGTTGATGTAGTCCTTAGGGTAGTCTTCTAGCCTTGTTCCTCTTGGCTTGAATGAGATGGTTTGATGGACAACCATAGGCTCTTATTTATAGGCTAGGCTAGGGACCCCCTAATCCTGTCTTGATTAGAGTCCGTACCATCACAAACTCTACTGTATGGTGATAATCCCTTACCACCAAGGAGTTGTAGTCAAATACAAGTCTAGGAGATAAGATGACATGGTGATCCACACTATATGTGATTTAAATTAATAAATCACGGGATAAATCTTAAAGATAAACATTACGTCTAATATTTATCCAACATGTCAATGTCTGCCAAATAAGCCTTAATTTTCCTATAGGTCTTAGACTTCATTTTTTTTTTCTCCTTTTCGATAGAATTTGTCAAATAAAGAGAACCCTTGTTACATGTTGGAAAATGATGAAATTTGAAATTGTATATGAGCCTGAATATGTAACTCTTGGCAAGCAAATATAAGAATCAAAGTTGACATGTTGTCATGCTCTGGCGTCGTTAGGTTAGGGTGTTACAACAGAGAAGCACACCAGTTGAGTTTGAACAAACCTTGGTTCTTGAACCAACTGATTACTTGTTGCTGCCAGTCGGAAACAAAACTGGAAAATGTCCTGAACTGGAGAAGAACAGCTGTGCCTCTTTGTTTGTGGTCTTTTTTTTGACCGAATGATCATTCTGGTCCAGCTTTTGAAATGAAATGACAATCCCAAACCCAGCTATGCTGTCCCGATAGAATCGATTAGCATAAAAATTGTTGATCTTCTTTTGACATTATAATTGTTGTGTTGACGTAAGCTCCCTTCAATTAGAATTGCATATATATTTTTTTTCTTTTGCTCTGTTCTTGCATACAAGTTTCAACTGTTGCAGTTTCCATTTGGCTTTGTTCTCTGTCACTTGATGAATAATTCATGCTTAAATTCCAGGCAAGAGTAAGCATACAAAACTATTACCAGTATCGTCATGTTGATGAACCTGGTTGGACACTGGGGTGGATATGGTCCAAGAATGAAGTGATTTGGTTAATGTCTGGCGCTTTGGTTTTCCGAGAGGGAGACTGTTCACCTTTCAAGCATTAAACTCCACGTTCCTGCAAGAAAGATCCTGTCATGATTCACCTGATGCCGGATTCAGCCCCTGGGAACTGGTAAGATAACTGCTGTCGCGATGGACTTCTCGGTGTCTGGGCTATCAACACTGATCATATGTGCTCGCTTCGCGTTCACTACACATTACTGACAACTATATGGATCACTTGGGGGAGGGGGGGGGGTTGAAACTAACAGTCTCCAACTACAACTACAGGAACAACTGCTCAAACTGGAATATGCTGGTACAGCATCCTGGTTTTGGGCAACCTACTACAACCTACAACTTCAATAGCACAATGCTTTCCACATATGGTGCGTCAGATACTTGTGTTAGAGGCAGAACACAATCTAACAATTCTTGAGATAATATACATACTAGAATCAACATTAGATCGTGAATGCAGGTCGCGCAGGAATCAGTTAAAAATCTAAATCTGAAAGCTATTATGCTTGCATTTTATCTGAAATGGAGATTCCAATCTGTAGTTAAATTTTCTGGGGTTGAGTACCACAATTCTCAACTTCTACAATCAGATGAACAAAATCCTGGTTCAGTTACTACAGATATTCTTTTACAGAAGGATATGAAATCCTTTACTCTTAGAAATGGATGGGCGTTTCCAAGAAGAATATACTTCAATGGAGATAGTTTTCCAATGCTACCAAATGGTAGCTCCAAAACTCATCCTCTTTCTTGCTGTATCGCATTAGCATTGGCCTATCTGATGTTTAAGATACTTGTTGCCGAATGCTTCTGCTAAATGAATATATACAGTCAGTGCATTTGGAAACTGGCAGACATCTAACTTGTCCACATTTGTTTTATTTGTGCATGGCTACCGCCTAGTGAGTGTTTGATGAGAAATTTTTAAAATCCTCATCTAACAATTCCCAAACCAATCTAAGTATCTAAGATATAGTCGATCATTACTTTGTGACATTGAAGTCACGGGTTCGAGTTGCGGAAATATCTTCTTACACAAAGTGTAAGGTAAGGCTGCGTACATCAGATCGCGAAACGATGCGGCCTTTTCCCAGACCCTGTGCAAACGCAAGAGCCTAGTATATTGGGAACGCCTTTTGAGGGCGAGCCTTAGAACCAATGATAAGATTGATGCTTTGTAACATTGAGGTCATGGATTCGAGATGCGGCGAAAACAACATCTCGCACAAAGTGTAACGTAAAACTGCATAAATCATATCGTAAAACGATTTGGCCACTCTTCAGACTCTATACAAATTCGGGAGCCTACACAACGAGAACGCCATTTTAGATAACGTAAAACCTTTCGTGTTCTCAAAGTCTTTTCTTTTGATTTTTATTTGTTGGCCGGCTGTATGTATAAATTATGTTTCTCTTTGGATAGATAGATGTCTTCTCCATTTATCCATAGGACAGAGATGAACATTAACAGCTTTTACATAAATTATTTTTGGTGTCCTTTAATCTCTTTCTTTGTATATAGATTCTTTTTTTTTCTTAAAAAAAATTAATGTTTGTAATAGAAGATATGTGAGTTGTAACTCGATCAGTTTGCTAATAACACTGTTAAAGCTAAATATGTTAATTAGATATTTAGGTTTAAACACGTCGGTATTATATATCCATGTAGAAATGCGGGTTTTAATATTTAAATATACATTAAACTTGCATTTGACAACAGAAAATGCATGCATTTGTACTTGCATTTGATAACAGAAAATGCATGCATTTGTACAGCACATTGCATGCATGCCACTAATCTTGTTTTATACTATAATTTTGTCTTTGACGCCAAGACATAGGTTTGGCCTATGTGAATTTACTGAGAAATGAACATTAGTTTATCTCTTAATTTGTAATAGTTTATATCTAAAAGCCAAGTGATTTTACTGATCATTTACCATCGTACCTACGGCAAATTCTACCACCTACCTAAATGTCATTATTACCTTGTGTGTATCTTGTTGTTGACTTGTAATCTTTTTAATTTATGAGGGAACAATTTAATTTATGAAAGGAATTAAAAGAGAAACGTATGTGTATGAGAGAAAAGAGCATAATTGCCTTCTTAATGCGAAAAATAAATGCATTCTTATCTATGCTTAATGAATTACGTATGGAATTGAAACGCAAGAATTCATGAGCAAGCATAGTGAGTAGTACAAACCCAATTGTAGTTAATACTAAACGCGCATAACATATAATAGAAAATAACATAAGATAGTAACAATTTAGTAGAGTAAATTAAGGACATTTGTGACGGCCACCGTGGGTAGTCATGTTGCCGTAGCAAGGGCAAGCCTCGTAGTTGCCAGAGGTGCCAGGAGGCACACAGTTGCAGCGAGCACAGCAAGTCCCACATGCCCTGTGGCATAGGTTTGGCCTTGAAGATAACTTGCATCGTTCTACACAAGCTGCTCCGCAATCTTTAGCCAACAAAAAATAACATATTATTTGCAAGAAATTGTGAATCAGTAGCCAAAAAATATTATATACTTAGAATCTAGATGACTATATTCATTGGTTAAAAAAAATAAAGGTGCTTATACAGTAAATGGCATGAAACATAAAGTACCTATTTTCTCGCCACCATTGTCAGAACCAACGTTGTCCGTCTGCACACAAAGATCACATAAAACATGAAACTCTACAAGGTCAGTTTAATATTCCTCCTCAGAAGGTTATATCTATAACCGAAGTTAAGCAACTGTTCTACTGAAAAGATAACGTCAGTGTCGCCTGTATTGATATCACACGTTATATACCCCTAGTACAAAGTCTAAAATAAAAACACTTTGACAAAGAACATATACACTACTACAACAACAACATTATCAGATTATCTCATTGTCGCTCTGTCTATGACGAAGTATGGAAGGTCGGATATACACAACGATACACATGTAACATACAGAGGTTATTTTTGATAATCCATAATGAAAATTACGTGTCGATCAACTGCTAATACACTCAAACTCAAAATATACACCGAAATAGTTAATGTAAATAAACAAGGCAGTATCTATTCCGCGAAGTGGTATATGGTGGCTGGTATTGGCGGAATCAGATTGTGCATAATACGGTGGATAGGTTGTTACCTCCGGCTATTTTTGTGAAGGATGCGTTTTTGAGACTTAGACTTCTTATTTTGGCACACGATATGGACCTGGCGTCCTTTTTTGTACATCCTGTTAGTTAGTATAGTTATGGCCGGCTGAGGTTCTTGTAAATTTATTTGACGTTCATTTATAAAATCGATCCCTTTTGTGGAAAAAAAATAAACAAGTATGTCTTGAATGAGAATTTCGGTGGCAAGTCCTTCAGTTTCTTGTAGTGAAACTCGTACTAGAACAAAGGATTAAGCAAAAGAAAAAAAGAAAAAGCCCCCACGTACACAAATGCACGTTAACACATGTAACCAAAAATGTGTGAATGAAATAAGAAAGAAAGAAAGAGAGAAACTGCAATTACGTACTTCATGAGGGAGCACTGCTGCAGCCAGCTGATGGTGGACAAGGACAGATAGAAGGAACAAGGCAACGACATGCTTAGAAGCAGCCATTGAATTCAACCCAAAATATTGATTTTATTTGCTGAAATATTCTGTTCCCAAAAGATAAGACTATTAGTAAAAGCTTTTTGTGTGCTTTACTTCAGCTGACAAAGAACCTATTTATTGGAGAAACGCAAGACCATAAGGGAGAATTTTGGCAAATCAAACCATGGGTTCATACGGCCAGATACATCTAATCTCTGCTCTCAGAAATGTACACGCGTTTCAGTAATTGCTTTTTGATAATTGATGCAAATAGATATGTTTTATATTGAAGCTTGCTTGGAGCAAAAGGTGAATTTATTTATTTCCGAGGTTCCACCTCTCAATTCCAATGAATTAATGCAAATAGATATGTTTTAATGCAAATAGATATGTTTTGATAGTAATTGAAGTTTGGAGCAAAATGTGAAATTCCTCACTCCTGGGATCCCACCGTGACCATGTGTGTAAGATGTAAATTAGGAGCTCAGCGGCCTCCTAGGTTGGGTTAGATATTACGCATTGACTCATACAAGATGTTCTCCCACAAACTAGGTATTTAGCCTCGCAGCATAGGAACACACATATTGTTCGCGTCCATGGAATGGAACTCTTGACCTTTTGGAGTAAATCTCAACTTATTTAAGCTTTATACTATGAATTACTCGCCATTTTAAATATGACATGAGAAAAAAAAAATACAAATTGATCTTTCTCTTCCGAAAAGAAAAGGAAGAGAAACAGAACTTTATAATGTCATTATGACTAATAGTATTTGTTTAAAAGTTATTAATTTATTACACATTAACTCCAGAAGCCGAATATAATATTTTCCACCTATGGACATTTACATCTCCCATTTAATTAAGGATAAGGCAAATTTAAGTGTTTAGAACTAGGGATAGAATGATGAGGTTAGATGAGGAGTGGCTAACAAAGAGTGTATAAGGATAAGTGGAGGACACGTGGCGGATAGTGAGGAGAGGGTGAAGGAATTTGGGGTAAAGAGGGGGTGAGGGAATTTCTGATATAATAATGAGTTACTTAAATTAAGACTCATATCTAAAAGAAAGAAATATTAAAGCAACGAATACTATTTTCACATTTTTCAAATAAACCTGTTAGATTTTTTTTTATCAACCAAACAATTATACATGAGTTTAGAATTTGCCCTCAATCATGATCCCGTAGTATGAACATTTGTTTTCGAATGAAGGGGAAAAAGGGTGAGATAAGAAGAGGGGAGACGAAAGTTGTCAAGCCCTCACATGAAATAAAATTCTCTGTTACACCATATTAAAATATTTGATAATATGCTATATAAAGTGAGGCTCATATCAATCCTAAACTCTAACGTATTATGTGATTGTGTCTTTATCATTTATATAAACTAGTATTTCAATTGGTTTTACATCTTCCACTGCCAATAACTGTTTCTAAAATAGTTATAAGCCAAACTAGAAAGTTAGACACTGCTATCTTAAACCCATATACATCGCATTGATAGACAAAGTAGGTGACTGAGTAGCTTAGACTTCACTATGTAACTGTTATTTTTCAAGTTATCAAATGAAGATCCCCTTCTAAGTAAAATGGGCAATCAAGTGAAAAAGCCAAAGGGAGAGACAAATGAGAGCAGCTCGAATCCTATGACTTGAACATGACAACTTGCAAGAAGTGCACAAACCTAAAGTATTCACTTGCCTTTTCATGCCTTTGGAAAATTGGGTTGCGACAAATAATGTAATGTAATGTAATTATTTATATTAGTAGCAGCCTTTCATGCATCTTCTTTTTGTGGTTCACAGCTAGCTGTGCTCACTCTGGACGTCTCTGGCGTGGGGTTCACCTAAGCATTCGCCTTTGTCCCAGTACCCATCACTAATACTAAGGTAATACAACAACATTACTCATTGTCTTAAAAGCTCTCGTATATGACAGAGTATGAGAGGTCGGATATACGTAACCATATACATTTGTTAGAAACACACAGGTTGTTTCCTGATGACGCATAAAGAAAATTGCGTCAAGCTGCGTCGATCAAATACTATTCACAATATAAGAAACGCAGACAATTAAATGAGTTATTTTGCTTTATTCCATCATATCCTAAAGTAGCCATAGAAACAAAGGTAATGTTTAGAACAAAAAAACAATGACCACTCCTCTTGTTTATATGATTCTCTCACTACTCAGCAGTGGGACGATGTTTTCAGGCTTTCAGCCATTCAAACGAATTTCATGCATTAATACTAATCACGTACCTTTTCTTCTTTTTATTTTTGAAGTTACCTTAATTTTCGTCTTTTTGGCTCATCAAATCTTTAAGTGAGGGAGACTCTTGTAACCAGCGTGTACATTGAACTCGTAAATCCTTCACAAAGTAACATTATTGTAATTATTTTAAGAAGTCTTTATAAAACGAAATAGACGAACCTTTATTAACGGGAACCAACCTTTTTTTATCATCCTTATCAGACATCCATGCTTATATATTGGTGCATTGGCTGCATCATATCGGATGAGACCCTTCCACCCTTTTTTTTATTGTTATCGTATATATTACTGTCATCTACGTGTTTTTTATCTATCTTCATACCTTTTTTTGTTAGACATTTCTCATCTACTTTCAACAATCCTCTACTGTCACGTATTACGAGGTTATTTTCTTACCTCTCCCTTGACGATAAGAGAATCCGGACCTGAGCTATGTTGTAAAATCGGACCATGTGAAGCATTGAATTATTGAGCGAACATCAATTCGACCAGGATTTTATAATTACATTATATATATGTGTGTGTATATTTATGTACATATTTATATAGCGTGCCCATGTAGCATTTATGTATGTATGTGTGTTATAGATTATTTATATATATCATAATAAATTTTGTTAGGTACTTTTTTTTTTGGTTTAATGTGATGCAGTAAGTGTACGTAGAAAACGAAGGAAAAAGGAAAAGGGAATCATGTAATTAGGTGATAATGCAATTTGTTTTTCATTTTGGTTAGTATTTATAAATGTATGCTAGTTGACACCTAACTCTGATTCAATAAAAACCAACTATAGTTTAATATTTCTCTAAGTTAAGTCTATCATGGTTACCATCTATAAAAACCTGGAGTTGCTGAGTCAAATTTGTTTCAATGAAAATTATCCAGACCTGCAAGAACATGTGAAACTCACATACAAATAACTTTATGTTGCTCTATTTAATTGTATATTCCCTTAATTAGTCTTATTGAATAAGCTTCTTTCCATTTCCAGTGGAATCACGGACACACTCTTCCTTGACTTTGGAATATGATAGAATAAAGCAAAATGACTTACTAAATTAGTTGTCCTTCTTATATTGTGAATTAGTAGTTGATCGACACAGGTTGAATCAATTTTCATTATGGATCATTGGGAAACAACATATGTGTGTTTCTAATATATGTGTATAGTTGTGTATATCTGATCCCTCATACCTCGTCATAAACGGGAGTCTCTAAGGTAATGATGTAATGTTGTTGTTGTAGTCTTATTCAATAAGCTAAACGCCTAGTGAATTTAGTGAGAAAACAAAAACAGTAATCTAATAGTTGTATGTTAATTTACTAGTATTATACCTGAAAGCATTAATATCTTGTAGCTATAGTTATAAAAGTATCTTTTCAATGTACGAGGCAAAGAAAAAGAAAAACGTACTTGTATGTGAAAAAGCTTAAGAATGTAATATAGTTTCCTATTCAATGAGGAAATAAATGGACTACATATCTCTGCTATTAGTTTATGTATCCATACTGAAATGCAAGATTATTCTTACATAATATTTTTTCATTCTTCCTTTTTCCCCCGAAAAACAAGCATTTATTATTCATGAGCAAACATACAAAGTATCACACAATAGAAAAATACATAAGACAGTAACAATTTAATGTCCCTTAGAGCGAAACATGACACTAAGAACATACTGTCGCGTGTCGATGAATACGTGCATATATATAGACACAAACATATGTGCATGTAGTGAATTAAGGACATTTGTGTCTGTTGCCGTGGGTGGTCATGTTAGCATAGCAAGGGCAAGAGTGGTAGTTGCCAGAGGTGCCAGGAGGCACACATTTGCAGCGAACACAGCAAGTCCCACATGCCCTCTTGCATAGGTTCGGCCTTGAAGATGATTGGCACCTTGCTGCGCATGCTCCTCCGCAGTCTTTATCCAACAAAACATAAGGAAGAGAAAAAGACATACTGTTAAACGAGGATTACTGAAATTCAGGATTTTGTAGTTCAAAGAGTGACAATATAGAGAGAATAAGTCCCAACCCCAACCCCTGCATCCACGACACCAATCCCCTTTCTGAACCTATGAATCACCCCTGTTAAACTCATACTCTTTAAAAATTATGTTAATACCAATAAATATCAAGTAGTACCCAGAAAAATATTTCTAACTTATAATGTAGATTACAACTAATAAAACAACCATGTGTAATACTCTAGATTACATGATTTATATAAGTACCTATCTTTTTGCTACCATCTTCGTCGCCATTATCAGAAACAAAGTTGTCCGTCTGCATACAAAAGACAGATAATAAGTAAAATATCGAATGGTCAGTCAGAATATCATTTATAGCCCAAGTTACATAAGTGTTCTTCTAAAAATATAGTGACCCTTGTAACCACGGATCACCATCTCTTTGTTTTTATATATGACATTGTATTATTGTGTCACTAATGACTTTTTACTGGTTTTCGGAATAACATAAAATATCTCACGAATGAATGTTCACGCATATAAAATATGAGGAGGGAGTGAAATCAGAAATATTACCAGATGATGGGGGCGAAGAGTTGCAGTGGCAAGCTGATTGAGGACAAAAATAGATAAAAGTATCAAAACAACAATACGTTTGAAAACAGCCATTGAATTGAACCCAGAAGATTGATATTATTTGCAGAAAGAAGCTCTTCAGAAAGAAAAGGGTGATAGTAAAATGCTTTTTGTATGCTTTACTTTAGCTGACAAGGAAGCTATTTATAGGAGAAACGCTAGACCAAAGTCGGAACTTGGGTGAATCAAAGTGCGGGTTCATACGATGAGGCACATCCAATATCAATAATTGTGTCTGATAATGATCACAAGTAGATTTTTTTTTTTTTTTTGTAAACGTATGACAAAACATTGCGTGAAAATATTTTTGTGGTTTCAAGTGACGTGTATTTTATATCTACTCTATATCTATTTTTGAAAAAAATGATACAAAATTTAAAGATAAGATTTACGTAGTTTTGAGTGATGTATACTATATGATTATAGTAAAGAAATGACACAAATTATTATCGATCATCACAATTTTAGTGTTCAATTTGACCACGAAGGCATAAACATTATTTTCAATGAAAGAACGTCAACATCAATACCTTGTATGACCCATCAATTATAACAATAACAAACAAAGGAAAAAGTTTGTATACATTATTTTGATATTCTTAATGGCTAGTAAAGATGAGGTAGGATCAAACAAAATGGTCAGCCAAGTGTAGGGGAAAAAATGGCCGAAGATAGAGACAACAGACAAGTGAGAGCAGCTGGCATGCTAATACTTGGACTTGGACTTGGACTTGGACATTGAATTATAGACAAGCGCACAAGTCCAAAGAAATCTCTTGGTTTTGAAGTGCTGGCCGAAAAGACATAAAGGTCCCATTCTTTCATACATTCTTTTCTTGGAAAATTGGTTCTCAAGTGCTGGCCGAAGCCTTCCGTCTTCTTTTGCACAGCTGTGGTCGCTCTGGGCAAACCGCGTTCCCCTAATCATTCCCCTGGATTCTTTCATAAAAGGACATTTATCTTGGAACAAAGGTCATTCTATGGTTCCGAAACGCTCCAACTTCAATGAACATTGTGGAGCTTGTAAATTAAAAACTCAGCAGCCTCTTAAGTTGGGTGAGTACTTACGCAGTTGCCCACATAAGGTGTCTTCCTGCAAACCAGACTTTCGGCCTAGCTGCAGTGGAGCACTCACACTGTGCGCGTCCTTGGATTCGAACTCTTGACTTCTTGGAACAAATCACAACCCGAGTACCAAATAAGCTATGTCCGGTGAGCAAATGGACATTTATCTTATTTCATACAGAAGAGTAACATATATATATATATATATATATATATATGTATGTATGTATGTATATGTATATATATTATACAATCTTCTTTGATTTTGAAATATGTGGAATAAAACAAAATGACTCACTAAATTGACTGCGCTTCTTATATTGTGAAGTAGCAGTTAATCGATACAGCTTGACATAATTTTCATTATAGGTCATCGGAAAATAACTTCTGTGTATTTCTCACACATGGGTATAGTTGCGTACATCCGGCCGTCGTCTCATACCCCGCTATAAGAGGGAGCCTCTAAGACAATGGGTAATCATATTGTTGTTGTAATACACGAATAATGAAATCAAATATATATATATATATATATATAATCTAATCCTAACTAAATTAAACTAAAGTAACTTTATACTAAAAAGAAAGATAATCCAATTAAATAATCCACTCCTAAGTTATCCTAACATAAGTTTTTCTTCTTTTTCATTTTTTCATAGAGAGAACCAATGATGGTTCGATGTAAATCTGACTCTTATGACATGTCAAATAATATAAAAAGCTATGATATTATTTGATGGTTTCATTGTACACGTACAAGAGTACCGCCTATATTTATAGACTAATAAAAGTAACAATACAATGACCCCATATTTATACTTATATTATAACACGTTAATTCAAATATCATGGAATATCTTCTAAAATATCCTAACAAAATATGACCCCATATTAATTCACTTTATGATCTCTTAAATACGAGAAAATAAGAAGAAAAAAAGAAGAATTTTATAATGACATTATCGACTCATACTATTATGATGTATAGTTTTACATGATTTAATGTGAAGTAACGATGTTTAGACAACTAATATAGGGGTAATATAACATTGTAACATTTCTCATGGGCATAAAACAGAGTTGAAATATTTATAAATTTAATCTTGCTAAAATATTTAGCACTTCTAGGAAGCACTAGCTGTGATTGGTTAAGAGTACAGTACATTTATCCAATCAAGATTCAGGTTTTTGCTTCCAAGAAACAATAGAAAGTTTGACAGGTTTTCATTATGGATTCAAACTTTATTTAAGTAGACATGTGAAAAGAATAAGGTCATAATCATATCATGAACTTAATATAAGTATTTAGAATTATATATGTCTATAAAATATTTGTGCCATTTGTAAGGAATAATTTCTTCTAATATTGAAATGCTCCTTCCATCCCAAAAACATTAGAGATAATTACATTTACATCTCATATATTTAACGTAATTACTCTTAGACTCCTTCTTATTTAAAAGTTGGCACTTATAGTCCCTTATTTTTTGATAAACTAGAAATAAGAGTTTTCATCTAAAGTTAAAAAAAATTACATTTTTAGTTCAAAACTAAAAGATAAAAATGTTTAAACAGAAAGAGGTGTCAGGAATCATATATCCAAAAATAAGAGGTTAAAAGATGATAATTTCCAGTATTTTTGATCAAAAACTGTATTACATGTATGTGTGTGTATAACATAATTATTACTACGGTTTAATACGTTAAATGTGAACAAACTAGTAAACCGATAACTTTTATGGTTCGGTCAACTGTCTCGGTTAACAATTTTTCTAGGTCGGATGATTGGCACCGGATTCTGCATCGACGTTCGACACTAGAAGACGAGATTTTGTATCAAGGCTGCTGGGCCAAAATTGATTCAATTATCCACTCCAAACTGTTGATTGGACAAGAAGAAGAAGGTGGAATAGAAATAAACAAGATCTTCGAAATTTTTTCAGGTCGGCGAATTATATCTATGTTGTTATATTACCTTGCATAATGATTGTTTTGAAGATCCTGCTAGAAAACGATTTGTAATCCGTGCCAAACCAGAAATCGAAGGCAGTCGAGTGAACTCCAGTAACCTGTGCTCCTATCCAAAATATGTAATTTGGGTGAATTGGCAAATTATGATGTTTAGCTAAGGATTTTGAATTTCTATTTGGAAATACATATACCTTCAAACAAAAATATAATTTTTTTCTGTTGTGCTCTTTTGAATAATTTGGTATCTAGACAACAATCAAATTTTGGCTGGTGAAAGAGGACTTGAGCCGTGGACAAGGAGAAAGACAATCAAATCATGGAAGAGTTGCCTACAATGAAACCGGAGAATTTGCAGAGCAACATGAAAATTATCTATTACTGGTTTGTTTCGACAACTTATGCCATTATCTTTATGTATTCCCTTTTACATTCTACGATTGTGTTCCTATTAGATCGAAAAATAGTGTGTCTTTCAGTGTAAGTGTCATGTACTTGTGAAAACTAGAAGCAGCCGCTATGATTTCAAAAAGTTCACTGCTCTTCTTGTCCGCTATGATTTCAAAAAGTCCACTTTCCCAGCAGTTTGTCATCACAACTTAATGTCATGACAAGAAGAGCACATATGCTACTCCAGTTTGATGAATAGGTTTTCACGAAAGCACTACCC
Organism: Eustoma russellianum; assembly: GCA_036186865.1. Classification (NCBI taxonomy): domain Eukaryota; kingdom Viridiplantae; phylum Streptophyta; class Magnoliopsida; order Gentianales; family Gentianaceae; genus Eustoma; species Eustoma russellianum. The sequence continues at coordinate 41,787,423 of AP025043.1, forward strand.
CCACAATAAAAAATCAATTTTGGCCTTATTGAGTTTTATTCTCATTCAGCTTTCCGAGTTACTCAAAATGAGGCAAAACGATAAGCTGTAAAGACAATAAGCCGATAACGGAATTGAAGGATCTTTACTCGGTTTATTTAATTTTTTTTTTGGTAATATTCGACTGTGCTCCTTGACCTAACTGATTGTTGAGCTAGAGACAAGAGTTCCTACTAAGTTTCATCAAGTCTCGTTCTTTAATTTATATATCTCTCAAATCTGAATGATGATTTGGTACAGTGTGACAAAGGAAATGAAATAAAGTAGAGCTACCTAGTAATGGAAATGTATAGTCATAGTGTTATACCCTGCAATTTAGTTCAGACAAAGATCACTTTATCGGTGGGATGTATTTGGAAAGAGATTACGTTCTAATAAAGCTTAAAAGAGAGAGGGGAACAGTAGAAGATTGAAGGAGTGTGAATGCTGTTTAATTTGTTTGTTGCCTGATTTATTTGAAACAAATGCAAATATTTTGTTCTGTTACTCTCTTCTAATCTTTGGACCTTTTCGCCTTTGTATCTTCCATGAAGTATTTTCGTTTTATTTTACTAATGTCATAGCTGTTTCTTGTGTCAGTCGCACCTTTATGTCTATAATTGGAGGAGTCATGGCTGGAATTTTGGGACTCACGAGCTGGATGGGTTTTGTCTTTTACTTCCTTGTCATGGGAATAACTTCTGCTGGATTAGCAGCCAAAGCTGGGTTTTCAATTCATTCATACTTCGATAGCTGGAACAGAATTCTTCTGGATGGAGTTTTCAGTGGGCTAATGGTATCCTTCTTTTGTTTATTTCTGGCAAATTTTAAAGCTGGAATGGACCATGACATGAATAACATATATAGAGATATGCACCGAGCCATGAGCCTTAGCATTTTAGGTGTTTCCTTTGACGATAACCTGCTGAAAGAAACTTTTGATACGTCTTTTGCTGTCTAATGTCATATGTTTGGAGGACTGTTCCTTCTTGCCTCTGAACTTTGGGCTCGGGTTGAGTTTTCTATAGTTGCTTCATAACTGGGAACTTCCAATTATTTTGTGAGGCCATCTTGAAATGTTTATATTTTTTGCATTCTTTAATATATCCATTTGATAGTATTCCTGTCAGTTTTCCTGTATTGACTCTCTAGTTTATAGCCTGTAAACGCACAGCTTAAGTTTTCTTTTGTGAACATGTTGGCTATTAGTTTTGGAAGTCAGCATTTGACATATGTTTTTTCCTTTGATGTTATTTTTGCTGGCCTCTTTTGAGGATGGTTGGCTGGTGATCTTTCTGCAAATGAAATACAGCAAGGCTCTAATATGGTGACGGTTAGTTTCAAGATCTGCAGCTATTAGAATCCTTAGGTCTATTTTAGGATCTCACCTTTCTATGCTTTACAGTGCACTACCTCCTTCTGTTAATTAGTGCCGTTTTAGGCAAATTATATTGTCCCTTATCATTTGTTAGTTTGAAATTGGTTGTTTACTTTTTCCCCCTTCCCACTTTATCTTTAGTCTTTATTACTCATCAAAATAACAAAAAAGTGCATGCCCTTGATGAACCATGTGATCAAAACTGAATCTTCTACTTGCATTATAATCCACCTTAATGAATCTCTCTCTCTCTCTCTCTCTCTCTCTCTCTCTCTCTCTCTCTCTCTCTCTCTCTCTCTCTCTCTCTCTCTCTCTCTCTCTCTCTCTCTCTCTCTCTCTCTCACACACACACACACACACACACACACGCGCACAATTTCAGCTTATGCAGAGTTAAACATCTTGGACAAGAAGTAAATACTCATCTAGTTGCATTGCTAGTTCAATTTTATATTTATCGTGTCACAGGCTGACTCCCTTTTTTCTTTTGTTGCAGTCATTTGTGCTCTTCTGGACGTATCCTTCATTCTTTAGTTTATGTTCTAAATTATCAGCTCTTTGCAATATTATCCCCTTTTATCCTTGTGTTTCTTCACAACTTCCCACATTTATTTCAATCTTAAGCATAAAGCATTCTTGTTCACAAACAAGATTTTGGACATTCCTTGACATGATAAAGATTTGCGTATGATATTATCCATATATTCTGAGGAATCGTGTCCAAAACGAGGCTGACATTTTGGTGCTGATGATGATCCCCACCGAATCAAACACCACACGGAGTTACTTGTAGTGTGATGTTCCATTGCCATTCTCCATTTCCCTGCCCCTTTTGCAAACCTGCAGAAACAAAAGAAACTGCAGTTGTTCTTCTGCTCTTGGCTCGTCTGGGACGTTCTACTTTCTTATCTCTATTTTATGAAAGTTGAAGTTGATAGGCCAAGTGTTGAACATGTTAGTTTTTTTTCTTTGTTTTTTGGTTGAAAATAATGAATCGCTCATCAAGCACAATCTTGCCCAACGTTTGTATTTCATGTGTAATTCCCTGTCTGCTCTGAGTTTTGAATGTGCCAGCAATAGATATGTTAATTTGGTGGTGCCAGCAATATATATGTCAATTATCGGTACATTCATGTAATACACATCGAAGAAGAATGGAAGATTAACATTCCCAAACATTAGAAACAAATAAGACAAAATTGTAGAGAAAATTTCATAATCTGCCTACTCAAAGATCTATCTTATAACTCTTTTTTTCCTCCGACGGGGCCAATGCCTCAGCGGTAAGTTCGAAAAAATTGAGTGAATAAGTTCAGGATAAAGTGCTGAACAGTCTTGGCAGTCTAAACTCGGCTAGAAAAATTGGTATGATCTAAAGAAGAGTCGTATCGTTTCGCAATCTAAAGAGGAGTCGTATCGTTTCATAATCTGATGTATGCAGCCTTATCCTGTACTTATTAGGCTGTTTACGCAGCTCGATGATGATGATAATAAAGTTTGCCTTGAAATTGTGATCCATTCGAATTATATAGCTAAAATTCATTATTTCTTTAAATTGCTTAGCTTATTTTTAGTGATTGTTTGATATGACGAGTCTTCCCCCAATTTAATCCCTTTAATTGATGCGACCCAAACCAGGCCGACGCATTTCACCCAGAGTCGTCTCCCCCTCGTATCATATGTCTTGCAATCAAATAACAGTTAAATGATCTTTAACTTGGGAATTTTTGGGTATGGTAAGATGCACGATATCTCACGTAAATGATTCAACTTGATGGAGTCAACTAACACCTATCTTAGATATGAAGATGGACAGCAAAAAGATAAAATCCACATGTATAATGCTTGAGTAACATTGAATCTTTCAGGGTTGAGTCTCCCTGATAATATCGATGTAAACAAAGGATGAATCAATATGTATCCATGCGGACAAAAGATGTTCAATAAACACGTAAAAGATGTTCAATGAACAAAAGATGTTGAGAGAAACCACTTCTCCAGGATCTTGTTTGTAGTTAGTTTTGAAGAACCCTATCTGGCAATAAAGTTTTTGCCGAAATTCATCCTGGATAACACTTTCTTGATCAACCAACTAGATATATGGAATAAGGTTCGCTATGTCAGAGTATTTTGATACCACAACCACCATGCTCAGTATATCCCAACGACAGTAAAAGTTATCCCTAGGATCTCGAAAAGATGAAGGACAAGCTAGTTGACTATGTTTATAATCCTTGAGAGGCTTAATCCCATTAAAAGTTGTCTGGGAATACCCTCTTTTGTCCTCTGTAACGTATGATCCTCGCTATTATTCTTTAAAACACATACACTGGCTATCTTATTGAATAATATGATAACGTACACTAGTTGGAAGTTAACTTTAGGGGTGTGTTGGGGGGTGAGAGATATAGAAACTGTCAAAATCCTGACCAAATAAAATATTAAGTTGCATGAGACTTTTGCCACCACTGCAGCTCCATGCAATTGATTGGAGATGGTATCATAACGACGTAACATGATCATGCAGCAACTTTCTTGGAAGTTACAGAGTTGATGATTGTAGCAAACTCAGGACCCTGAAGCATATTTCTCGACTCTTAGTACAAAGTAAGGAACAAATCTCTGGAGAGTTTTACAACTAAATAAGAGAAATCATACATTTCACTCAAAGTTTCTTTACTTTTTATTCTTCTTCTTTTTCTTTCTTTCCTTCTTTTTTTTGGTGGGAGGATATATGACTTTTACTATTGTTCTTTTGTAGCTGGTGGTTTTCTGCATATTAACTTACAGAGACAGTAAAAGCCAGTGAAGGTATGAGTTTAATGATAATAGCGTGGTTATGTACCTTTAAAGAAGCACCACCTACAAGGAACCCATCAATATCTTCTTGTCCTGCCAGATCAGCACAGTTGGCACCATTTACTGAGCCTGCAAAAAGGTTTGAAGCAAATAAACAGGATGTTGGTAAACAAGGAAGATTTCTTCTTCTTTTTTTTTTTTTTTCCGCATCAAGAGTGTGGAAATCAGTAGGGAGAGAAACAAATGAAACTTCTCAAGAACACAGGAGGTTTAGAGATACATCATATGCGTGAGCACCTAATGTAAACCCCAAAATACAATGGATGGTGTAATTAACTTTGAAAAATGATTTCTTTTGAATATTCATAATATCTTTTGTGAAATGACAAGACAAATGGGCAGGGTAAATCATTTTTGACCACTTCCTCTTGTATCCTCACATCTTTTGGTGATGTGGGTTAGTACCTCCATAGATAATTCGGATTTTTGAAGCAACTTCTGCAGAAACATTCTTCTGAAACCAATCACGAAGAGCTGCATGCACTTCCTGCGCCTGCTGTGGTGTGGCTACCTTACCAGTTCCAATAGCCCATACAGGTTCATAAGCAATGACAATTTTGTCCCAACAAGGTACAGCATCTGCACATTGTAGGATTGGTAATGTTAAAGTTATTTGTAAACGCTTCCGCCCTATGAAAGGGGATGTAAGATAACTTCTCCAACAGGCGTTTGAAAGAAGAAAATATCAACAGCTTTCATGAAGATAAAGAATAGGGGGATGCCCATGAAAAAATGGAAAAGTAATGAAGCTGCCCGAAAAAAAATATATATATATGTTAGCAGCACCACTCAAGCTAAAGCAGAAAAATAAAACTAATAACTAAGAAGCAGCTCACCTGCGTAAGCTTTTAATTGCTGAAAACAAACATCAAATGTTTTCCCTTCTTCTCTTTCTTGCAAGAGCTCTCCTATGCAGGCTATGACACCAAGACCTTCGCTTAAAGCATAAGCAGCCTTTTTCCCAATAAACTGTAAAACAACGAACCATTCAAACTTAAGATTAATAACCCTTATACACATCAGCAAACAACTCAAACTTTTAGCAGGGAAACTGTTTCCCCATTCCCAGGTATCTGATTGATAACAATACAGAAGAACTTAAATTAAAAAAGATTGTAAAGGAAAACTTTGTCGCACTTACTTGATCATCTTCTCCAATTATGTGTCTTCTCTCAGAATGCCCCAGAATAACCCAATGGCAACCCATATCTTTCAATTGTTCCACGCTAAAAAACAGCAATACATCATCATGTCATTATTAAAAGAAAGTCTCTGCTAGCCAGCCACTGACCATCTCAGGAAGCTACAAGAGATTCCAAGATGAAGTTTTTGTGGCTAAAACCACTACAGGGGTAAAGATGCTTTTTTTTTAATGGCTGAGAGCTAAAAATGTAAAATTGCACAACTTAATACAGAGCCATGTATAAGCAGAACTTCTCCTAAAGATGTAACATTGCACAAGGTAATACAGAGCAATGTATAAGCAGAACTTCTCACAAACAAGAAGCTGACAACTTTCAATTAGACCTGACTTTTACTCGCACAAGAAACAAGAGTGCGTAGAGAAAGAAATTATGTCATGAAAACAAACATTATAACGAGGCGATTGACTAAACTGGACCAAAAAGATGACAACTGAAAGTGAAACAAAGCTTAGGCATGCTACAGACTCTCTTACAACAGGACTCTTTGGGAGATTTCATAAAATAATATAGATTTAATAAGAAATTTCACATATAGGTACGAATTAGAAAAATCCAGAAATATACAAAACCCAACTGACCAAATCCAGAAACAGTCAAGACCCGACTACCAGTTAGGTCTTAGAACACTGGCAAAATCCAGAAACATACAAGACCCAACTGGCAAAATCCAGAAACAACCAAAACCCAACTGCCAGTTAGGTCTTGTCTTATAACACACAGGACGACACTGCTTATAATCAAAAATTTTATTTATTTTTTTTAACTTTTGCTTCCTCCACCTTCCATTCCCAAAGCCACCTCTTTCGCCGCCATCGCCTCCACCGCCTCCTCCCTTTTTCTTTCTTCCGCCTCCAAAAACCACTTCCTCCCCTTTTTCTCCTCCCTACTCGGCCTTCTCAACTCCACCATGAGCGCTCCCCTCCCCTCTAACCTGGCTTCTTCCACCCAAAAAACCTTCAGCCGTCATGTCCGCCACCCCCTTATTTCCCCTTTCCTTTCCCATTCACTGCAGATTTAGACAAAATCATATCTTCAATTGAGAACCTGTTTCCATCAAAAGCCATTTCCATTGAATCCAATTTTTAAAGTCTATCTTCTCAAGGGGAACATCATTTTCTTAATAACATTTTTTTCTATTCAATGACTATTTGCTGGGTTCTATTAAATGAAGTTTTTTTTGCTTCCCATTCGATGGATTATTGTATGTCGAAATTAATGGCAATTTCGTCAACTTCCTGCATTCTTCGATTGTGATGTTGGACATGGTTGTTGATGGGTTGGGTTCAAGCTTTTGAAATATGACAAAGCAGAGTTTTAGGGTTAACATTTCCTGGAAGATCTTCCTGCTGTAGCGGATAATGGACTTGAAGTTTGAAGGTGAAAGAAGATGGATTGATATCTCTACCGCCACAGGATTTTTGGCTGGCAGCACCTTTTTGTTCTTCACTCTCTCGCAGTCGACTAAATGGAATGGGAAGGAGGGATGTGGTGTTTGGAGGAGGAAAAAAAGGGAACGAGGTGGTGGAGGTGGCGGAAGAGATGGTGATGAGGAAGCGGCTGTGGCAGAAGAAAAAATTAAAAAAAAAATTGGATGACACTGTGTGCTCTAAGATACAAATGGCAGTTGGGTCCTGATTGTTTTTGGAATTTTTTCAATCCGTATGCTATTTTTGGAATTTCTTTTATTAAAACTATATTATTTTATGAAATCACCCAGGACTCTTCCAATCAGAAAAATTTCCGAAATATCACACTTCTACCAGAAGAATTCTTAGGGGTCCCATGGCACAAAGTCATCGCCTGGAAAATTTTTCAATCAAGATTAAAATAAAATAGTCTCTATCACCCTTTAAGTCTGGTTTTGGTATTCTTATCCTAATGCCCTCAAATAAGACGCTTCACATGTTTCGCTTTTATGGTTGTATCCTATATGTGGTCAATCAGATACCAGAGCTTTTGGAGCTTTATGATTCTACGGTAAACAAGGAGTGGGACTGATCCAACTTATGAAGACACTGCGGAGAATCACCAAGATAGCAGAGTTATAAACCATAAACGTTCTTCTATTAGTTATGGAGCGTTCATATTCCCCCCTAAAAGTGGATAATGATCTATGGATGCCAAAAATCCAACTTGTGGAAGCCATAATAATGTTGTGATTAATTAATAAGTAAATAACAGTGCCTTCATGAATTCAACTGAGAGTAGATACTGCATTTTGAGGTCAATCACCCCAGGAAGGGGGCAGAGCCTCTCCATCTTACCTAATTTCACCAGTGAAAGCCCCACCTTTCCCTGTCCAACAATTTTGAGCAGAAACTTCGATCCGATCAGTCAAAGAGCTCTTCACTTGATCAATGTAGACAAAAGGAGGTGCTACAACAACATCTGTGACATTCAAATGAACTGGTGTCACAAGTCTTGGATTCACAGGGTGACATAGTAATAATCATTTAGATGACTGAAAAAGTTACAAACTGCTGACACAGAAACCCGATCATATTGCAAACTAAGGTCAAAGAACCAAACATAACCATGAAAAAGAAAACAGCTTCTAGAATTAATACAGGGTCATATTAAAATGCATGATACTGAACTTATAGCATATTATCATAAATTATACAAATTCTTCTGAAAAATGGATTCCCCGTCATTCTCATCTTTTTTACTTGTGAGAACAAGGACATTAAACACAGCTGCTTGCATAAACAAATTCAGTTTGAAGCTAATATAATGAGAATATGTGAAACAAGATTTTATCTTATTAAATTTTATATTCTTTGGATCCTAACTTAAATATGGGCCTCTATACGAAGAAATAAACATTTATCACATACTGTTATTCAACCTACATATCCATGTACGATATAGTGCTTCAGTTTTCACCTGATCATTCTCGGTAAACATTGGCTTCACATTTAGCGAATACGAAGGGGTTGCGTAAAGTAAATCTAGTAAACCCGGTATTATTCCTTGTCTGGAGGTAGGATGCACTCACACACTCAGGTATGGATCTTAAAAGTGAAATATAGGTAGTACGATACAAATCATATCACTCCCATCCTTCTAATACCAACGAAGCATTTCATACAAATATCAAGAAGTAAGCATAAGGTAAGCATAAGGTTGAACAAGCTGCTCTGCACCATAAAATCATCATAATTAGACACGAAGTTAAACAGAGAAAATAGTATACAAAATATATTGTATGCAATACTGGCATTACACCAAAATGAATTGAAAAAGGAGCCTGTCAAAAGAGAAAAGAAACTTACCAACATCAGACTCTAACTTGGCACTATTTAGATCAGAGACAAGCTTGGCGATGGAGCCTTTTGTTCCATTCTAGAGAAATACATGAATGGTTAAAGTCAAAAGAGAAGAAAGCTAGGCATACACTTGGCCAAAAATAAAAAGGGTGGGTGGGTGGATGGTGTCGTAGGAGAAAGAGTGTCATGGAAAGGAGAAAGGGAAGTAAACTTTAGCAAATATGAACTTAAAAAACGACTTAATTTCACAGTAATTAATCTTCAGTTCAGCTGCAGAACAAATGACTATGACTTCTCATCCAGCAACAAGATTGGAAAAGAGAGAGCAATAACGAAATATACTAAAGTAATACGCACGTGTATAATCTAAAGACATCAAGCCAGTAAAGGAAAAGTTAAATAGTATATAGAGCTTGAATACTTACGCACTTCCAGTTTCCGCCAACAAAGAACTGCAAGGACAAAAGAAAGAAGGCAATCATTACCAATCTAATAATAGTTCCATTAATGGACTAAAAAGAGAAGATCCACCAACAGAACCACAACAGAAAAACAAAATCATCCTTGCTAAATAATGAGAGGAGAAACCGAAAAAAAAGAAGGAAAAAAAAAAGACCACCTATAAATTTGAGGAAAAGAATCGGCCTTTGCATATGTCCAGAATCGTAAAAAGGCCAAAAAAAGACGATTTTCCAATATCTTTCGACCAAATCAAATGACACCTTAAACCAATTAACACCAGACATTAGGAACTCTGAATTTGACAGGCCAACCACCAAACTCAAATTGAGAGTTAAAACATAACCAAGAATAACAGGCAAAGAGCAAAAGTTTTGAATATAAACAACAACGGCTCAATGAGAATGTAGAAAGATTCCACTTCCAAACCAATAGAAATTACTTCACGCACAAGAACAAAATTGAAAGCAAAATGAGAAGTTGGGAAGTAAAGGAGTCACCTTTCCGGAGCCGGCCATGGCAACAACAGCTCTGCTACGTTTATTTGAAGAAAAAGGCAGGCGAATATGAGCATCGACATTCTGGAAAAAATATTGAGTGGTGGAAAGAGATTGTGAGTTCTCGAGCTTGGGACAAGAAAATCGGCGGAGTCCGGAGAACTGAGGGCAGGTCAGAGATGTGGAAGCTACTGCCATCTCTCAACTGTCTGGACACTGCTTTATTATCAGGGTTAACTTGAAGAAAGCGAAAGTACTAACAAAAGCTGACTTTCTTCAGTGGGGAAGTAAGCAGACAAGTGATGGAAAATTGGATGGAAGAAAAGTGACTTTATCTCACGGGCGATCAACGTGTGGCGATGTGTTCTATGGTAAATGGCTGTAGCCTTCGGCGGGTGAGATGGTTCCTACATACAGAAGCGTCGTACCTACCGCTAGGGCTGTAAACGAGCCGAACGAGCCGAGCATTTCATTGTTCAAGCTCGGTTCATTTAACTTAACGAACAAGCCGAGCTTGTTCGTTTATTTAAACGAACATATTTAATTGTTCAAGCTTGGTTCGTTTAAGTCACGAACAACATTAACGAGCCGAACACCTTAAACGAACGATGCCACTTACCGAGTTTGAACAGAAAAAATGTGTTCAAACTCTGTTCATTAACCTTTTATCCGAGCCGAGCTCGAGCTCGAGCTCGAGCCAAACGAGCCGAACAACCGAACGTCTTGGTTCATTTACAGCCCTACCTACCGCCAATATCACTAAAATATGCGAAATTACGCCTAGTTTATATGTCACACCTACTCTATCTATGTGGGAAATTTTTTCCGTTCAATAGGGACGACAACCTCAGACATGATATGAAAATACGCCCCAACCTGATACGCTTCTTGTGGGTTTAGGTATAGCCTTGGCGGATTTCGCATACAAATCAGATAACACCTGTAACATACTTGGTAATAGCGGATCGTACCCAGGTACACCGCGGGTTACCCAATTATACCCGTCATACCTGGATATTTTTAATATATTTTAAATATTAATTATTTAAGTTGAAATTGTAAAATTGAAAATCCTAAAATTTAAATAGCCCTTACAATTTGTCTGCCATGCCGCCCCTACCTCGCTACTCAACCCCTACATTATTCTTTCTTCTCTTCTCTGAAGTTTGAATTCTCTGTCTTGGGCTCGACCGTCTGCCGTCTCTCTCTGTCTTCTCTACCGTCTTAACAGTCGCATCCTCTGCCTCCCTCCGCTGCTACTCCCACCTTTTACATCCTTTGCCCTCCGTCTCCTCTATCGTCTTTAACAGCTGCCGCCTCTGCTCCCTCCTTTTACAGCCGCTACCATCCGTCTCATTTTGTATCCTCCTCCGTCTTCATTTCATGGTTTATGATATTTTTAATCTTAAACCTTTGATTTTGGACTATTGTTGTTTCAATTGTATATTATAACAGTTGTCGATTTAAATACATGAAACATGGAAAACATATGAAACATGAAAAACCTGGAAAATAGACAAAATGACGCAAACATGACCTATAATATTTATACTTGCCAAGTTTATGGGTAAGCATAATATATGACACGAAACTTGATATGTACAGGTTTTGGTATCTATTTCCACACACGCAAAGAATACGGACAGATATAGGTTTGATACTTTGACACCTGAAACCCAAAAAATACGAAAAACATCATGTTTGCCGCTCTTACTGTTGAAAGATTAGGGATGGTCTATGTTAACTCTAATATAAATGGAGCATGAGTACAACTTTGACATATTATGGGTTCCGGTGTTAGCCTATAACAATTGAACTACCTTCTTAGCTTGAATATGAATTGTATTAAAGAATTTATGGACTGTATTGTATTAAAATATTTATGGACTGTATCAAGTGACATAACTCATATGAAAACCATCTATAAACGTTCGAAAGAAGGCCGAGACTTGTCGGTCAATCAAATATGCAAAACTACTAACCAATCCTTTTATATACCAGAGAGATAAATATGGCTATGTTAAAACCCACAAAGGAAAATGAAACAATAGGATGTTTCAAACAGTGTTTTTAATCTTGAAATTATAATATGAAAGTGATAACAAACATTGTGTATGAATAAATGAGAAGATTTGTTTAAAGGATAAATAAAAGAGGTAGAATGTATAAATACATTTTTTTATTCATTGGTGTATGTCATTGATGTTGCAATTTTACGATAATTTTGGATATTTAAAAGTATATTTTTTTATGTAGCAAAAAGTTATAACATGGTATCATAAATGATAAGAAATACTTAATTCTTAAAGTTTGATGTTGATTGTAATATAGAGTTTCCCGATTATTACTCCACTTCAAAAATATACGTACGATGTCCCGATCGATGTTAATGTGAAATGAGTAAGGAAAATCCTTTGGTACCGTTTATTGAACCTATTATAACGTTTTTCTTTTTCTTAAAAAAAATTTACATTTATCTATGTCTATTGATTGCACAAAAAAAAAACTCTCATGCTATAAGAATATTATTAACTTAAGCAAGTATTTTATTAATCACACACACAACCATATCGCGTGATATATTGTTCATCCATTACAAAATGGACAACACGTTCTCTTGAAAATTATATCGCCATTATTCCTCCAAACCCTATTGTCCTAGATCGTCAATCAAATTGAGATTAATGCATTCTTTTACTGTTTGATTTTATTTTAATGCCAATAAACTGCTTGCAAAATGTTTGAGTCCAGTGGAGAAGGGTGGAAAAACTAACATACATATGGATTGAGATCCTCTAACCCTCCAACTCCTCACCCCCTTTAGGACCGCCCGCCACGTGGCACACAGGAGGGGTGGTGAAGCTGGTGCAGGTAACCCCCACCCAGCCTCACCACCCCCTGTGTGCCACGTGGCGGGGGGTCATTTAATACTCCTTTGAAGGGGTCAGGAGATCCTCTCCCCATACATATACACATATATATACATACACATATATATATGTATATATTCAATTTATTATATTTATTGATAAATCGCAGACCATTCAAGCCAATAAGACAGCTGGGGCCTAAACGGCAAGAGTCATGTATGAGCCAGCTGGCATCAGTAACCCCTGCTTTGTCCTCACTTGTTCTTACCGTCGGCCGGTTTCACTGAAACACCCCAAAAATCCAGTCGTCCCCCGCACGCTTTTCTTTCTTCCCTTCTTTCTCCTCACCCACATTTCTCAATTCACACGACAATGACGATTAGGGTTTTCACCATCCTGGCGCTGCTAATATTCTCCTTCTCTTGCCTCCGAGGTTTGCCTTTTATCCTCTATCCGATAGGCCTGAATCTGTCCACCACCTTTTGATTTTGTGTTTATGTGTGTGATTCTACTCTATTTACTCTTACATACGCTTAAGGCTTTAATTTAGATAATTTGGGCAATCTATGTTATTTGAATTATGGCTAGGAAATCCGATCGATCAAGATATCTTGTGTCTAGGGATTTGTTACTCGAGTTCCGTGTTTCGTTGTAGCAGATGCATGCTGGAACTTGTGGAAGATTATGCACTCTTTGTGCTGCTTTTCCTTGTTTTATGACTGTGGTTATTTGTTTTCTAATGCTGCCAATTGCATAGTTTGAATTCTCAGTTATAGTATTTTCAACGAGCACCACCACTTTTACCTAACTGAAGACTACTGACCTGGTTTGCATAACTTCTTGTAGTATTAGTGCTCCATGATTTCTGTCTGTTTGCCAGTTCTAATAGATGTTCTTGAACTGGTTTACTTTTGAAAGAGCAAGTTGGTATTCCAGTTTGGAAAAAGGTTATAGCTTTTTCAGAAGTCATCAGTTTGGTTAGTCCATAGTTGCCTATTCACATATTCTGATGGTGACTACAATACAGATTGCCTGTTCTGTTATGTGTTGAGTAATTTGGAGTCCTATTAGGTATTTGGTGATTAAATCTTTATGTATTTACTTATTTTGGTAAGTGCTTTGGTGCTGAAATATGATGTTGTTTTATATGTTCTACTACTTTTTTGCTTTGCTTTTTGACTGGGAGTTGCTGTAGGTGAAGTGGATTCTGTTGAAGACGAAGGAGGCGATCTTGGGATCGTGGCTGATGATGCACAAGACATTGTTGCTGGAAGCCTTTCTTCAGCTCCAGTGGTGCATACTGTTTGTGTTTTCCCAAAAAATCCTTCTAAATGTAAGCGTGGGCGTACTTGCATTCCAGTGGGCCTCATTTTATCTAAAATGATTTTGTTTCTGTTTTTGTTGCTTTACAGATTGGTGTCTGTTTGAAATTTATTTGAAACCGAAGGTGTTGACTTGCTTGTTTTTGTTTCCTAGTGGTTGTAGGGGGGGAAGAAAGCGAACTTTTGGTTGGTGTAAAAAATGAAGGTAACTATTCTGTTATTTTGGTACTGATCCCTAGGTGGTACAAAGGATTTTTTTTCCTGCAAGTATTCTTTTTTTTGTCCCCCCCCCCTTTAAACCCTTGTAAATCTCTCTAAAGAAAATGCTTTTGGATTCATGTTTGTCGGAGTGTATCATTGACGTATGGATGTTTCTGTATTTGTCATCTATATTTTATAGATATGTTTGAAATATTGAATTGTGTATCATCTTCATCTGCTCTTGGGAGCTCCTTTATTTATTTACTTTTAATTTCTTTCATTCTAATGATGTCTAATGTAGGAGAATCAAGTGTTGATGTTCTTGCAATCCAGGCAACTGTTCATCTCCCATTCGATCATCGGTATCTAGTTCAGAATCTCACATCTCAGGTATCATTATTATTTTTGGATAGTTCCATTTTTCTGCTGTCAATAAGCTGTAATGTATGTGTGTGTTTGTGTGTACAAATTGCATGAAGAAACCAAACTTTAGCTTGTAAGCATTCTCAGTTGACCCCTCCATGAAAGTAGTGAGTGGATATAATCATAGCCCTTATATGTTTTGGTATTGCCCTGAACGCTCAGGATAACATTCAATCTAATTTGTAACATGTTATTCTGATACAACTTTACATTGTTTTGGTACACAATGTTAGATGTTGTATCTGTTGTGTCATAGTCTTGAATATTGCTAATATCCGATTGTGATATGCTAGTGTGTGTTTAGTTTTAATGTTAATGACAGCAACTTTCGTGTTTCACCTTCAGGGGATGATTTTGTTTTTTCTTTTATTTATTAAGTTTTAAGCGCATTGTTTGTTGAGATAGGGGATATATTTATTCAGTGAATATATGCACTTCATGGGCTAGGCAAGGCCTGCTTCCATGTGTTATTGCATTGAATGAAGTAAAACTGACTGGAAGACTTGAAGTTTTACTAACCTTGTAATGATTTATGATCTATCATAAGTGGCTGCCGTGGATGTATTATACTGATGCAAATCACTAAGAAGAGACCAGAACAGCATTATGGTGCCTTTTTAACGAGTTTGTTACTTGGAAAGAGAATCCTTCCTTTTTGTTTTTGTATATGTACTATACATTGTCCATAATATGATTGGAGATGATGCGTCAATATCAATGGTATTCTTTTGCTTGGTATCTGAGGTAACTTTGACTAGCATAAATGATTAACCTGTCATGCCATGGCCATGAACTTCAGTCACTCATATGTCAATAAAGTCGTCGGGACACATGTTCCACAATCAAAACTTAAGTGAACAGTTATTTCTTGACTGAGCACCGCCTCCTTTAAGCTTTATGCATTCAATCTGTAGACATGTTTGACTACAGGTTAATCAGAGCCGAAAAAATTTTGCATTAATCCGTGTTAGAAGGCATTAATAACTCTTAAAATGTAGTATTTTCAATGGTCGGTCATACATCCCTTGATGTGGTCGGAGTAACTCTTATTTATCACACGTATTACTCTTAATTATCATGCTCTCTTGATAATTAATCTTATAATACTCTAAGACACTTATGTATAAAGTCCTTATGGGTTGTAAATCCCTTACAGCCATCTTGTCATAATAATTTAGCTTTAAAGACTTGACCATTTTGTAAACATCCTCAGGGAAAAAAGTAATGATTAAAATGCTGTGATTAATTAATAAATATTAGATACTTGTTAAATTTGTCATGGCACAGCGGTCATGTGCTTTCATTCTTTTCATCTTGCGTTTTAATGCTTAATTTCTTTTAGATGTCCAGGTAAATTCATAAAAGCTTTATTTGTTTTTAGAAGCTTAGTGTCCATTTGTTCTCATATTTTTTTCCTTCCATTTCCGCTCTACACATCTCCCAATAAAGCTTTAACTCCTTTTCACTTCTAAATAAAAGTGAAAAAGGGATTTGTTCCCACTTCATATCCAAACCAGTCTAGAACTGTAAGACATGCAGGTATTCCTGCCAGCCACTTTATGAGAGCTTGTTTAACCTGACATTAAGCTTTTATGTTGATATCGGCTTCTATACTACTATCATGCTGCCTTAGTTTGGACATATTCTGGTCTTGTGAAAACAGGAAAAGAGGAGCTTAACTCTGGCTTTTTCACTCGTACTATATAATTCAGTTTCTGATACATGTCATCTAATACTGTAGTCTGTTTTCTGGAGGATGGGTTTCCTTGTTGTCTAGTTGTGTAGGTTGCTTATCTTACTCTTGTTCTCTGGCTATTCCTCAATTTTGTATTGTTGTTGACAGTGTGTTTCTTGGCTCAGCGCTTGCTTGTGACATTGCTTTTCATTTTGATGATTTGGTCCATTTGCAATATGCTTGAACTAAAAGAGCGACTTCTTTCTCTAACCACACATGATGAAACACAGAAATTATGCTTTGTTGCATGTCCTTATCTCTTTGATTTCCTCCATTCAAAGCTGCTTTGTCACAATCCTTGATGTAGTAAAATGCTTTGCTGAAGTTCTTTTGCATCTAAATTTGGCTTTTTTATTTGGTTCGGAGCTGGCCATTGTTCAAAATTTTATGAAGTACATGTGAGAATATGTGACATTATCATTGTGATATGGATCTACCAAATATGTCATTATTCTGATTCATTTAGATGTGACCGCTGCACTGTTTGAATTATAAATAAATGAGCTTTATGGATGTATGACTTGGCCTAGGAGATGCCAATGACCCTGTGGTGTACTATGTAGGTTTTCAACAATGCTTCTGTTCCACCTTCCGCTCAAGCAACATTTCCGTATGCTTACGCTGTTAGCAAATTTTTACAGGTTTTTCCTTCTTCCCCTGCTGATTATTTCATAGAATCATGTTCTTTATCTTTCAATTAAATGTCATGTTGAAAGGCAAAGCACCGAGTAATTAAGGAGGTATGTTTGTGCTGTGCCTCTCAGGCTGGAGCATATGATTTTGTAGGCACAATCATTTATGAAATAGATCAGAATCCATATCAGAGCACATTCTATAATGGTACTATTGAGGTTTCTGAACCAAGTGGTCCTCTCAGCATCGAGTCTGTCTTCCTTGTTGGCCTTGCACTTGGCGCTATTGGCATTTTTGTCTTTTGGGCGCGAAATCAAATACAGCACATGTCCAAGGTAAGTATTTACACTATTATTTGTGTATTTTAGTAAATTACCCGTCAGTTTGGAAGTTTTTCTACCAAGGCTGATTCTGACCCTGGTTATGTAGCTTAGACTACTTTCACATCATTCTGTTTTGGGTAGTTTAGTTGGTTTTGGGTGCTGGTATGCATTATCTAAACCTGGGATATTTCCCCCCCAGATCCCCGCCTCCCTCTTTTTTCAATCTTTCTTCGTTTGAAGTAAATAGTAGTATCAAAGACTGATGCATCCAATCGAGAAAGTATGAATAACCAAATGGCTTCTCCTTTATTTTAGATTTCCTATTTTTTGTTTCAGACCAACAATAATAGTTCTCTTTTTCCCCCATTTTGACCGACCTTTTCCTTCTTTTCTTCTGTGTTTCTGACTATCAGAAAGCTAAGAGGGCACCGAAGGTGGAAGTTGGAACCCGTACAATTGATGCTGCTAATAATGAGTGGTTGCAGGTTTGTGTTCATGCCTCTCAAAATAGTAAAACAACTTCATTCTTGAATTCCGTGGAGAAAATTATACCCTCTTGGTACCCCCCCTACATTTCTTCATGTGACAATTTTCTCAACTTACAGGGAACTGCTTATACTCAGTCGCAGTCCAGCAAATCAAAGAAGAAGTAGGTAGGTCGCTTGCCACTAAGGCGGCACAACGTAGGCACCTTGATTGAGAAGCATCTAGAAGGTTGAGGACGTTCCTTTTTCGTGTTTGGATATTTATAATTTAAGAAAAGAGCAGCATATTATTGTAACAAGAGCAAGAAACTTGCCTTTGTACTCCATTTTTCCCCATGTCTCCCTACGTAGAGAAATGTGAAATTTGAGGCTTTAAAACTCCAGATTAGCTGGCAATTCAAGTAAAGATACACAATTTTGTGGGAGTTTTAACCCTTTAGTCGAGCTCGAAGGAATTCTCCTAGCTCCCCCCTCTCTCTCTCAATCCCCCCCCCCCACCCCCCAAAAAAAAAAACAAAAAAAAGCTCCCCAAGGAAAAAAGAAAAACCTACAAGAGGAGGGAAAAAGAGAAAAGTGAAAATAAACCAAATTTTCTCTTCTTCTTGCATGGGGCAGGCGTGTACTAGGTGATTTAGTCGCTCAGCTACCCGCCCGATGGTATATTTACCTGCTTATGCGATGCTGATGATCGTGGTTTTGCCTTTTTGGAGGTGGTCGTCTGCGTGGGTGAAACATATTGAAGGCTACCAACATCATTAGCTAGGAAATCATTTTCATGGTATTTAAATTATTTGCAACGCATGGGGTTAGCATTTCTATTTGCTGTGAGTGGCAGCAACATTGTCCTGTTAACTGTTCAACCACGGTGCCTATAATTCCAAGATGGGGCCTACAGTTCTGTATGCCACTCTGGCCTAAAGGAATGATATTTGTTTCTGTGGAAGAAAACAAGGCAAGGGTGGAATTGAGGAACAAAAGTCTCCCGTTCTATATTGTACTTGTATGGGAGTGGGAAGCGATCATTATTTTCACGGGCAAGTCTTTCCTATTTGACACTTGTGATTGACGATTGCCTTATAACTTGGCTGGCTCAACTGTAAAAGGCCTGCCTACAGATGTCAGTCTATACATGTTTTTTTTTTTTTTAACTTTTCCGCTGCTTAATATATGGATGAATTCTCAACTCTAACGCCCCCATTGCTGCTTCTATAGGTATAATATGTAAATAGTTTTGTATAGTATGTAAATCAAACGAGATGTATCCTTTTTGAACATCTCAGATTTACTGTAAGGAAGGAAGTGAATTGCCACTAAATCTACAAGATTCTGAATCTAATCCCCTAATATGATTTAATCTTTATACCTATCTGGAGGAATCAGAAGTTTAAAACACCTTAAGGTGTTTTGAAACATATCGTGGATCTAACTCTCCCCAACCCACTCACAATTTTTACATGAACATACATCATATTACTAATGTGTCACAAAAGTTACTAAAAGCCACACAAGCATATCATACTTTAGTAAATCATAAATATTTCGTAATTGTCAACTTTCGTCTTCTTTTATTTCATTCATTTAATAGTTTCATCTTATTTGAACATGTTTTAGTCAAATAACAAGACATCAAGTGAAAATGACAAACATACTTCTGCAGTCTTTTCAACGGTGGAAGGGCCGACCACGAAGAAAGATACAGTATCACTACACAAAAACGACAACATAAGAACTACGAATATCGAAGCATCACACAAGGAGAGGTGACGAGAGCACTTAAGAAGATGGGAAGAGCTAAGACAGTCGGCATGGTAACATACTGATTGAAGCGTTGAAGTATTTGAGAGAGGAAGGAGTTTAATGGTTGTTCAACCTTATTTTCAAAACAGGAAAAATGTCAGATGAGTAGAGAAGGAGTGTCATGGTCTCGCTATATAAGAACAAATGAGACGCACGGTGTTGTGGGAATTATCGGGGGATAAAGTTGTTAAGCCGCGCTATGAAGTTATGCAAGCGAGTAATCGACACTAGAATTAGGGGAGAAACTCAAGTTACGGTGAACCAATTCGGTTTCATGCCAGTACGATCAACTACAAAAGCATACACATCCTTAGGAGAATGATGGAGATGTATATAGAAAAGAAACTCGATCTACATATGGTCTTCATCGATCTTGAAAAATCGTATGATAGTGTGCCACGTAGACTGATTTGGGATAGTCTGGATGCAAGAGGAGTCCATATGAAATATATAGACATAATTATGGATGTGTATGCTGTGACGGAAACAACCGTCTGTACGCCTATGGGGAATACGAACTTCTTTCTGGTGGAGGTAGACCTACATCAATGGTCTGCTTTGAGCCCATTTATTTTCACATTTGTCCTCGACGAGTTGTCAAAGATGATACAGGACGCAGGTCTGTGGTATATGCTTTTTGTTGACGATATTGTATTAGTCACCGAGAGCATACATACTCTGAGTACGAGACTGGAGCAGCGGAGAGAGGCTTTAGAGAGAGAAGGCCTAAGGATTAGTCGTTATAAGAACGAATGTCTACACTGCAACTTCAGCGGCACAGCCGACGATTAGAATAGCCAGCTCACCATCGAGGGTCAAGTACTACCGCATAGAAGTAAGTTCAAGTATATAGGATCATTTGTACAGCAGGATGGGGACATAGATAACGATATAGCGCATCGAGTTCTAGTAGGCTGATGTAGGTAGAGAGCGGCCTCAAGGGTGATGTGTGACAAGAATTTTCCAACTAAATTAAATAAAAATTTTATAGGGTGGCAGTGCAGCTGGCGATGTGATATGGGACAGACTGTTGGACCATGAAGAGGATACAATTGCAGAAGATGGAAGTTGCGGATATGAGGATGCCGAGGTAGATGTGTGGGCATACAATGCTAGACCGGCTCAGAAATGAGGTATTTCGAGAAAGGCTAGGGGTGGCTAGTATAGCGGATAAGATAAGAGATGGGAGATTGAGATGGTTTGAGCATGTCAATCGGAGGCACAAAGAAGTAAGTTCAAGTACGTAGGATCATTTGTACAACAGGATGTGGACATAAATAACGATGTAGTGCACCGATTTCAAGCAGGCTTGTGTAGATAGAGAGCGGCCTCAAGGGTGATGTGCGACAAAAAATTCCCAACTAAATTAAAAGGAAAATTTTACTGGGTGGCAGTGCAGCCGACGAAGTGATATGGGACAGACTGTTGGGCCATGAAGAGGACACAATCGCAGAAGATGAAAGTGGCAGATATGAGAATGATGAGGTAGATGTGTGGGCATACAATGCTATACCGGCTCAGAAATGAGGTACTCTGAGAAAGGCTAGGGGTGGCTAGTATAGCGGACAATACAAGGGATAGGAGACTGAGATGGTCTGAGCATGTTAAGCGGAGACAGATAACGACGTCCGTCAGAGCAGTTTAAAGCCTCCTTGTAGAGAGGAAAATAAGTAAAGCAGACACAAACTGACTTGGAAGGAAAAGATTAGACATGACATAATAGATTTGCACATCTTTGAGGACATTATCCATGATAGGAGCACATGTAGATGGAGGATTAAAGTTAGCAAGGTTTATGCGGGATATAGGGGCAGTTTATATTATATAAAGGGACGTAAATACTCCCTCAACGTTAGATTGACTTTGCACTTTGTGTTTATGCAGGTACATATGGAGTCGGGGGTCTCGCTAAAAGCAAACTCTATATCATTTGAGATGAAGGTATTGTTTGCATGTCTCTCACCTTTCAGACCCTAATAATAGCTTTTATTATTGTTGGGATATACTGATATGTGTTGTTGTTGTATCTTATTTGGACATGGTGTCCATTAGGACTTGTGAGTATGGTCATTATCCACAGTTAACCATTGGAGTCATAAAATACGCATCAATATGAGGTTGAGATCTCATAACCCTACTTTCCTCACACTCTTTGTGACCACGCGGCACGTGACAGCAAAGAGGGGTGGTGAGGCTAGATGCGGATGACCTTCATCTAGCCTCACCACCCCATTGCTGCATGTCACGTGATCACGCGTCACCGCACTCCATTTGCGGTGAGGGGATCCTATCCCATTAATATGCCCATTCTTTAAGTAATCTTATGAAGCATGAAAGCATGTTTCTCATAGTTCACATACTTGTGCTGAGGCCGATTGACATTTAGAAATTCGCTTTCCAATTACTTTTGGTTAAAAAAGCAAAATTTTTAGAAACCTTTAATTTATCCAGTTTTCTTGAAAAACTTTTAGATATGCATTTTACTAAACACATATGAAGATTGATTCGATCTTAATTATTTTGAACTTAGAATTGAATTTATAAAAGATTTTAAGCTAATGAAATTGAATGAGAGAGACTTGGACCTAAGCCTGTAAGCGGACATAGCCGTTCAGTATGTCAACTAAACGGTTAATGCACCGAGCTTGAACCATTTGTTTATGTTCGAAATTGGTAAATGACACCGTTCATTTAAGGTGATCGACTCGTTAATGTTGTTTGTTGATTAAACAAACTGAGTTTGAACAATTAAATATGTTCGTTTAAATAAACGAATAAGCTCGACTCGTTCACTGAGTTAAATAAACTGAGCTTGAACAACGTGATGCTGGGCTCGTTTGGCTCGTTTACGGTCCTACTCGGACCTAACAAGTTCAGTTCGCCAGGATGTGAACTAAGACAATTTAGTCTTTTAAATTACGTGTTTTACCATTTATAAAAATGTTTAAGGACGGGGGGAATGTTATATTTTGACAATGGAACGGGTGGAACGTTATCATGGTGGAACATCACGATAGACAACTGTCACATTATTAATAAGGGTTTAACGGTAACGAAACATGGAGCGTTCATCTCCGCCTCGTCAACGTTATACTTCCCATCCTTAGCTTTCTCTTTCTCATATGTACTTTAACGTTGATGAAGTATCTTGCCGCTTCTTTATTTGAAACCCTCTAAAACCCCAGTCCTCCCAAGAAATCGGCTAAGGTCGCATGATAGTTTAGGGTTTTTGACTTTTTAGCACTACGGATTCGCTTGGAATTTCTGTTTCCATGGCTGGGAACGATTCTTCAAGTGATGTCAAAGTTGTAGACTCTTCACTTTGGTGGGACTCCTTCAGTTCTTTGCTTGATTTATTTTAAACCCTCTAAAACCCCAGATTCTCCAAGAAATCGGCTAAAAGGTCGCATGATACTTTAGGGTTTTTTACTTTTTAGCACTACGGATTCGCTTGGAATTTCTGTTTCCATGGCTGGGAATGATTCTTCAAGTGATTTCAAAGTTGTAGACTCTTCACTTTGGTGGGACTCCTTCAGTTCTTTGCTCTCCGAACTTGAAAACGTCTACCAATCTCCCGACATCCCTCCTCATTTGGCAAGACTCTAAATTCCCCATCTCATTTTATACCAGATGCTCTTGTTTGTGTTTTTCCCCTTTTCTTGGATATTGTTCTCGTTGATTGAGCCCTGAAATTTCTAGAATTTTGTTGGTCCAGGAAGAGAAGTTGACGGATAATCATGGGTGGTTCTTGGACACTGTTAAACTCTTTAAACCTCCGAACCAGAAATCAAGAGATGCGTTGGAGGCAAAACAAGTAAAGATAGGCTCGCATATCTTAACTGTACAGCCCCAGTTCAAAAGTGCCGCTCTTAAATTCAGTTCTCTTATGGTAAAATCTGCCTGTCTTTTCCTCCTTTTTTTTGTTTTTTGTTTTCTTGGGTTCTCCTTAATTTATTTACGGAATGAAAGAACGGCAAACAAGTACGACTAGTTTTAATCCAGGAATAGAGTTGGTGCCTGCAGAGCCGCTGGGAGCATGTTGGATATTATTTGACTATGTTTTATGCATTTTTACTCCATGCTTCTTTATGAAGTTTTGGACTTAGGCTCGTCACTTTCCCGTGTAACGTAGGATTTCAGTGTCCCAAGATGGGGGGAAATGGCTTTTCTGGGAACAAGAAGTACAACAAGTGCATTTAGGTCGCTCATCCAGCTTTTAACTTCTCTGACATCCAACTTGCTTAGATGTCCTAGATGTGTGATTTTTCATATTGATTACATCTCATGCAAAGCGACATCCCTTTTTCTACAGATTTTAGATGAGGTGCAGTCGTATATTCTTGTTGAACGATCCTCAAAGCACAACACGTCCGAGCATCTACGTGATGAACTTCAACAGTTGGTCAGCACTCTCTTCTCTGTGTGTCCCAAAAATTGTTAACATTGATTTATGTATGCAATTTAATGTAGATTTATTGCTTGATCTGTAGCTCAAGTATCTTCAGATTCATTTGTGTCTTATTGTTCCACAGTCCTTGCTGCTCTCTTGGCAACAGTATGCCTAAAATCTGT
The DNA here is from genome assembly GCA_036186865.1 of Eustoma russellianum. NCBI lineage: Eukaryota > Viridiplantae > Streptophyta > Magnoliopsida > Gentianales > Gentianaceae > Eustoma > Eustoma russellianum. The sequence goes on from AP025043.1 coordinate 41,811,469, forward strand.
TTTTCATGTGGTGCGTGTTGTCGGTATTCGTTTAGTGTGTCCTTTTATTTTGTAGGTGGACTTTGTGAGAACATGACCAATATATGAGTTGTTCCTGGAAGAATATGACCAATATATGAGTTATTTCTGGACCAAATTTCTTTGAGAATGCCACTTAGTTTTGACGTGGCAGAGCTGGACACTTTTTTCCTTTGTTTTTTTTTTCCCTTTCAAATTTCTCTGTCCAAAGTAGGTACTGTGTTGTTTTCCTCTGTTAAGGTGTTATTAATATGGAGCAAACTTCTGATTCAACTGATAGTGCTGATTGCCTAATGAACTGTTGGTTTATTAATTTCTGGTTCTTCATGAAGGTTTTGGTCCAGTTCTATGTCGAACGACAATGCCTATTGAAGTGCACCCGACAAATGCTTATGCATGCTTGTGAGTTCACCTTATTATCTTGTCTGTCGCGATATTTGAATAATCCATCTTTCATAGAAAGGATGTTTATATGCCCAAGAGTTTGTCTTTTGGCAATGAAATACTGCGGTTACAATGGAGCATAACCTTGACAACCATGTTGCATGAGAGATTAAGGTTTTAGCTTCATTGCGAGGTCTTTACTCTATTAGAACTTCATTACTACTATTATTATCGTTACCATTTGTTACCACTGCCACTATTATATATAAATGTTTTTGTGTGTACGAGTGCTTAGTTTAGTTTTGTTTCTCAATTTTGTTTGGCTTTGTTATTGTTTTGTTGTTTGTTTGGCTTTCTTTTGAAACTAAGCATGAGGCCTCCGGGGACAAGCCATTTGAAGCTCTACTTGTTTAAAATTGTTGGCGTAGTTGGATGTATATATCAGACCAACCTCTAAAAGAGATAATATTTCAGGGTATGGATATAATCTAGAATCAAATCAGGAGGCTCTTTGTTTGAATTGTCTACACTTCCCTCTTTATCGGTTTGTGCCTACTAATAGAAATCATGGTATGTGTCTGATGTCTGGGTGGGTATGTTCAACCTAAAAGTTCTTTCAAAAACACAGACGAACATGTCGTAAAAAATAAAATAACATAAAAGAAAAGTTTGATGCTCATTATGTTACTCTTTTGTGGTGTTTGTTAATTGCAAGCCTAGAGAACCCGAACCAACGGGTTTTTTTAAAGCTAAAACAGGATTTTCACGAAATGGAAATAGGGAAAATTAAAAACTTCCATTTATTCTTAATTATATGTGATCTGTTTTATAAATTGTCCATCCGCTCATTTTTTGCAAATGCTTTTTGGTGACGTGTGTTTCTTCTGAAGGGATGATCTTTATGTTTCTGATAATATGATTTTGTATCTTCTTCCTTTCCAAGTTGCTGAATCCAGATTGAAAGAAAATAATGTCATTCGGGGTGAGGCTGAGAAGTTGATATCTGAAGGACTAGCTGGAAATTTACTTTCTGTACTTGAGGAGCTTTTGTCATGTACTTTTCCCGACCAACTGGTTGGTTCAGTTTTCCTTTTCCTTTTTCTTTTTTGTTTTGTTTTTTAGTTCTTTTTTATATCATCAATTTTTTTCCCTCACAACTTCTAGAATTGTGATGGATTTCTTGCTTGAAGCTTTTTATTTTGTAGAATGTTCATGCTTTTGAATGTCTGTTCTTTGCTTGCAACTATGTATATCTACTCGCTTTCAGGACGTTGACCTGTACACGCTATGGGCTGAGGAAGCACTGGTAGAAGATAATCTGGTTCTGGACATTCTTTTCCTTGTTTATTACGGGTCCTTTGGTGCTTGTAACAGTGCTCATTGGAAAAAAATGCTTCGTCTTTTTAAGGTATCCAACAATTTGCAGGTTCCGCAAATATCTTCTGCTTCTGTTTGAGCTGCTAATGTGTGTTGCTTGATGCAGGGTTCTATTTCTGGTTCTTTGAACTTAAGGAAATTATCCATATCAACCGATGCAATTTGCTTGGTTAACTACATTAAAGTGCAGTTGCTCCTTACCCTCATAGAAACTCTGAAGCTGGAAACTCTTCTTCGCATGGTCCATGATCAAACTCCCTTCAGGTTTTCATTTCATTGTTAACTCAAATTATATATAAATTTGAAATTGTGAGATGTGCAATTTCTTTTACGAATGTTTATATTAAATGCCGATTTGAATAAGTTCTTTAAAGTTTAATCCTCAATACTGAAACAATCAATTTAAATTCGTTTAAGTGGGTAGGAATTAATTAGGTACGTGGAACTTTTCAGTGCGTGGACCTTTTTTCTTTTGGTTGTTCCTAAATTGTGTCCATTCTATTCTACCGTATCCAAGTTGACTAGCGGAGTTAAACTGTTCCAATTGTGCTTTTTGTTCATACTTTTCCTGGAATCACCAGTAAAGGTCACTTGCTTTGCCAGCAAAGTTACCTTGACTGCTCAAGCGACCAAGCACTCAGCATGGCAGCTATGAGCATCTTAAAATTTAGATTTACATGGTTGTAATCCTTATAATCGTTTTCAATTTCTTAATGCCAAAGCACTGAGTTACAGATATATAAGGATGAATGCCTGAACTCTCTTCCAGCAGCAGAAATTATCATACAGTTTCGCCTGTAAACTAATTTGTTCTAGGATAGTAACTGGTAAGTGCTTGTGGTATGACACGTTTGTTTAGAAGCACTGAGTTACAGATATATAAGGATGAATGCCTGAACTCTCTTCCAGCAGCAGAAATTATCATACAGTTTCGCCTGTAAACTAATTTGTTCTAGGATAGTAACTGGTAAGTGCTTGTGGTATGACACGTTTGTTTAGAAGAATTGTAGTTTCTGGTTTTGCATTCTTCTGGTGAGTTAAGATGTGTAGAACTGGCAAATTAGTGTTTGATATTAGTGCCTACTACCTTCAGACACGTATATCACATTATTAGAATGGATGGATTTTATTGGATGATTAGGGAAGGAGCACTGCGACCATCAATATATGATTGATCTCTACACGATTATGAATGCAAGGTTTGTTTGAAGAGCACTGGGACTGTCAACCCCAAAAAAGGAAAATAACAACAAAGGTTTCCTTTGTGATTTTAATATTTTAGTCTCTTGCTTGTTACGTGTCTTCCGTTGCTGTTTAATATGCTTGGCTTCTTTGCAATCCTTGATCACATTGATTTTCCTTTATTCTCACCTCAGTTTAATTTTTAATTAACTTCCGTCTCACATTGTAGTTGATCTAACCTTATTTCTACTCAGCCAGGGTACTGTTGCATTTTCCTTGGCTGATATTCAAGATATGGATGCCATGATTTCCGAGTTGGATGGTCTCCAGACAAAAGAAGCCGGGCCTTTGATACTTGGATGGGCTATCTTTCTTTGTCTCATCTCATCTCTTCCTGGAAAAGACGATAATTCAGAATTGACGGTATGTTCAGTTTCTGGGACTCATTTTGTTATTTATTTTGGTCTATTACTTGAAAAATTTTGGGCAAGATTTTTGAAGACGAATGTTTCAGGAATTCAACCATGTTAGTTATGCACGTCAAGCAATTGAGACGGATTCTCTGAGTTACTTTTTTGATATTCTTGAAAGCAATATATTGATGGAATCAGATGTAAGTTACGATTTATTGATCTTTCAATTCATGTTTTGCTCATCCATATGTTGTTCTCTTGCAACTGTTTTTGCTTTTTTGTTTCTTGGTTTAAGTCTTAGCTTTGGTGGCTGATAGTTTCTTACGCTGTTGTGCAATTTATTGCAGGGTCCCACTGTTTGTTTTCGCAGTGTACTTCGAACATTTGTGTCTGCGTTTGTTGCTTCATATGAAATTAGTCTTGAGGTATTCCAAGAATTCTGCATTTAGTTACGCCTTTTTCTTGTGTATATGTGCCATCGTACTTTTACCGCTTGTTTTGGTGCAGCAGTCTGAGGATCCTAATCTCAAGTTAATATTAAAGGTCCTTTGCAAAATTTATCAAGGAGAGGTTCGGATATACAATGATTAGTTAATTCATCGACCTTTGCTCCAGTTTCTCTTTTGTTTGACAACAGTTTACTGGAGGATAATGGATGTTGTTGCAGGAGTCACTGTGTACTCAGTTCTGGGACAGAGACAGTTTTGTTGATGGACCTATTCGTTGTCTAGTGTGCAGCTTGGAGAGTGAATTTCCTGTCAGGGCAGCAGAGTTGGTGCAAATGTTGTCTGCCCTTGCTGAGGGGGCGTGGTCTGCACAATGTGTGTGAGTAGTAATCCAAAACTTCTCTTGCTAATAATGTGCGCATACCTTGAATTGTTTCCTACATTCTTGAACTTCCAAGTTACTTGGGAACTTATATTGCTTTCTAGTCTAAATGGAATATTTGGTTTGTTTTCATATTAGTTTGGCTAATTTGATTAATCTTTACAGATATGATTTTCTTGACAAGTCCGTTGGAATATCGTCTTTGTTTGAGATGAGTAGAGATTCTGTGGTGGATGACAGCTTGAAGATTGTCAAGACAGACAAACCTCTGCATGTTCCTGGAGTTGAAGGTTTGATGATCCCAAGCAACACTAGAGGTCAGGTCGTAAGAATGTTTGATGGTTGTACAGCTCTGGTACGATGGCAGGTAATTGTTTGGTGGCTATACTTACTGACTGGACACTGTATGGAAGAATTCCAAATTATCCTCTGGTTAACATATCTGCTTGAGCTCTTGTTGGCTTTATGTGATTTTTGGCCTTCACGCTCTGCATCTTTATTATTATGTGCCAGCTTGGCGCCCTCCCATTTTCTTTTGAGTCACACAAGAAATGCTGGATACAGTATGGATAGGGAACTAGCATCTCAAAAAGAGTTTATTTGTGGTTTGCTTGAAATTTCCATCATGTTATGTTGAAATTTATGTTTTTTTTTGGTTATAGATAATACTATTAAACATGTTCTCCTTTCATTGCTCTCAGTCTTGTCAGCTCTTTCTTTACTTACCATTTAATATTATTTTTTCTTAAATTTCTTTTTACAGTATAGGGGATCTGGATTGGTTGTGCTGCTTCTGCGAATGGCACAGGAGCTGTATTTTGAGCGTTCCGAGGAAGTTTTACTTGTGCTAGACTTGCTTAACCGTTTGGTGTCCTTCAACATGGTGATTTATCTTGTACCTTTGTTTCTCTCTCGTTTCATACTTCTGCTGTATCTTGAGCGTTCTGAGGAAGTTTTACTTGTGCTAGACTTGCTTAACCGTTTGGTGTCCTCCAACATGGTGATTTATCTTGTACCTTTGTTTCTCTCTCGTTTCATACTCCTGCTGTATTTTGAGCGTTCTGAGGAAGTTTTACTTGTGCTAGACTTGCTTAACCGTTTGGTGTTCTTCAGCATGGTGATTTATCTTGTACCTTTGTTGCTCTGTCGTTTCATACACACACAACACGCACACACATATGTGTCTGTGTGTGTGTTATATACATTATAGATATATATATATATATGTGTGTGCATTTGTATGCATGTATGTATATATACGTTTCATTTGCTTGTTTTTATCTCAATATACTAATATTCAGGTGTGCTTGTGTTTGCTCTTTTTGTATCTGTTGCACTTTATGGACTTAGGCTGCACGCAGGAATTATAACTCGACATAAAATTCAAAAGATGTGTCTTGTGCTTGAAGTGTGTTATCTGGATTAATGTTGCGCTAGTTATTGTAGTTGTAAGATTATTTTTTTGCTTTGAGTTGTTGCTCTTCTTTGCACTTGCATGTAAACTTTTTAAAAGTCTAAAATATGAAAAATGTTGAATTCCTGGTGTGCCAATTATCTACATCTGCCCCAGTGACATCACCATCAACGGTATAACACATCTGCCTTACCAATGACACCAGCATCCACACCAGCTCCTATAAACTGCCATGACAACCGACCAATATATTTCTGACATATGTTTGAACCTTATAAAGATCAAGTCGATACTGGAAGGAATTAATTGAAGATGTGGCAACACTTGCTTACAATGCACACACACACAAAATAAATATATATCTATGCATGTGTGTGTATGTATCTACATATATGCATACATGATTATATAAAATATGTGTATGTGTGTGTGTGTATATGTATATCTGTGTCTGTGCATACACCTGTGTGTTTGTCTGTGTATTCATATTTATACGGATGTAAGAATTTAATTACAACTTGGCGCTTAGAGTGAGTGATGTCAACATGATCTGCTTGATTTTCACTTCACGAGAATTCTTTTGATTTTTGTAGGCTGTATGTTGTGATGTCATGTTTACTGGCAAGTCTCGTGATGGAATAGTTTCAGTGGAAAAGCAGCCTGAGAACTATCTGTGGTATGTAACTGCCATAGCAGCTGTCTTTGATGTAATTATTTGTTTCTTTTTTGATGCTGGCAATGTCTTCTTGCCATCAACAAATTGAAGTTAATTTTTTCCTGGGGAAAGTCATATGGGTAAGACACTTGACATGATCTTCTAAAAATTGCAAAACTATATCCATCCATCAGGGTTTAAGCAAAGGTAAATGATAAGTACAGTTAACTTTGTATATAAAACTTCTATTCTTAAATGCATTTAAAATTTTGCAAAAAGGTTAAAATACACATATTTATCTTTTCAAGTTGTAGTCAATTTTTTTGAATTAAAGGATTAACTCTTACCTCTAGATGCTTTGATTTTACTCTACCACCTTAAGCAAGATCTTTCTGTACAGTCCCCCCTTTGCTCTCCTTTTTCATGTGGTAGAGCTCTAAACATTTTTTTTCGTTAAATACTTTGGTTAATTTAAAAGATTTCAGTGGATCACAGTGGTATCTGTTGGATATGTGGTTAATATTCCAAAGTTTTTGGTGGGGTCAATTGTTCTGACATCCTGTGTTGCTTGCTATTGTTTTCTCAGTTGTCACGCTGAATTCATGTGCTCTTACTGCAGCTTTGATGTGGTCGAGATGATATCCCGTTTGGTAAAGAATCAGCCTCCTACTCACCATGGGGCGGCAGTGATGTCAATGGGCGTTAGTATTTTGGCTAGGATGTTGAAATGGTAATATATTTTGAGATGACCGTGTCACTGTTTGATTTGATTTTAATGCCAAAAAACTGCTTGCAAAATGTTTTAGATTAGTGGAGAAGGGGGAAAAAAGGGAGTGAAAATGGTACTTTGGGCGGTCAAGGCCTTTTTGGTATGATAGCTTTAACTCTTACTATATTTCCCTTTCTATCTTTGGCTTTTCTCTTAATTTTTTTTTTTTTTGCGCGAGGGGCAGGGTGAGAGTCTATAATTTCTTGATCGACTGATACTAGTAACTAATTGCAGTTGGTAGTAAGGCACTGAATGGTCCTCTACGTGCAAGTCCCTTTACTTGATGGACCAATAACCACCTCATGCACCATTGTCAATAAGAAGGACAACTTTTGGATGACCTGTTTCTTAATATGTTCATTTGTTTGGATGGGAAGAAGCGGGTTTGCAAGATGTCTTGTAGCTTTCCTGCAAATTAAAATTTGTGTTTTGGCGACACTAATTTGGATCAAGTTCTGTGGCAGTTTGTTTTTTTGTTTTTCCCTAATCCTTCTTTCTCTAACAGTTTAAGCTTTTAGATAAAAAATGGTGATTTTTTCAAGTACATTTCATCGAACTGAATCGGCCTTTCTTTTCTTTTCTGAGTTCCGTTTGTTCCTTTTTTTCTTTTTTCTTTCTTGAAAGAGGAGGAAGAGCGAGAGAAATAAGGGGAGGAGGGGAGGTTGGGATTTCGAAATTTTGTTTTAGAATATTGCAATCAGTTATCCATGTAGGTCGCTCTCTCTGTTAGATGAAAATATATATTTTCCTGCTATCAGCGTCTTCAGAAAATATTTGTGCCTGTATTCTACCTGAGATGTAGTCGGTAGTTAAACTTGGTTTATTTTTCTTTCTTCAGCTTGCTGCAGACAATCTTAGGCGACTTTGGCCTTTGCTTTTCAGAATGACTGGTCGCATTTGCATGTACCCTATTCTGTTTGAACTAGCTACCTTTTTCTTTCCACATGGAGTACATTGGTCATGGATTGGAGAAGCTTTGTCGGTTTGTCAACTTCGTTGTCAACTTGGTCATCCCTTTCTACCAAATTTGAGAATCTTGAGCCTTAGTCTTAAGTCAGTTTATGTCTTACAATTAAAAGTTTTGGTATGCTAAGCTCCATGACAGTAATTTTATTCCAAAAGTTAATAAGCAAGCTTTATTTACTTTCCAATTGGTCCGTGTTGATGTGTGGTGACTATGTCCTGTTGTGTCTGTTTCGGCAAAAGGTTCTCTTGTCTCTTTTCTTGATGATAACCTATGCCGAAATCACCAAAACGTGTTATTCTTGATTATTCCATCTCCCAAAGAGGTACTGTTATTCTCTCCTGTCACGTATGGTTGATGCAATTGTTGCATTTTTTTATGACCATATGCTTTCTGTTTCATCAAAAGAATTGCACAGAGATTCTCCTTTTGATGATTTATTAGTCTACCAGTTATCTGTCTGATCCCATTGCTAGTTTGCAACGGCATTCTATTTAACATTAATCCATGACTTTACTGCTCAAATGGAGGCCCCTTCTCATCAGGTTGAGCTCCCTATCGCTACTGATAATATCTTTAGATCGACTTTGCCATGATATCAGATTGACCCTTCTCCCGCTAGAACAAAATGCATTGAGCATTCATTTGACTTAAGGAAAAGTCAAGTGGGGAGCTTGTTTTTATGATAAAGGGAATTAGTGAGGTTTAAGACTTACATATATGCCAAAGAGCTATTGATTTAATTGCTTAGTAGCAATAGATAAAGTTGGTATTGCTCAATTTGTCATCTGAAAAGTTCAATCGAAGAGTTGGCTCAAAAAAACTTTTTTTCAACCAGCAAAAATCAGCTTCTTAATGCGCACATATTTGGAAGTCATTCCGGGAACATTCTTTGTCTGTTATATTTCCAGACTAAGAGTTGCATTATTTTAATTTATTCGAATACTTGTATTCATGCCTAGTTGGTTTTCTTATTTGTAACTTACAGTTGGTTTCTAAAACATCTTTCCTTTGCAGCTCCCCGTGCCACGTGGGTGCCATGATTCTGAGGATCAATATTTTTGATGTGGTGCTACAAAATAACAAGTTTGACTCTAATGGTTTGTACAGGTGAATCTTCATTAGTTTATGTGTCCTGTATGTAGCAAGGGTTGCTTCTTTTTAGGTTAGCCGGTAGCAGATTGATGGGAAAAAAAGGTAGTTCTTTAAAGATGTTATGTCTAATGAAGCGCTTTCATATATTGAGTCTACTAAGTTTTAAAGGACAGAATGTCATTTTAAGAAAGTTACACTTCGTGTATGTTACAATTTTTCTCTTCAGTTTATTTTTTCCCAGTGTAGAGTATTTATGACTTTTTTTTTTTGGTTTGAGTTCTCTTTTTTGTTAAAAATATATTCATTAGATATTAAGTTTAGCTTACTTGATCTCTGTTTTTGTCTCTTTAACAACAAGGATAAGGAGGCGTGAATAGTGTCAGGAAATTAAAGCATATCGTTCTCTTACACGGCTTGAGCACCTATAATTAATTTTAGGCTGGCATATTATTCCTTAGTTTGGGATTAGTAGAGTCGTTGTAAGGAATCATAAAATGCTTTTACTCATAGAGGTATCTTGATAGCAGGAAAGATGCATCTGCATGTCATCTGTCTTACTTTTTGGTCCTTGGAAATTGGCTCCATTTTCTGAATGCATGGAGCTGAACTTCATCCCTCCATCTTGTTGGAATCGGTTTCAGGAAATTGTCTATCAACATTATTTAACTTGCACTGATTTATCTTTGTTTGTATGTTCAGTGAATGGATGCTCTCCGGAAAACTTGCAAAAATGCTGCGCATTGACTGTGAGGAAAATGACAGCCTATTGACACTCGCAGGCATGTATTATGGCCTTTTAGCTTCTTTCTTGTTACGGAACTTGATCTCATCCTATGTCTTTCTGGGCTTTTCAAAGGCTGTTTATTGTTGTGAAATTTTTTGGGGGTAAGTAAAGGATTATATGATAAAACTCATAGCAAAATTGTATAGAGATGCCATAAAAAGCAAAAGGCTTCTACGCCATTGCCTTGGCATAGAGAGCAAAAGCAACATATATTTCAATGTAGGTTACCGTTATCAGCAGTCCAATCAGTTCTATATCTGCAACATCGCTCCAAATACTGACAAAGAGCCTGGTATTCTCCATTATTTCTTTAAGCTTGGTGCACAATCCCTTTGTTGTCGTAGAATTTCTGGCTTCTCTCTTGCCAAATGCGATGGACTGCAGCTGCCAATGCTAACTAAGCTGGTTCTATTTGCTGCGACATCGCTGCCAATGCTTGCAGTCCAATAGAAATCCCATGCAAAGAGGTGGGTATCTGATCACTTAGGATTCTTATGATTAACAACCATATTTCTTGGAGAATGCACTTGCAGAAAAGAGGTGATCTTGTCTTTCTTGCATCTGTCCGAATAGGACATAGGTTTTGCTGTCTCACGTGCTCAAGTTCTTGAGTTCGTCTTGTATGGTTAGTCTATTCCAGCAAGTTACTCATGAGATGAGACCATATCCTGGTATCTGCTCTTTTGGCCTCAGAATTTTCAGCCACTTCATTGCCTACCCATCATCGTGTTGAATGTGTCTGGCGCTTTTGATGGTGATTTTGTCGAAGTTTTTCTCTTTCGTGTATTGGTTCTGAGTTAAATAAGTCTAGTACCTAATGAATTGCTCAGAGAATCTGGTCTTTCTCTGAGTTTATTTTTCTTTGTAATTCTTATCAAGTAGTAGACTTGGTATTTGAGATTGAAAATTTTAAATTGCATGGAGGAAAAGCAGGGGTGGGTTTTAGGATAGTGTTTTCAACAACACCCAAGCCTTTTCCTACTATGTGGGGTTGGCTATTTTAGGGTAATTTTTAAGTCGTCAAAATTACTGTTACATAGCAGAGTGCATATTTTGTTCCGAGGATGAGTTGAATCTACTATATTACTTGCAAAAAAAAGAGAATCTAATATATGTAGAAATATCAGATAAATACCGTGTGTATACTTGTATTAGGAAAGGTGTAAGATACTGTATATCTTTTTTTATTTATAAGATACTGTATATCTACTTGTATAGAAAAGGTGTAGAATAAATTAATACACATCTATATAGTTTTTTGAATTTATAGATGTTAGATAAGAGGTAACTGTTGGCTAGCTCTACGTGATACAGACTGGTTAGCCTTTAGGCTCCTATGTATAAATAGGGACACCTTCTACATTTGTAATCCATCTGAAATCCTTGATTTCAGTCCAAAGCTCACTATCTACCATTTTTGATTCAATTCATGTATTGATTTGTATATGATATCAGAGCAAAAGAAGAAAGAAAAGGAAAAAGAAGTAGTTCCTCAGCATATGTATATTGAAACATTCCTCCAAGCCCTCAGTATAATACATGATTGTGGGTCTGGTTAGGCCTGGTTGCAGGGCTTCAAAACCCTGGGTGCAGTACTTTCTGGAAGGCAGCTCTTGTGGAAGAAAGTTTTTTTTTTTTAAAAAAAATTGTCAATTCCGGACGCTGTGCTTGGCCAGCTGTCATACCTTTCTTTAAAACAAAGGCAAGGAAAGCAAAAAGGCCAAAAGGGGACAAGACATCTTACTTTTCTGCCAGCTATCTTTCATCAGTCTTCCTTTTTCTTACACGTTCTTTTCTCCACCGTTACACGTTTTCCATCACGTACGTTCCTTTCTCCACTTTTACAGTCCTTCAAGTCTTCCATCATCTTTTTTCGCTCTTTCACCCATGTTCTTTTCTCCATCTTCTCTTTCTTTCTTTCTCCATATTCTCTTTCTTCCATCCACATACCCTTCTCTTCACTCGTCCTCTCTCTCCCTAATTTAATTGAAGATTTACTATGGCTGAGACAGCCGAAACCTCCGGAACATCTTCGGTGCTTCCTACTGATGGAGCAGCAATGGAAGGAGTACAAAGTCAATTGCCAAGTTCCATTGATGGAAATTCTATCATGATCACCGACCATAAACTCATGGGTCATAACTATCTCTTTTGGAGCAAGGCAAGACAGTCAAGATGTTTATCATTAGACGCGGCAAAGATGATTATTTGTACGACAATATTCCAGAGCGCCCGCAGAGGTTGGCTATAGGCCATAAAGCTCCGAAAATTCTATGATTATGTCATGGCTAATAGGATCTATGTTGCCAGGCATTGGTAAATAACTTTATCTTGTATCATGCGGCTGCTGCAATTTAGAAGGTAGCAAATCAATTATACTCAAAGAGAGACAATGTATCTGAAATATATGAACTAGAATCATAGCTGCAAGAGGTTCTCCAAAGAGATAACTCCGTTAGTACATACTATTCTAATCTCACACGGTTGTGGCAGCAGATTGACATGTTTGAAACACACACTTGGACATCCCCTGATGATGATATGTCTTTCAAACAATTTATTGAGGTTAAACGTGTACTTCGATTCGTGCATGACTTGAATAAGGAACTTGATTCAGTCAGAAGTCGAGGTCTGGGCATGAAACCCCTTTTCAATATAAATTCTGAGGTTTCTGAGGTTCGGCTAGAAGAAAGTCAAATTAAAGTTATGATGGGTGCCACTACTACCCCAGCTAATGAAGGATCTGCAATGGTGACAAGCTCCTCCACTATGAACGCATCTGCTCATCTTCATGCTAAGCACCCTTGTCCAGCCCTAAGTAGTATACAACAAGGACACCATGATATGACTTCTGACTTTACTGGTTCGATGGTAAGACGAAATCAAGGCCATCCTAGACAACGTCTTCATATAGGCCACCCCAAATATGTAAATAATGTAAGAAAGCTGGCCACACTGTAGATAACTGCTATAAACTTCAGAGGATAAAGCAGTTGCAACAACAGAATGGTTCCACACCAAAAAGGTTCACCTTTTTGGGGGGCAGGGAGACCATATGTGGCAAATACTGCGAGTTATAAGGGTCCAGATTCATGGCTTACTCATCAATTGAAAATTTTGGTTCAACTACTTACACAGCATCAACAAGTTAATGGAAGTTCGCAAATTCAGCAGAACTCAGGGCAATTACAGCCTATTCTGGATACGATGACGTCAATGATGGATACTTGATCAAATGATAATAGGTGTTCTTAGATCATTGATTCTGGGGCATCAGATCATATGACCAATAACTTAACCCTCTTGAATACATATGAAGCTTTTGCAAGTCTAAAACTAGTAAAAATTGTTAATGGTGTTAGCTAAAATGTGTTGGGAAAAGGAAAGTTCAACTTAATGCTAGATTAATCTTGTGTGATGTATTATATGTGCTATGTCTAAACTTCAATTTAATCTCCATTTGTAAAATAACACGGATAATAATTGTATAACATTGTTCTCATCTTCTAAATGTCTCTTTCAGGAGAAACTTGTGTGGAAGATGATTAGCGATGTTAGGCAATTAATGGTCTATACATCTTTCGGTCAGAAGACAAACAACCTGTAATTAAAGATTTTTTGGATCCCAGAACCTTTTTTTTGTAATAGTTCTAGGACTTTATCATGTACTAATATTTGTCTCTTTGACTTAAAGTGTGAAACATGTGTTCTTGCTAAACAAACTAAGGATAGATATCTTCTAAAACCATATGAGTCAAGCAGTATGTTTAATTTGAGATGTATGAGGTTTCTCTAAAATAGCAAACTTAAATGGCGTTTGATGGTTTCCAAGTTTCGTAGATGATCATACTAGGCTAACTTGGGCATATTTAATGAAAAATAAAAATGAGGTAGGAAACATTATTAGGACTTTTATTACGCTTATTAAAAACCAATTCAACACTACAATTAAAGTGCTTAGAAGGGATAATGAGACTGAATATCTTGATAGAGAGGTAACAGACTATTTAGTTCATCTAGGTATTCATCACCAAACCTCTTGTGTCTATAATCCTCAACAAAATGGTGTAGCAGAACGAAAAAATAGGAACTTATTAGAAGTTGCTAGAGCTATTATGTTTGCTACTAATACTCGTAAATTTTTATTGGGGTGAAGCTTTGCTTACGCCACTTATCTCATTAGTAGAATGCCTTCACGAGTCTTATCTTTTAAGACCCCAAAAGAACTGTTGCTAAATAGTTATCCAAATACTAAATTAATGTCCGTGTTACCGTGTAAGTTATTTGGATGCGTCGTACATGTTTATGTCCAGCCTAATATGTGCACAAAATTGGATGGACGAACACATCGATTTATATTCTTAGGTTACTCTAATACACAAAAAGGGTATAAATGTTATTGTTCCGTAACTAGGAAAATGTTTGTTTCTCTTGATGTAGTTTTTGATGAACAAAATGCATATTATTCTAGTAATCCTTCGGTAGGAAAAACAACAAATAGTATGGATCATTTTTGGAGTATGCTTGATGTGATGTCCAATGAACCTGGTAATAGCAGAGTAACTAATGATCCATCACACATGGGTGAGTCTTCTGGACATGAAACTAATGATCAAGCTGACACTATAGAATCTGAGAATACGAATATATTACCAACTCCTAGAGCAGAATTACCTATTACAAGAGTTTATACAAGAAGAAATAATATAACTCAAGGATTGGAATCTCTGACTAAGGATGTGTCTAATCCTATGATTGATACGTCTGTAAATGACTTGGCTATAACTCTCAGTGAGGGAGTGTACTAAACATCCATTATATAATTTTCTTGCATATGATCAGTTAAAGCCAAACTTTAAAGCTTTTATTTGTTCTTTAGGTAGTCAAAAAACACCCACTTGTATTGAAGAAGAACTGAAATATTCTTCCTGGCGCGAAGCAGTAAACGAGGAGATCCGAGCGTTAATAAAGTCAGGAACTAAAACTGTTGGTTGTAGATGGGGTTTTCAGTAAAATATAATGCTAAAAGGACAATTAATAGATATAAAGCAAGACTAGTGGCTAAAGGATTTACTCAAACATACGGTATTGATTACATGGAGAAATTTGCTCCGATTGCAAAATTAAATACAGTTAGTATTATATTCTCTTTAGCAGTTAACTTAGATTGGGGCATTTACAAAAAAGAAATTTAGATTGGGGCTTATTTCGATTGGATGTTAAGAATGCGTTTTTAAATGGTGACTTACATGAGTTGGTATATATGGACATAACCACTGGTTTTGAAAATAATTAAAATAGAGGCATGCTTTGCAGGTTAAAGAAATTGATAGATGGGTTAAAACAATCTCCACGTGCATGGTTTAAACGATTTACTACTGTAGTTAAATATGGTGTTAAACAAACTCATAGTGATCATACATTGGTTGTACGGTTTAGTGGTGTTCATACTATTACTATACCCATTGTTTATGTAGGTGATATCATACTCACTACTAATGATGATACGTGTATTAATTTGATTAAAAAACAACTATATGAAGTATTTGAGGTTAAAGATTTAGGTAGATTGATATACTTTCTAGGGATGGAAGTTGCTAGAAACAAAGATGAAATGAGTATTTCTCAAAGAAAGTATGTATTAGACTTGTTAATTGAGACAAGATGTTAGGGTGCAAACCAGCATCTACATCTACACCTATGGAACTCGTACGGAAACCGAAGAAATTGTGGGATAAAACTCCCACGGATAGGTTACAATATCAAAAATTAGCTGGTAAACTTATTATTTATCATACACTCGACCAGATATATGTTATGCTGTTAGTTTTGTTCGCAATTTATGCATGACCCTAGTGACGAACATTTTAAAGCTGCCTCCAGGACATAAATTATTATGTAAGAAGCAGCTGGACATGGGGATTTCAGTATGCACTGATGCTGACTGGGCTGGATCTAAAACTGATACGCGCTCTACCATTAGGTATGTTACTTTCTAATGGGGCAACTTAGTAACATGACAAAGTAAGAAACAAGCAGTTGTAACACGAAGCAGTGCAAAGGCTGAAGTAAGAGCGTTGACAATGAGACTATGTGAGGGGTTATGGTTGAAGAAGGTTCTTGAAGAATTGAGGCTGAATATGACTTTAGCAATAAGGATCTACTGCGATAATGTATCTGCAATAAATATGGCTGAGAATCCTACTCAACATGATAAGCCTAAGCATGTTGAGATTGATAGACATTTCATTCGGAATAAAATTGAAGACAAGATTATCAACATTGAGCATATCTCTTCCAGCAATCAAGCCGGAGACATTTTTCAAAGCTTGTATCTATACATACTTTTCTTACACTTGTTGTCAAGCTTGGTTGTATAAACATATACAACAAGCTTGAGGGAAAATGTAGAAATATCAGATAAATACTATGTATGTACTTGTATAGGAAAGGTATAAGATACTGTATATAAATAAGTGTATAGGAAAGGTATAAATCGATTAATACACGTGTACAGTTTTTTGAATTTATAGCTGTTGGATAGTAGGTAACCGTTGGCTACCTCTAATTGATACAGACTGGTTAGCCGTTGGGCTCCGATGTATAAATAGGGTCATCTTGTACATTTGTAATCAATCTGAGATCCTTGATTTCAGTCCAAAGCTGACTGTCTTCCATTTTTGATTCAATTCATGTATTGATTTCTATACTATATTATGTTTCTGCTACTGTTTTCTTGTTCCAGCTGTTATTTTTCTCCTGGAGGCTGTTTAGAAGCCTTATCAAGATTTCTTATTCTTGATCTCTTATATGACCCTCTCTAGGCTTCAAACTGAGAAGTTGCATTAGACGTGTACTTGATCTGTTGATGAGCTAGTTTATGCCATTCTTCTTTAATGTGCATGTTGATTTGTTGTTAATTACCTTGCAGTGCTGGACTTAACCATTCATCTTGTGGAAGCAGCCTTTGGGGACAATATTGTTCTTGCCCTTGTCATTTTCTCTCTGCAGTATGTTCTAGTTAATCACAGCGTTTGGACTTATAAATCGAAGCATGCTCGTTGGAAGGTGACTCTCAAGGTAAGGATTGCTTTACCTTTTGGTCCTTCTTTTGATTTTTTCAAGAATTTTTGTTTGAACTAGAACTTGAACTTTAAGTATATTGCAGACTATAAATTGGGTTTGCAGTTTTACCATTTGTCTGCGAAATTCTTTTAGGCTTTACTTATATCATGTGTACGGTTCTGTATGTGTTGCTAGTAGCTAATTTCCTCAATCATAGATTTCTTGAAGTGCCTATTGTCTGCCATCCACTGGGGAAACACTGTGGAACTTTGTATTGTCAGCATTTAGTATTGTCATCCGAACTGTTACTGCTTCTCTAGATCTCTCTAACGCCCCCCCCCCCCCCCTCTCTCCAATGGCAATTGTCTATATGACTGCATGATCTAGTGCTGTGAATTACACTGGCATTTTCCTATTTGAGGATAACATGCTGCTATTGGTGAATTCTTACGTTTACGTTTATGGTAACATTTTGAAGTAGGTTTTTCTCTGAGAGGCCATCAACTTCAGTTTGGTAGGATGAATAATCTGATTTATTTTTACTGATTCAATCCAAAAAGAAGTGAATTATTTGCGTAGAAAAAGGACTTCTTGCAGTATATTTTATTGTAGGTAAAGATACAATGACATAATACATAAGGAGATCAAATTTGATCTCAGCATTGAAGATGACATATTTACTTCCTGAACTATTTCTATATTAATAACAGAATATATACTTTTCTATTTTACATTATTATGTGATCACATTACAATAGTGACTTGATTCTGTAGGTTAAATAACGTTTTCTACTCTCTCTCTCAAGTTGGGGGCATAGATATCAATTTTGCCTACTTGCTTAGCATATTCTCAAAGGTCCTCTTATTCAACCCTTTTAATACATTGTTGTTTGTTGTCCAGTAGGCACATAAGGCACACAAATGAGTCCACACTCTAGTTTTTCTTTTATAAATTGTCTACCCACTTCAACATGCTTTGTTCTGTCGTGCTGAACAAAGGTTATTTGCAATGTCAATAGCTGCCTTGTTATCACAATATAGTCTCATAGGAAGATTGATAGGCGTTCTGAGTTCCTTTATTAGTCTATTCAAGCAAATTATCTCACAAATCCCTAAAGCCATAGACTTGTACTCGACCACTGCGGTACTTCTGGCTACTGCACTTTGTTTTTTTACTTCTCCAAGTCACTAGGTTGCCCCATACATAAGTACAATAGCCAGATTTTTTTTTTTTTTTGTAATTAGCCAGAAGTTAATCTCCTGCCAACAACTGAACCTGTCTAGTCAACATCCGTAAAGACTTTTAGTTCCTTAGAGTTGGTTTTTGTGAAATGTAAGCCTTTTCCGTTAGTTCTTTTTAGGTACCTCAGAATTCTCTAGGCAGCTTCTAGATGCTCCCTTTGTAGTGAGTGCATGAATTGGTTCACTAGGGTTACATCAAATACTATATATGGTCTGTGTGAGACAGAATCAGCCTTCGCACCAATCTTTGATAGGGTTCCACATCAATTAAATTAGTCTTTTTCCCTTTAAACTTGTGGTTTGAGTGAAAAGAGGAATTTCAGCTAGCTTACAGAAGCTCGTTCCAATGTCTCTTAATGATCCATAATATACTTTCTTTGGGATACAACAATTCTTGTGATGAACCCGACTATTTCCATTCCCAGAATATACTTCATATGCCCAAGATCCTTGGTTTCAAACTCAGTACTCTGTGTCTTTAGGAGGCTGATTTCAGTTGTATCATTATCAGTTAGGATGATATCATCAACATACACAATGAACATACATACCTTCTGATTCCTTGAGTGTGTTATGAGTATCGTATGATCTGATGCACTCTGCACATAGCCCTGCTTTCTCACAAACTGTGTGAATCTTTCAAACTATGTCCTTGATGATTGCTTAAGGCCATATAGAGACTTTCTCATTCGACATACCTTTGCTCCCAGCCTTTTATCAAACCTTGGAGGTTGAGACATACAGGCATCTTCTATAAGATTACCATTTGGAAATGCATTATTAATATCTAACTAATGCAATGGCCAGTCCGATTTAGCTGCTAATGACATAAGTACCCTCACAATCTTCAACTTAGCCACTGAAGCTAAGGTTTCTATGTAATCAATGCCAAAGGTTTAAGTATAGCCTTCGACCACTAGGCGGGCCTTTCTTCTTTCTAGGGTGTCATCTGCTTGGTATATTTGATGGTGAACCCCACGTGCATCCAACTGGTCATTTTTCTTTTGGCAATTCAGTTATCTACTATGTTTTATTTGTCTTCAACGCTATCACCTCTTTAAGAACAGCCTCCTTCCATTCTGGTACAGATAGAGCTTTCTATACACTTCTTGACATCGCCATTTCAATTAGGTGAGAAGTGAAAACAGAAAATGTTGGATTGAGTTTTCTATAGGAGATAAAAGTTGGACAGAGGATACAGTGGACGGTTCAAAAAACTTCTTACCCTTTTTCTCTGAATAATTGGGAGATCAAATCTATTTTCAGGCTCATTTATAAGTTTGTGTTGTGGCTACCTGATAAGTTTTGACTGCATG
Organism: Eustoma russellianum; assembly: GCA_036186865.1. Classification (NCBI taxonomy): domain Eukaryota; kingdom Viridiplantae; phylum Streptophyta; class Magnoliopsida; order Gentianales; family Gentianaceae; genus Eustoma; species Eustoma russellianum. The sequence goes on from AP025043.1 coordinate 41,830,975, forward strand.
ATTGTTCTTATGGGAATTGGTAAGAGATGTGGTTAGACAGAGCCCGTGGATCTGATTCTTGACACTGTTGAGGTGGTTGTGTCATTGCAAAAGTAGGTCTATGCTTTTAAGTTGGTTTCTTCTTTGTTACACGAGGATCTCCTGTGTGCTTTATGTTTCTTGTTCTTTTTAAGCCTCATTTTCAGCATTGAACTTAGTTTGATTTACTGAGAATGAGACATTTGAGGGACAGTAACAAAGAAATCTAAGTTTTTCTCGTCTTCTTGTTGTTGCTCCCTCGAAAGATGAGAGGTAAAAAAAGAAGGTTGAGACTCAGTAATCTTTTTTTAGGATACATAATAACGTTTATACTCTTTTTTACTGGGAGCATATCCCACAAATACACAATTATGTGCCCTTGGATCAAGTTTTCTCCTTGTGTTTGGAACATGAATAAAAAATACACCAAAATACCTTTAAGGGTAAGTCAGTAGTGACCCGTGTGCGAGGAAATGTCTGTGTAAACAGGTTTAATGGAGTTTGGTATTATAACACTCTTGTAGGTAAACTGTTAATAAAGTATGTGGTTGTTCATAAAGCTTCTTCCCATTAGTACTTAGGTACATTAGTAGTAAACTGTGAGGCCTAATGACTTCTATAAGATGTTTATTTTTTATTTTTTCCACACCATTTTGTTGTGATGTGTCAGAGCAGGGGCTTTGTGGATAATCTCATTATGAGCAAAGAAATTCTCAAGGATGTTGTTACAGTATTCAGTGCCATTATCCGTTCTTACTATCTTTATGTTCTCATTGAATTGATTTTGAACCATTTTGTGAAAAAACTGAAACACTGTCTTGACGTCAGATTTATCTATAAATCCAATGTAATCTTATATGGTCATAAATAAAGGTTACAAAACCATTTTTCTCAAGCATTGTGGGGATCCTAAAGGGGGCCCCACACATCACTATATATGGGAGAGAATGGTTTGGAAGTCTTATATGGCCTTACAGGAACTGTCCTTTGATGTTTAGTTATTTGAGATACGTCACATTGAAACAAAGGACTTTTGTTACCAAAAAAAGACGGTTTCAAATGCTTCGAGTACTGGAAACTGAGATGCTCCTACCTAGAATGCCAAAGCATAACATTATTAGAATCAGAACAGGAAATTGAGCCGGAGCTAATGCAAGCACTAGAGTTCTTGGTGCCGGAGTGGTGTCATCTTCAAACACATAGAGTCCTTCAATTACTCCAGCACTGACAATCATCTTTCTATGGCTCTAACCTGAAACAAACAAGAAGTGACTTCAAATATTATGGTACAATTGAGAGATTCTATTAGCTTATTGACAGATAAGAGATTACAAAGAAGCTTAGGTACATAGAGGACATCAGTAGTCTAATAGAGTGTGTTAGCTTGACTGGGCCTTTCCCAAGTGTCATCTGCTATTCTAATTTTATGGTTTCTTACACAGGGTTGATAGATAATAAAGGAACTAGAGCAACTATATGATCTGTTGCTCCAGAGTCAACGATCCAGTTACTTGATGAACGGGTTGTTTTCTGAAGGGTTGTTGCTGTCTTACTTGAGTTGGCAAAGGAGCAAAAAGGGTTTGCGGGAGAAGGAGTTCTCATGAGCTTGTACAGTTGCTTTATTTGTTCCTTAGTGGACAGAGGGTGCTCTTGAGAAGGCTGTTTCTGACATTCTTCAACAGCGTGGGCTGTGTATGCTCTTTCCTCTCCCTCTTTCTTCTTCTAGTTGGTTGTCTTTCCATGAATCTTCCACCTGGTGTCTCAGGTGTGCCATGGCTTTTTGTAGTGATCACACTAAGGCTTCTTTCTTCCCTCTCCATCTGTGGTTTCCTTGTTTTTATGAGGCAAACCCCTCGAAAGTGGGACTGTGTGTTTTTGCCTTCATCATAACCTTTTCTCTTTGAGCCTTCCCTTCTGATTTCAGCAAAGGCTTCTTTTGGAGTTGGCAATAAGCTTTTTTCCAGCAATCTGGACCTGACTTCATCAAATCCTTGATTTAATCCTGGCATGAATAGGTGCACTCTGTCTTTTTCCTCTTTGGTGATTTTCGCACTATCTACTATTTTATTATAGTGTTCTGTGATCTCTCTGTCTCCTTGTTTGGTCTGTCATAGTTTATTTTTCAATTCAAAGATCTGTGAGAAATTCTCAAGATCTGAATATGTTTATGAGAGCATCCTAAATAGCCTTGGCGGTAGGAAGACACAAGTATGATATTCTTATGTCAGACTCCATGGAATTGATTAGCCAAGACATAAATATAGATTTTTTAGGACCTCATTTTTTGAACTAGTATGCTTCTCTTGGCCTAGTGATTTCCTCGGTAATGAACCTCAATTTTCCTCTTCCGTCTATGGCCAGTCTAATGGACTGAGCCCACTCAAGGTAGTTTTGTTCATTGATTTTATGTGAGGCTAGCTGAACGAAAGAAAATGAGAAGAGTCTCCTCCTTGAGTAGGGATGAATATGTGGCCTCATCTTTATTCAAGGAGGTTAAGCTCTCAGTGACAGTGGGTAGGATTAAGTCGGCCGTGGCAATTTAGAAAAGGTAGAAGTCGATATCGGAGCAAGAAAGACGATGGTAGGAGTTTCGGCTTTGATACCATGCAAAAAAAAAAGACTTCTTGCCGTATATTTGAATGCCGGTAAGGATACAATTATATAGTACAATTAAGGAGATCAAATATGATCTCAACATTGAACATGGCATATTTACTTTCTAAACTACTATATTAATAACAGAATATACGCTTTTTTATTTTACATTATTTTGTGATCACATATACTATTGACTTGATTGTACAGGTTAATAACATTTTCTATAATTGGAGGCTTTCAGAAGTTATGTTTCGTGCAATTGTTTGCATACACTAGCTCCAAATGTACAATGTTCTTGTTGCTTCTTTCAAAAGCTTGTGTAATGCTTGTAAAATGTTGAATGGTTTCTTGTTATCTCTGTTTAGGTACTTGAAGTTGTTAGGACCTGTACTTCGTCAACTGCATACTCTGAAAAGTTTGGGAACTTTATCAAGGATATATTGCTTTCTGATTCTTCCATCCACCATGTGCTCTTTCATATTGTTTGTACTGCTGCAGCAGGACTAGAGGTTTGCCTTCTGCTGGTGTGCAATCTTTCTAAGAATAACATGCTAGTGTGTATAAACCTCCATTTTCTGCCAGAAATTGTGGAGCAGCCGCCTCTATGACATAATTGACATCGAAGGACTACATCAAGCTGCATACTCTGTCTTGGACATCCTCTTCAGAATTCTCTCGACCTTTTCTAAGGTAACTTGGGAGAACGTAAAAAAGATTCCGGTGCTTGCTTTTGAAGCCTTATGAGCTCTGTGCACCGTGGGCAGATATGCATATACACCCTACAAATTTTTATGCACACATTCTAATAAGAGAGAAATTTATTTGTTAGAAAAGTGGGTGCATTCCCCCCCCCCCCCCCCCTTCCGAAAATGGTTTTGTAGGCCAGCTATAACATGAATCTGTTCTTCAACTATTTAGACATACAACATATTGCATACTGTATCTCTAACATCTGGAGCAAATCTAAATTACATAATGCATTTTTTTTGGGGGGGGGGGGGGGGGGGGGGCGCTTTTTGGTTTGGTTTTCAGTTTTAACCTTTAGTTTGTCATCAGCTTTCTTTGTTACTTCGATTTTGTTCTAATGTGTACACTGTTGCATTTTGAAGGACAGTGTTTAGAACTTCGTTCGCCATTTTCTTGTTGTTCCAAAAAGTTGTGTCTTTTCCACATATAGTTTTTGGAACATTTAATCAACCACTTTGTTGCATATATTGGACCTTTTATCTAGCCACCCAATCTACCTCCTATATGGTCCTTGAACTTCAACTGCGCTTCTGCCTATAGAACTTTCTGAACCAGAAGTCATACAGAGCAGACCATCTTCACAATTCTATCTAGGTAACTATTGAGTCAGGTGTATTGTCAATTAGAACGGCAACTCGTAGTTCTCTTCTTTCCAGAGGCCACTGCCACTAAGTATTTATAACGAAATCATCTACCTTAAAGCAATCCCCTTCCCCCTCCGGGGAAAAAAAAACCCAAAGCCAGGTTCTTCGTTTTAACCCCATGGGTGCCAGTTGTCTGTCCAAAAAAATGTTTTGACTCATTATTCAACCTTGTTTTGAGTTTCTCATTTATTCATTAACTGATTACTAGGTATATTTGGTCAGTTGGTCTCTGTAAAGTTTCTGTAATGACATGAGATTTATGCTCTTTCGCTTTCTTTGTTCTTTTTGTTTTTGTTCTTTTCTTCAGTTGGTTAAGTGTTTTAAGTTATGAATGCGTCATGTAGTTACCCTGAACATTCTACATAATCTAGGAATTCTTTTTTTTTTCCCAGGACCTGGTCAGTTCATCAACGTTTCATCAAGCAATTCTCTCACCTGTGTCAAAGCCAGTCCCTGTGGTTGCCGCTGTGATATCATTGATATCATATAATCAAGATTGTGTAGGGTCTTATGCTTATGCTTGTGATTCTTTGATATATATGTTTAATTTCCTGGAAGGTGCTTTCTTCTGGCATATCCAAAGCTGCAGGGAGCTATCCTATTATTGTATTGTTATGTAGCCTACAGTCCATATGCTGATTCAATGGATTGTTCTTGTTGCATTTTTGTTGTTCCATTCCTTTTTTTGGTTGAAAAGTTTTTGGCTGTTTCGTCATGATTAATTGTACTCTTTATGCAGAAGATGCAGATAAGTGCTGCAAGGTTGATGTCCATGATGTTAGTACTTGGGGATTCTTTCCAATCCTTTGCATCTACTAATGCTTGTCTTGGCTTGGATCCTGAACAGGTTTTCTCATTTTAGTTAAGATCTTGACTTCCTAGAGTTCTCGTGAGATTTAACAGAATGTTCTGGCAGATTTGTCGATTCCAGAGTTCTCTGTATTGCATTTTGGCTGAGCAGTCACAACGGAATGAAGAACTTAGTATGGCTGCATTTGACTTGCTTACTTCAGCTGCCTTATATCAGGTTTGTTGTGTTACGCCACACCATATTGATCAGCTTTGTTGCTTGAATCTTGAATTTGTACCAGACATGGAATATTTGATCAGGTTATTTTGCTAAATTCTCTGAAAGTGTGACGGGTATAAATTGTGTTTCCTTTATCATTCTGTCATTGTTCATGGAGATGGCCACAGTATGTGGTATAGGGTCCTTGGAAATTTGTTCAGCTGCCTCAAGCGAATCCTTTTAAGTTATGGGTATATATTACTTCAGGTTTTCACCACTGCAATTTGGATAAAATTTTACGCGTACTAACTTTTAAGTTCTGGTTTACTGCATTTGAAATGATTGGTGGTGTCTGTCTGTTCCATGTTGAGTATTAATGTCTTAGTTTTCAACAATGAGAGGAATTTTTATATTAAGTTGCTTCTTGTATATACCTTTCTAAAGTTATTTGGTGTTCTCCGTGTAGAACATTACCCTTATAAGTTGGTATTAAGTTCTCTTTCCTCGAAATTTAAGTGCTTGATGGTGTCCGTATGTTTATGCTCTTGCTTCACTTGGAAAAGGAACTGTTAGCCGCGGCTCTGGTTTTATTTGAGCATAACTCATACATGGATCTTTTGGAAGCCTATTTTCTTTCACTTCTTAATCAATCAGCGCCTGATATTCCTTGTTGGTTTTAATTCTTGTTTTGTTTTCATGCGCTTGTTTATTTTCCAGCCAGCATTTCTTAATGCTTTGATCTCCTCAAAAGATAATTGGGATGCTCTGTCGTGCAATACCTCTACTCAAACGCATCCTAATAAATCAGTTCAAACAATGGGACCAGAGAAAACAAACATAGCTGATATAATCATGACGTTTATCAGGAAATCTAATGACCTATTGCAAAGGTTTGGCTATTTGAATTTGGAATCTTCTAGTTTTATCGAAGCGATGATTTTCTTTTCTATCGAGATGCCAAAAAATTAATAGGATGAATTCGTTTTGTAGAAAACCGAATATGCTGTTGAAGGTATTGAACTTTCTGAAGGCGTTGTGGCAAGGGGCACCTCAGTTTACCGATACCTTGGATCAGTTGAAGAACACCCGTAACTTTTGGGGACATTTGATTGACTGTTTAACTCTCTTTTCTAATATGCTGGTTCCAGAGAACCCACTTGATGAAATTTCTGAATCTGGGATTGAAAACTTAGCATACAGATATTACTGCCAATCTGATGTGTTAGAAGTCATTGCCTTTGAGATGTTTCTCCAGAAAAAAATATTTCATGATGAATTACTTACAAAAGGAAAGTCTGAACCATTAAGAGAACTCACGGATAAAGTGAATGGTAGAAATTATGCAAATAATCTATCCAATGAGAGTTTAAGCAACGCGCTTTCATCGTCTTTTAAGAGTTGTCTGGACAACCTGATCAAGTTGTATGCCTCAAGCCCGTGCATCTCTCGACTGCATATGCGTGCAAAGGTGAGTTCTGTTTTACTGCTCACAGTGATCTAATGTTATATTGATTTGTTACGGAATTTCTTTTTGGACTTGTATTGACGTGCAGACCTTTTAGCTTAGGAATATATAACATGGTGCCTAAACAGACACATTTAGTAACTTCGATATGTTATTTCATCTCTCATATCATTATTCAATATTTGTGAATACAGATGGGTTTTTCTGGGTGAAAGGGCATCTGTAACTTTGGGATCTAAATATCTATGTGAAACTTTCTTTAATCAGCGATTCGTCGAACTTCATTCTTATCCAAAGAACATTCCAGATTCAAGTCCAATCTCCCCCATAGCACCCAAAGCATATTTATCAGTTTTATACAATTACAATACACAGAATATGCGGTTGTACAAAAGTGCCATCTTATCGGTAATTTCCAGTTAGTCCTTTACAAAAGGGAGTATTAAGGATTAAGCGGGGATATATGTCTCATATTCATGATCTAAATCTATGTATTTTCTTTTGCGATTTAAAATTTCATTTCATAAATTTATAGCTGAAGTCATGATATAAATATAAGTTCTTTTTTATATTAATTTTACTTTCAAAATTTATTGTATGATGTTTTCTTTTTGCGAAAAGTTATTGGGAATTTCCAGGACAAGATTGTAGGCACCATCCAAGGGACGCCATGAATCATGTCACAATGTGGTGCAAAAGTTTGTTTGACTAAATACTGCTCGAAAATGTCTTTTTTCATCTCATCAAATAGAAATTGCAGAATGAGATGGTGACATTATGTCATGAAATTAGTGATGATGGAGGAACCAAAATTTCAACTCTTTATTTTTCAATGCACTACAAAGAAGATATGATCTTGCTGTTGCGTCTTGCATCAGTTCTAATGCATGTCATTGGGTATCATGCTTACTGCAGGTTGCTGCCAGCCTGTTTTGTGTGCGTATGATGGAGAGACTAAAGAGCAGCAACATGGGACACACTTCGATATCTTTGGCTGGAAAAATTCTCTCTCTGTGGGAAAAGGTTTTATCCCGCTCTGTACTGTTGTTGAATTTGAAGTCACATCCCTGCACTTAATGTTTCCTGGAATTTGTTGGAAGTTTGTGAATAAACAAAATAAAATCCTTGAAGAAGTAAGGCCTAGGATAAATCCTTGAAGAAGTAAGGCCTAGGATAATGCATTGTTTTTTTAGAGATGCAGGGTCTTCCTTCCTCCTTACAATTTGACATAGTGTCACTCCTTTGATTGCTTATATCATTTTTTTTTTTTTGGGTAAATGCTTATATCCAATATACTTTTTCTGGCAAATGAATGAGATCATTTTACTATACTAGTGTAAATATAGAAATTTTATCAGGTACTGTGGAATTACTCTCGAGGTTAAAAGAGTTGGTCTCATATTCAATTATTCTGTGCTTTGAAGAAATAAATAGTTCCTTGCTTCTTCTTGTATGCAGATGAAAACTTTGCCTGCTTTCTCTGACTTGTTGGTCCGATATGCTCAACGTGGTTACAGGTAATGTACACTTAGTCATGGTTACTGAAGATCTGGTCTCCTGAGTCTCATTTTGCCGATGAGCATAGACACACGCAAAGTCCCCATTTGTACAACTTATGTTTGTGAGTGTACCTGCTGATATTTATATATGAAAGGAGAAACACATAATTATGTACAAATACTTGTGTACATCTACATATACACACACACACACACACACACACACACACACATATATATATATATATATGTTTGTATGTATGTATATATACATATATATATGTGTGTGTGTGTGTGTGTGTATATGTACATGTGTATATATACATACACATATGTTTAAAGTACAGATCCTGCCACATACTTGGGCTATAAACTGTAGTTATCTAAAGTAACAAGCACTTGTAAGCTATATGCCTTGATGCCCAATTGATCAGCTGTAGATATATAAGTATAGTCATGGTCATGAAAGTGAATGTTTACATTCGTATGTAAAAAGGATTCCAGTTTATTTTATAGATTTTTAATATGTAGAAATGGACGGGTATATATATTTATACTCGTTTAAAGAAGTATGTGCTCGTATGGGTGGTAACTTAATTACATATTAAACCTGTTTTATTTCAAACTGTTAGCGTCTTGCAGTATGAACTAGATAGCTAGGTGGTACTGGATTTTAATTAAAGTATGTTTGTATTTATCATGTGTATATGAATATGCACATTTATGTATATGTGACCCTGTTTTTAATCATGGCAAGGGTGATACCTTTCAGCAGCAGTGATAAGTACATCTCTAGAGGCCCAGCACTTCTTTTTTGGGCTTCTGAAGTACCTGCTTGCAACTTGTTTGTTGCTATCATGTCGGCCATAATTTTATACATGTTCACTAACAAATATTGTTTGGATTGCATTCATTGGGATGATTAATGTAGAAAAAGCATCTATTCTTGAAGATAAGAATATATCTGCTGAAGTTTATCTTTGATTTGCTTGTCTTTGTTTCTGCCAGTCAGGGGAAAGATTTGCAGTATCTAATTCTAAATGATCTATTCTACCATCTGGAAGGAGAGTTCGAAGGTCGGCAAATTGATGATAGATCGTTTAAAGAACTCAAGCTATTTTTGTTACAGTCAAACTTTTTATCCGCATATCTGTCCGAGTCTGGGAAGGGCCTTCTAGCATTTGACAATGGTTCTGAATTTTATAACTTAAGTCTTCTGCAATCAGACCTGGCGCTAGATCTGTGGGGATTTTCAGAATGGAAAGAATCTAAAGCAGTTGCAGAGAAGATGTTGCTTTTGCTGAAGGATGTGAATGGGATGGTCTTCTTATCCAGTTCTAAGCTTTCTGCTTTAAAAGCATTGGTAACCATGTTATCCTTGCATTGCGATCGTGTGAGTCCTCAAACTTTTACCGTTCTAACCTTTATGCTTTGTCCTGATTACTTCAGAATTGTGAAGAAAAAGGTACATTTGAGTTTTTTGCGTCTCTCGCTTTCTTCTTTTTGTTCTCCTTTTTTTTGTGGGTGGGTGGGGAAGAAATTTTCTAGTGGAATCATTTTGTTTTTGTCTTCAAAGTTGCTTTTGTTGGGGACATCTGGTTAAACGTGCGGAAATATCAATATTATACAGCATTCTCTTCAGCTTCTACAGACTGCAGTTGGATGGTGCTTAAATAGCTTAACCTGTAGCATACCTCCCAATGTTTTATTGATGGGGATGGCATTCGAAATTATTATGCTGCTGCTGTACAGATGGTATTCTAGGAACATGTGACTCGAGTAACTTGAGTTAGTCTGCTGATGATATGGTTTGTTGAACTAGAATAGCAGATAATATAGTAGTTAATTTGGTCTCAGTAGGTACACATGCCACTGTTGAAGGACGTCTGTATAATTGAAACATAAACTAGAATTAATCCAAGCAGCAAAGAAGGAGCCTTATTGGCGTTCTCTTGTTTGAATGTCAGATGTTGGCTCAATGTTTTGACTTAATTTGTCCAAAAATAGAAAAAGGATGTGCTGGTGGCCCTTCTACATCTACAAGACAGAGTGATAATGGTCTTGAGAGAGCAATCCTTTAAAGACCAAAGCACCTCATTTTTAAATACATTTAAGTATTGTGCATAATGACTATTTACTTGTGCATGGGATTCTCGGAGTGACTTCTTGACTATGGATATATACTTCGGTCAATACGTTTCCAAGTTCTTGCTTCCTTTTCCTGCACACGTATCTGGATGCCTACCACACCCTTTGTCTAATTATTTCTTTAAGTCATGAGCTTGTTTGCTCTTGCAGTCAGCAGTTGATGGAGTCATAATTGGTGGAGGTGGAGAGGTGCCGAATCAACTGATCTCACGCTGCATCGACCATGCATGTCAGTGTCTGCATGCAACAACGGAAGCATTGGGTGTAGACTCGAACTCTGGTGAAGATTTTATCGATGTCCTTGCTGCTCAAGCAGAACTACTCTTCCACCTGATCAAATCCAGGCTGGAGAATTTGTCTCCTGGTACATGTGTGCTTATCTTAAAGAATTCAGGGCAATGCCTAAGAGTTTTAAGTGGATTCAGGGCTGGTGTCGGGGTAGTAGCCAAGCATCTGCTAATGTTGATTCTCTTAGTAGTCAAATTAAAGGAAGCACATTTGGATGCTCGGCTGAAGAAAGATCCTGTGGAATACTCAGCTGACTTATCTAGCATGGCCCTTATGTTATTACCCATCCTTTGTCAGTATATTCAGTTGGCTGATCATCTTGTGCTCTCACTTTCTGCTCTTGACATGATACTGAGAAGATTTCTGACACCTGATTCGTGGTTTCCTATTATCCAGAAACATCTGCAATTGCATTATGTTGTTCAGAAACTTGTAGATAAAAACCCTGGAACCCTTTCAGCCGTTTTGGAGTTCTTGTTGACCATTTCCTGCGTGAGAGAAGGTGCAAAAATGCTTCTTGATGCAGGTTTTTTTGCATCCATTAGAGGAGTTCTGGCTGACCTATCTGATTATGTGCCTTATTTAGTGGTTCAAAGTGAATGCACTCCTCCAGATGTTGTCAACAAGAATCGAATGCCTGAACATCTCTGGGGACTTTGTGTCGCTGTTGTCACCTCAGTTATTCAATCTCTGGGAGATATTTCTTCCATCGGTGTAGTGGATTATGTAATTGCTCATGTATTGTTGGAGAAAGCTGATGTAGTTTCTTATTTTCTTAGCGCACCGGAGTCTCCATCTAACATTCATGAAAAGAAAAGAGCTCGGTCTTTGAAAAGACCAGCTAGTTTAAGTACTCTTAAGGAAACAGAATATACACTTCTCTTAGTATGTGTGGTAGCTAGACATTGGAACTCGTGGAATAAGGCCATGAAAGAGGTAGATTCACAGCTCAGGGAGAGGATTATACATTTTTTAGCCTTCATTAGCCGGGGGATTCATCTTAACCGAGAGCAACCTGGAAGCATCATCCCCCTCTTATGTCATCCTGCTCTTAAAGAGGAGTTTGAATGGTATAAGAAGCCATCATTTATTAACAGCAGACATGGTTGGTTTGCCATTTCCCCTCTTGGATGTGTATTAGATCCCAAATTTTCATCATTGTCTTCTAGAACTTCGGCTCTTATTACCAAAGATCAAGCGAGTGACTCAGTGGGTCTATCTCATCAGACGCAATTTTCAGATATGACTGCTATCCAGATTTACAGGATCACATTTCTTCTTTTGAAATTTTTGTGTATTCAAGCTGAAGGTGCTATTCAGAGGGCTGAGGAGGTTGGGTATGTTGACCTCGCAGAATTTCCAGAACTCCCAATGCCTGATATTTTGCATAATTTGCAGGTGAAGTATTTCTTGTTTTAGTGCATCATCTGGAAAAAAGGTTATGGGAGTTAACTTTCTTGCGTCATTATTGTAGTTGCCTTTGATGTTCCATATGTTTTAGTTAAGTCCTGTTGTTTTCCCGCATGTTTGGACTGATCGCTTCCCCCTTGCTTCAAAATGTTGATAATAGGATCAAGGGATTGTCATCGTCTCTGAATTGTGTGAAGCTAACAAGTCAAAGCAAGCTACATCTGAAATAGAAGGCGTTTGTCTATTACTCTTGAAAATAACAATCATGGCATTGTACCTTGAATTTTGTGTAATACAAATTTGTGGAATCAGACCTGTGCTTGGGCATGCTGAGGATTTCTTAAAACAACTCAGACTTCTGTTGCGAGGTCAGATTTCATCTGGCTTCTGTACCATTTCCAATTTCCTCTTACTGAGATGGGCTTGATGAAATAATCTGTAACATGTAATTATGGCTTTGTTTCAGCTACCGGAGGACATGAGTTTGTGAAAGAGCCGATGACACAATTGAAACAGCTTGTCTCGTTTGTGTATCCTGAACAGCTTCAGGCAAATGCATTGTTTTGATGTGCGTAGATTTCTTGAAGCTGTAGGAGAAATCAAATCTGTACTACTACCCCCATGTCCTGCATTCTCTCTCTCTTTTTTTTTTTTTAACATGGAAAAAGTCCATGACCTGTGGTGAGACCTGAGCTCTGACTATTTTATGGATCCATGTGTGGCTCTTCCCAGGTCGGTCCATGATGTAGTAGCATGTGAGTTTCTCTGGACAGTTGCAGGTGATGCGTTCATGTAATTGCAGATCATCGACGCTGTGCAATTTTGTTACCCCTTTCCTCCATCCGTTATAACACAGCTTCAGTTCTTGTGCCATTGTATGGTTTATCCATTGTCTGCACTTTTAAAGGAGATGACTAGAGAATCTGGAGCCTGGAGTGTTGATTGTTAGTTTACATTTCGGTATCAAATAAAAGGTGCCCGATTTGTCCTGTAGATTTTTTCTTGGTCTAGGGTGGTTATTATGTTCCTAATCTGCTTTCTGAATAGTTTGTTTAGAAAGTTATTCTATGGACTCACCCTTAGGGTAATCAGACATGGTTGAAAGTTGAAATTTTCAAAGCAATTGCCCATGTGTGGTTACTTAACGTAGAGGTATAGTCCGGACACACTTTTGGAAAGTGTGGGTTTTTGTTCATTTGGTTGTTGAGCGTGGACGCAAAATCCCAGTCGCATGGTAAATATTTTTAACTGAGGTGTCAAGTCGCTGGTTTAGTCACTCGTATACTAAGTTGACAGCGTTTGTTTCTTATCTATTTAAGGAGTTCAAATTCTGTTGAATGTTCGTGCGGTCGTCTGCTTTTGTTTTTGCATTTTTTCAATTCATAATGTTTTTTACAATGTATTTTTTCAGGGACGTGGTTTATTTAAAAAAATACATACTTGCGTAATAAATACGAACGTATAAACCGGAATAGAGTTACATAAATTAATAATAAATCAAAGGTACAAAAGTATGTGTATACAAAATGTCTAGATATAATACAAATACAGTAGGTATCTACTGGTACATGTTTATGTGTGTTAGGAAATCCGACAAGATCATCGCAAAATGTGTAGGGGAAAAACAAAACATTGATCTCCGATTTCCTTTCAATGATCCATGTTGTTCGTTTAATTTGATGAAAGAAATAAAAAACTTTACCTATGTAGATTCGAAGTCTGCAGACGTAGGAGGTGCGATGGCACGATCTGTCGGTATCCACACGAATGCTTTCGTCCGGAATGGTAGCTCTTGAACGGCGCGGCTGAGAGAACTCGTTTTTCTCCAAAAATGGCTTTAAGGTTTTTCTGATGATTGTGTGTTTTTCGCGTCTCTGTATACGAGATACATAGATATATATCCATATATACAGACATCAAAATCTGAGTCCTAATCGGATTAGTTGATGCCAATCAAAATCCATATCAGATATTGATTCTATTAGGATATTCAAAATTCATATCAAATATGGATTCTCTCGTTATTATCTGATAATACATATATATATATATATATATAATCACCACAAAAAAGAAAATAATAATAATAATGATTAATATCTAATATTAATATTATTAATATCAGCCCATACGCATTCTTGTGTGTGACCCGATAGGCCCATATTAATTTGCAGTCGGTTAAATCTCCATTAAACCAACAAGTCGTAATTAGTCTCTAGCAAGACATTAAGACTACCCAATTAGTACGAGAAAAGTCCAACTAGTCTAATAATAGCACATGCATTAATCCCTTTGTCACATGATATCTAGTTTGAACAAAAGTCATGGTCAGCGTCATACTTATATTGTTCAAACATATGATTACTCGATCTCTAAGTAGACTGATTAAACAAATGACATTTATCACACTATCAATTCATTTGAGCACGGTCATACATTTCACAGTCTCACTAATCGAGGGGCCCAAAGACATCTCTCTCAAAAGAGAGAGACAAATTATATCCTAACTGTTCAATATCCTCTACATAATTTCTATCATACTCAATCATGATCTTTATTATTATTATCCTGTTACGGATAACGTTAGATCATGTCAAATATAATTGTCCTTATGTTGGAAACTATGACAATCTCAAGTCTAAGGATTAAAACATGACTATCATGAGGTTTACTTATGACGCTAATCCATGTAGTAATCTCATGATGAGTCTATCTAATACACTGTTCTCTAACAAGTATATATGAGATTGATTTGTATCACCATATACATAATCATCTCATGGTTATCAAATCGATACTCATACTGGTCATAAATTATTTTATCTCTATAACAATAATGAACCCGATACATATATCATAATTGTGTAACATACTAACCAACAATAATGATAATAAAACCTCTTTATTAATAATAAATGTATAACATAAAATATCCAAATCATGGCCTAGGGAACATACACTAACAAATACAATAATGAAACAGAATACAAACATACATATGTTCATGCAATCGAAACAAATAAGTAACAATAATCAAATACTAGCATAGGTTTATTCAAGCGATGCAATTAAATAATACTATATGTACATCAATGAACCGAAACAACTAAATAACACTAATTAAATATTAGTATACGTTCATGCTGTCGAAATGGGCAAATAAAAATACTTAAATAATATTATATGTACGATAATCCGATCGAAACAATTAAATAACAATAATTAAGTACTACTTCACGTATATAATAACAATAAATAAACTATAACACATAAATTACAAGAAATAAATAACTCATAATAAAAGAGAGAAAGCTTGTGTTTATCTTCACGTGTGTATTGAGTTGTGCATTCAGGCAAAACTTCGCCGTGTTGTAGAATTAAGGAAAAAAGGGTTGTAAGTGAAAAATAAAGGGTATTCATAGACAATCGCGGTATGACATACGATGATTATGTTAACACTGGAGTGTGTTTTTTACGATGGTATTGATAGAATTGTCATATATAAAAATAGATTTACTTTCAAATTTGGGATAAATGTAGATTTCATTAATAGAACTACTATATTTTTTCTTGGCACCAAGTATAGGCACTACATATATGATTTTGTGTTAAGTGGTGTGTAGAGTTGAGCATAGAATCCAAACTCTAAATTGAGTAACAAATTTATTAAATTAATTAATTTAAACAAATCTACTCCAAATAATATTCATATCAAAAATCAGAAATTAGCATAATATCCCCGCTGTGGGGTAAAAAAATCAACTAATAATCTTTTTGTGAGAAAAGGAATATAAAATATCACTTCCCAAGAGAATCTCAAGGCTAAACCTTGAACGTTCGATGAAAGCAAGAGGCATGATCTTGATCAACATACATATACATATATAATATATATATTTGGCTTCATCTCCACGCACTATACACTCACCAAAAACCTATCTTTTACCAGAGAAAATCGGCGCCCAAGGCAACCAATCGCCAACTCCGACGATACAATCCAACATGGCGGCAACCGTTAGCGCGTGGGCCAAACCAGGCGCCTGGGCTCTCGATTCCGAAGAACACGACGCCCAGCAGAAGGAAATTGCTGATAACAAAATATCTTCCGATAACGGCGAAAACGCTTCTGACTTCCCATCCCTTGCAATCGCCGCCGCCGCCCCCAAATCCAAGAAGAAAACCAAGGGCCAGACCCTATCTCTGCAGGAATTCGCCACTTACAGCTCTGTTTCCAAAGGCCCAACTCATGATGAGCTGTTGTCGCTTCCGACTGGCCCTAGGCAACGCTCTTCTGAAGAGATTGAGCGCCAAAAGCAATTCGGTGATGGCTTCAGAAACTATGGTTATGACAGGCAAGGTAGAGGTGGTTCTTCTGACGAGCAGTCTCGTCGCCCTAGGGATTCATCAAGGGATGGTGCACCTTCTCGTGCCGATGAAACTGATGACTGGGGTGCGGGGAAAAAATCGATGACTGGGAACGGGTTTGATAGGAGGGAAAGAGGAGAAAGGGGAGGATTTTTCCCTGATTCGAAATCTAGGGCTGATGAGGTGGATAATTGGGCTTCGAATAAGACTTTTGTGCCTTCTGATAGCCGTAGATATGATAGGAGAGGAGGAGGGTTTGAATCCAATGGTTCAGTAGGTGCAGCTGATTCTGATAATTGGGTGAAAAGGAAGGAAGAGGAAGGAAAGAGATTTGGGACTTCAGGCGGAGCTTTTGACAGTTTGAGGGAGAAAAGAGGAGGGGTTTTTGAGACCTCTAATGGTGGTGGCACGGATTCTGATAGCTGGAACAAAAGGGCGGGTGAGGGAAGTGGCAGGCCGAGGTTGAATTTGCAGCCAAGGACACTGCCAGTAGGCGAAGGGACTCCGCAGAACGGCACTGCAGCGAAGCCTAAGGGTTCAAATCCATTTGGGGATGCAAGACCTAGGGAAGAGGTTTTGAAGTCTAAGGGTCAGGATCCAAAAGAAATCGAGGAAAAGCTAGAGCCTGGAAAGCTTAAGGAGGCAGCTGGGGTGGATGGACCACCTGGAAAGAGGGGATTTGGTGGTGGGAGATGGAGGGGAAGCTTGACAGGGGAAAAAATGGAGAGGGCCTGGAGAAAGCCAGAGCCTTTGGATGCATCCAGTCCTTCAAGGTAGTATGGTGAAGTTTCAACTTTCTGCTTTTCAATTAGTCAGTGACAATATTCACTTGTCTCTTATAGTCAGTGTGTTTAGGTTCATTAACGTTTTGCCTGGTGTGCTCTTTAATTTCCTGCCGCCGAGGTTTTTTTTTGGTTGGTTTGTGAGTCTGGCACTTAAGTTAATGATTTAGCAAGATGTTTTGTATGTAGAGCATGTACACAATTTGCGGCAGTTATTAATGTGGATCTTGCATGTGTTCTTTTTTGTGAAGCCAATGTCTTAATTGCTGTCTTCAATCTGGAACATTTGAAGGCCTCAACTTTTTGGGAAAAATTTTCTGGTTTCCTATGTTCATTTTCCACATTTATTTCTATTTGGGAAACTTTGTGATTGTAACTAATCTGTACGTCTGCTATTTTCTTATGATAAACTCAGATTTACTTCATAGTTGGATATCTCTTTGATGCTACCTTTACTATTTTGCTTCCTACTTTTGTTTTTATTATCGTTGTTTTTGTTTTCCTCTTTTTGAGATCGTCTCTTTGTGTAGTTTAAACTTGGTACTTTGATGCCTTCCTGTCGAAGATATATGGAAGGTTTTCTCGCTTCGTGTTGTTCATTCTTGCTGCTTGGTCTAATGATATGGTTATTAATGAGCCTTTAGGGGTGGCACTTTGATGCCTTGCTGTTTTCATGAGACATGTTCTTTCTCCTGAAACATAGATAAGAACATGTGGATGCATTTGGACTTCGTGTGCTGCTTATCCTGAGCTAGTTTTATATCTAATTGCTGCTTAAGTTGCTTTTATCTCCATCCGTGCGATGTGGTCAAAGGACTGAGGAGGGTGAAAACGAGATGCTTAAGACAGGAGGGACCAAGGAGAGAGCAGTAAATATTGGAGCGGGTGCTGTTATTATTTATTTATAGGTTAAGTTTGCCTATCTCCAATGGTTTTTGACTAAACTGAAAAAGGTCTCGTTTTTTGTATATTGAGAACCCACCTTTAACCCCTTGAAAAGATATAAAGTTTAACAAACACCCTATTGACATTAGTCTCTGGGATATGTCTTTGGAGGCCAAGAACCCTTTGGGTTGCTATTGCGTTACATGAGTCCTTTGCAATGTAATTTTATGCTATAACAAAGTCATAGTGAGTGGTATGTTAGCAGAGCTCTCTGCTTCAGAGAAGCATTCTTTGCTGGTGTCATTTTGTGCTCAAGAACAGAGTGCTTTTTTGTCTACTGGTTTGCTTTTCGCTCACAAAATTGCACACACGATGAGCTAGTGTCCTTTACGTGATTTAGCGCATGCATTAAAATTGTTATCCCTTTCATTTTGTTCCCTTCTTCCTTCATTTTCTTCTTTTTTCAGTGTTGGCAAAAATGAACCACCATTGGAAGCAGCTGAAGACGGAGATGCGCAAATATGAATGCAGAGTTTTGATTAGAATTCGGAACATTTTTCTTGAGAAGTTTCAAATGCTGGTGTGGTATACATCGTTTTTTAAGCTTTTGCGTTTTGTAGTAATTTATACCATTGTGAGGGTACATTTAACGAAGTTTTGTAGAATGCTGATAGATTATTGTTCTAGACCTTAATGGCTTGTGTACTTTGGATGGTAATTCTTGGTCTCGTTATCATTAAAATTGTGATACCTGTCATTTCATGTCCACTCGCGACCCTTGTATTACGTATTTGATTTTGTGGTGCACTGTATGAGTGTAAAACTATGTTTGAGGATTGGATAACTTCTTAATTCATCAGACTTCCCATGGAAAAACACCTGTATTTTGGAATTTCTTGTGCAATAGGTGAAAGCCCTTTTCATTTATTTATTCTTAAGGTCAAGGTTATTATTTTGTACCCCTTGCTATTGGTTGAAAGAAAATAATTAGCAGGTATAATGATCCTTCCTATTCAATAGTCCCTTTTATGCATAAGTTGAAAGATCTTTCTTTGCTGAAACATGGGTTATAGTTTCATGCTTGGGAGTGCTATATTACTGCCTACCTCCTCATGTTTGGGTATGGGGTGTTTGAAGAAACATTTTCACCCAACAAAATTCAACGTCTCATGAATAAGGCAGTTGTAGGCGTCATTAATGTGGACGGATGAGTGTTGAGCAAATTCACACCCCTTTATTTAATTCCCAAGCGGACTTTTTCTCACTTTCACATTCACATTTGTCAAAGCCCCCTTTATTTGTCCAGTCTTCTCTATAGTGCCGTTGGTTTATTACATGTAGATTCATCACGTATACTGTTTCCGTGGATGCATGCAGTGTATGCTATATGATCAAGGCATATCACTTGATTCTAGCAGTTCCTTGTGGGAACTGAAAGGGTCTGTAGACCATGTATCCTTGACCGGATGTCTTACGGTGCTAAAGGTTCATGGCAGTCTTCTTTTTCTTTATTTTGTATATTTTGCTTATATTAGACGAGTGCTCCTCAAATTACTATATGATGTTGAGATATAATGATAGGAAAGGAAAGGACAAAAGACGTGCCAGATTTTTTGACTTGAACAAAAAGTTGAGGTTCACCCTCTTACCCCCTCCTTATTGTTAGGCCAATGTCATTTATGGAGGTATGTACAGAGCCGAGAGTCTTGCTGAAAACAAACTCTCTATCCGAAGAGATAGAGTTATTGTTTGATTGTCGTTTTTTTTTTGTAATTATGTTTGATTGTCGTTCACCTTTACTAGACCCTAATTATAGCTTTTGATGCCGTTGAAATATATTGTGTATGATTTGATTAGTGTCAATACGGAAACATAATGAAGCGTGAGGAAAGACCGCGTAACATCACATAGGAGAGGCAATAGACAAACAAAGAAAGAAAACAAGCCTCTAAAGTAGACCACTTCGAATAGATAGTTTTTACAACCGCAAAATCGTGTTTGAAATCTCCAGAATCCAACTATTTTGACTAAACAATTTGATTAAAAAACGCTTGCCAATGTCTACATCAAGCATCAGATCATAAAAATTTAGAAGCAATGGGATGTAGTGTCGCTCGTGCTTAACAATATGACGACTGATAATGAAACTATATATAGATTTTAATTATGACAAATTCAAAAATCTACTTGAACACGTATAGTACTTGAATGAACATCAGGTCTGTATATTGCATTCACCATACTTAAATTTAGAAACGGGGGATGAGGAATAAAGTGCATGTATTCTGTATATCCTCTCATGTTACAAGAAGGTAAAGTTCAATTCCTTTACTTACCAACGGCTCTGCATGACGTATACTGGTTTGTATGTGTATATATAAAATAAAAGACAATAATGCACATAAATACCTAAACATGTTTAAATTCTTTATTCCCCTTCATGTTACAAGAGGGTAAAGTACTCTAATTTCTATCCTATTCTGTCATAAACATCAACAAGCTTAATGGGAGAAAATAATACAAATAAATAAACAGACTGAATTTCTTTCCTACCCGCTATTTGCGCATGATGATCGTCCTATATATGCTCAACTTTTGGTTGCTGAATTTTTTCAAGGGTTTTTTTTCTCAGCTTCGTAGGACACATGAAAATTATATGGAGAATTGTTTTTATATTATGAGGAGATACTATAATTTGATGTTGTTGAGATCATTACCTTTATACCCTATGTTTTGGTGTAATTACTCTAGGCCTATTCTAGTTCAAAATTAAACCTTTACACCTCTTAGTTTTTAGATTAAACTAGAAATAAAAGTTTTCAATAAAGTTAAAAAAGATGATACTTTTAGTCCAAAACTATAGGAGGACAAAGATAAGAAGTTTTAAAGTAGAAGATGTTAAAAATCATATGTCAAACCACAAAGGTTTTAAAGGTCAGTTTTTAATAACTTTGATAAAAAACTCTCGTTTCTAGTTTACTCTAAAATATGAAAGATATAAATGTGGATTTTTAAACTAAAAGATCTCAAATAATAAAAATGTTGGAGACAATCACTCATGTACTAAGACGCAGTCGTTTAGTGTGTACGTATGAAATGATAAAATAAACCAAACCCGGGGCGAGTCAAGGACTCTGTCTTTAAGACGTATTGCTCCGGTATACTGTGTCCAACCGGTGTCAGCAACCGTCTCCCAGGATACAATGGGTACATGTTCAGTTGAGCGGCACTGCTGAACTTGAACTCCTTCGAACTTTAGAATGTCCTGACTTCTTTTGGACGGTATGCAAGACTCGAATGCTATGAGAGTAGTATGCTACTAATGCTAGAAAAATTGTGTGTTTAGAATGCACCTTTTGCCCTGTTTATATAGGGGAGTCGGTTGGAGAATAAGGTACCGTAACCGTTGGATCATAGATGAAGACCTCCTATCTAGATTAGGAAGGTTTAATCTCAGCCTTTAGATTGAAGATTGATTCACAGGTTTAAACCTGGAGCGTTAAATGGAAACCACATTCGGTTGGACGGTTAGGACAGTTTAAATCTCGGCCGTTAGATTAAAGCTGCCTCTTCCACCACCATTAGATCACACCAGAATGATCTTATTTCAAGTAGGAGGATAGTGTTTGTTTCAAGTTTGAAACATAACCGCTCAGCAGAAAAGATTCTGCATGCTGTCCAACTTCGATCGATCGAAGTGACATCGATCGATCGATGTGATCGATTGATGTCGGACAGAGAACTTCGATCGATCACATAGATCGATCAAAGTGACATCGATCGATGAAGTGATTGATCGATGTCGGACAGAACGTTCCAAAGCTCTATGATCATCTTCGATCGATGACATCGATCGATTGATGTCCGTCAGAAACTTCTCACGCCACATGGACACATCCAAGGTGGCATTCCTCCACACGGGTGACACGTCACCCATTAATAACGTTTTCCATCCACTTTGAGAATTAATTTCTCATTCACCCGATAACGTAATTGAGTGATTCCAAGCCTAAAATTAGCTACTCGTCACGTAGATAATTAAGGACACATTAGTTTTCGACTTTCATTATCGGAAACTCATCATAATTAAGCTCAAAGTACGTTGCTCAACCACGTTTTGCAACATTCTTTAATGGGCCACTACCCAATCTTTTAATTCACCATCAATGGGCCAAAGCCCAATCCTTTTAAATCTTCAACAATGGACCAAAGCCCAAACCTTTAATTCTCCAACAAACACAACATCGCAACAACATATACGTAGGATAACAACGACAATAAAAACTATCTTTAGAGTTTGAGGAGAGTGAGAGGTAGACAAACAATAACCCCATCTCAGGAGAGTGAGAGGTAGACAAACAATAACCCCATCTTAAAAGATAGAGAGTTTGTTTTCAGTGATACACCGATTTTATATGCAAAAAGTGTAGAGGTAATTGTTTTCTAATTTAATACTTAAACACATAAAGAGCAATGAATTATGGCAGGGAGAAAAAGGAGCTCCGGCTTTACAACGGCTCGGCGCGGTCTTCAGGCGGTCCACTCACTGAACCGCCCACTGATACCGACAATGACAGCCGGAATTTGCATTTCTTCCGCCATCAGCTTGATCCAAGTTTAAATGAACAAAAATCCCGATTCACCATTACAATTACCATTTCGCATGTTGCTCTCATGCCATGCGCTCATTCTCCACCTCAGACCGCACGGTGTTCAGACCTAGTAGTAAGCTCCCAAAAAAGCTTCCCTGCATTGTTCAAAACCTCCTCAATCTCTGCTCTAAAGGTCATCTCAAAGAAGCTGTCTATTCTCTAGGCCTTTTGGTGCAAAAGGGCATCCGATTAGACATTAAAACAGTAGCTTTTCTACTAGATCAGTGTGCTCGTTCCAGGGCCCTTGATATAGGCAAGTCGGTCCACTGTCATTTGAAGCTAACGGGTTTCAAGCACCCTACTACTTTATTGGCAAATCATTTGATTCACATGTATTGTAAATGCGGGGATCATGTAGAAGCACGTAAAGTGTTTGACACAATGGGTGGGAAAAATATATACTCGTGGAATAATATGCTCTCAGGATATGTGAAATTGGGAATGATAAAGCCAGCAAGAAGGGTTTTTGACAAAATGCCTGACAGGGATATCGTGTCTTGGAATACTATGGTGATTGCTTATGCACACAATGGGGTCTGTGATGAGGCAGTTAGATTTTATCAAGAGTTTAGGAGGATGGACATTGGATTGAACGAGTATAGCTTTGCAGGAATCGTAATGGTTTGTGTCAAGTTGAGAGAGTTGATGTTAACAAAGCAGGTGCATTGTCAAATACTTATTTCAGGATTTTTGTCAAATGAGATTCTTGTCAGTTCCGTTGTTGATGCCTATGCTAAATGTGGTGATTTGATCGATGCTAGGTGGTTGTTTGATAAAATGGCGAGAAAAGATGTCCGTGCTTATACAACTTTGGTTTGCGGATATGCCAAATGGGGTGATATAAGATCAGCGAGGGCATTATTTGATGAAATTCCCGAAAAGAATCCTGTTTCCTGGACTGCTATGATTGGAGGGTACGCTCAAAATAATATGGGTCGTGACGCATTAGAATTGTTTGTCAAAATGATGATGCTTCATATCAGACCTGATCAATTTACTTTTAACAGCTGCTTATGTGCTTGTGCAAGTATAGCCTCATTAAGCCATGGTAAACAAATTCATGCGTATTTGATAAGGAACAGCTTTAGACCTAATTCAGTTGTTGTGAGTTCTCTGATTGATATGTATGCAAAATGCGGGTGTTTAAAAGCTGGAAAGGAAGTCTTCGAAATCATGGGTGACAAACAAGATGTGGTTTTATGGAGCACCCTAATATCTTCTTTTGCAAATCATGGTAATGGTGAAGCGGCAAGTAATCTGTATGGGCAAATGCTTAAATTAGGTGTTATACCAGACAGGGTGACTTTTCTTGTCCTCTTAACAGCATGTAGCCATTCTGGTCTGGTTAACGAGGGAGTCCGTTTTTTTGAATCAATGATCACTGAGCACAATGTTGTTCCTGATCAAGAGCATTATGCATGCCTGATTGATATTTTAGGTCGAGCAGGATGTTCCGGTGATATCATTGATCAGATCAAGAAGTTGTCTTGTGAGCCTGATAGGCATGGTAATGTACAGTTAGGATTAGATTGTCAGTTATCAGCTTCATGTGTCTTACTGTCGAGAATATATGCTGCATTAGGAAATCAGGAATCTGTAGAAAAGATCCGAAAATTGATGAATGATGATAATTTTAGGAAAAAGCAAGCGCCAGGCAAGTTAAAAGTTGATCATAATTTGCATCAAGTCAGTGTAGCTGATACATGTTTGGCTAGCAGAGAAGCCAACTCAGTTCATGAGCTGTTGGGTGATCAAAGCTCTGGATCATAACTCACTCTGATTAATAAAAAGGTAATTTTGTTCTTTTTCCAAAAAAAGAAAAAAGGTTTACTCTGCTGAGTGAATATAGGGAAACATATTCAATGAAGACATTCTATGAAATGGCTTGTAATGACTTGATTCTGCTTATTTCAAAAACCTTTTTTGTTTTTAGGACAAGTTTATGTTGTCATATTGCTTAGCTTCTTTTGTTCTGTTCTTAGGTTACATTCTTTTGTACGTAGGTTGATTTATGAGATCTGTCATTTGCATTTACTGACAAATTTTACAACTACCAGACGGTTATTACAAGTAAACCTGCACATTTAAAACTACATATGACTGTCTGGTGTAATACCAATCAACAGTATTGAGTTTTTCGTATGTTATTGATTTCTATAGTGTAGTTGTTGCTATATTGTTCTATGTTTCATGTTATGAGTTTTGCAAGTTGGCGGTTCATTATAGTTATATGATTTTCACACAATCCTTTCTAGTTACGTGTAGTTGAAATTAATCAAGGCTGTCTTTGGGTATTCGTAATTGTTGTGCCAGCATCTCATTATTGCCTTGAACGGTCCTCAAGGAGGTGAAGCATCTGCAGGATGCAATTTATTGGGACAAGGGTGATCCCGGACCCTCATAAAGCCAAAGGTTAGTTGTCGGTCAGTTTGCTATGAAGGAGGCACAGCAGTTCACGAGGTTGATGCTAAATAGTGCTCATTTGACAGACAACTGGAAAATTTGCACATACGAGGAATCAGTAAAGATGACTGGATTTCATGCTCATTTCTTTTTGAAAGATCAGCGCTCTGGTTCTACTTCACGAATGTTGAAATTCTCAGGCTAAGGCATGTGTGGGCAATTGGGGCATCATGGTAGTTGCGGTTTTATCTATGGCATTCTCTGGATAAAATGTTCCAAGTTTTCCATCACTGGATTGAGTAGAAGTTTAACAGTGCAACTGGAAGCAAAGGTTTGCTGAAAATTACAACTGCTGGAAGCTGAGAATTGAGGACTTGTAGGTGGTAAAGCTGATACTAGCTGCCCTTCGAATGTTGTCTCCTTGATATACATGTGAACTCAGTAGAGGCCTTTTGCTGACAGGGAGAACATCTTCTGAATGATTTGTTCTGGGATCCAA
Source organism: Eustoma russellianum (assembly GCA_036186865.1). Taxonomy (NCBI): domain Eukaryota; kingdom Viridiplantae; phylum Streptophyta; class Magnoliopsida; order Gentianales; family Gentianaceae; genus Eustoma; species Eustoma russellianum. Next base: position 41,856,387 of record AP025043.1, read on the forward strand.
ATGAGAATTCAATTTTTTTTTACTTTTCGAATTATATGCGTGTGTGTTTAGATTTATAAACATATATAAATATAAAGAGATACGTAAATAGTAGTAGCTAGTGTCAGTTGAACCTTAGCTAGTAAAACCTATGTGTAGTTAACCTGTTGTATCTTTTTAAAAACTTCATCAAAACCACTATAGTAATAATAATAACAACAACAGTATAAGCGTGAGATGAAAGATAATAATGACCATATCCTTTGTAGAAAGGATTGAAGTGATTACTTGGGAAAAAGAAAGAAAACTCAGTAGGAGATTGATACAGAATATCGACAGGACCCTGAACCTGAAACCATTTTAATTTCCTTTAGCAAGTTGGGTGAGTTTGAAACTTTTTGGAGCAATGTATCAGATTTGTGTGCTCGAAACTTTAAAAGTTTGAACAGGCATAACGCCCCAAATTCAAACCCACCGGTCAGCGTGGAGTCTAACTTCCTATCCGTTGGATCCTTGGTCTTTCATAGCAGCCAAAGAACTGCGGATCTCCATTCGTCTGGTATAACTCAGTTAGTACTCATGTTAGAACATTGTTCTTGAAATGCGTAGGTTCGAACCAGGACATGTGCAGATTGGGTGCTTTACTGATGTCTAGTCCAATAATGACTATGCCATTGTATCTGACCAATTGAGTTAGAGGATTGCTGGTCTGGTTTACAGCAGGTATGTGGGTTACTGGCAATGCTTGTCATCCTAGGAGATCGCTGAACTTATGATTTGCATTCTTCATAAAGCTTCTTAGAGCTGGAAAGGCAGGAGCATTGATCTTTTACTCCAGAAAAAAAATGCCGGTCTCCAGAATAAAGAAAACATCGGACACCCCAAGCCTCCTCACTACATAGGGCCACGCAGAAAACTTGATATCTGATGTTATGCTTACCGACTTTACTAGGAAAAATATTATTTAATTGTTTATCCACATATTATATCTAGTACTCTAGCAGAAAAATGATGTATGCTTTCTCCCTTTCTACTAAAAAAACTTAATTCTATTTAGATATAAGTAATGAAATACCTTAAATTTAATAACCTAACCATTTTTGACATTTATAATATTAGGAGGAAGCATGTTGTAGAATTTACTCGTAGATAGAACCGTAGAAGTATTTTTATTTCCATTAAAGACAGGAAAGTATTTTTATTGACAGACCGTATTAATAACTTTTGTTGTTGTTATGATATATTGGACAATATCGATGATGATGAAAAAGAAGAATGAGAACACATGCTAATTTTAAGGAGTAAACCTACCGATATAAAAGATAGTGGGTCATTGTATAATTTTGGAAATAGTGTTGGACTATATAGTTGCCCCTTTGGCTATTGGGGGCGGCAGTATACTGTGAAGCGACAGAGAAGCCTAGGGTTTTCTTCGTGTAGCAAAGTCAAAAATGGCTTCAGAAGAGGGTGGCGATCAATTTCAGGGCGATAGGTCTAAGGGTTCAGTCAAGTGGTTCAGTGACCAGAAAGGCTATGGATTCATCACTCCTGATGAAGGCGGCGAAGATCTCTTTGTCCACCACTCTGGGATAAAGAATTCTTCCGGCTACAAGAGCCTCGGAGACGGCGAGTCTGTGGAGTTTGAGGTGGAGGTCGGCGGAGATGGCCGTGCTAAGGCTGTCAACGTCACTGGTCCTGATGGCGGCCCGGTTCAAGGTGGTAGCCGTGAAGGCGGCGGCGGCGGAGGTGGATATGGTGGAGGCGGATACAGCAGCGGCGGAGGCAGAGGAGGCGGCCGTGGAGGTTATGGTGGTGGTGGATACGGAGGTGGCGGCGGTTATGGTGGCGGAGGGTACGGGGGTAGTGGCGGCGGCGGTTATGGTGGTGGAGGATATGGAGGTGGAGGAAGCGGCTGCTTCAAGTGCGGTGAGCAGGGACATCTGGCCAGGGACTGCTACCAGGGAGGCGGTGGCGGAGGAGGTAGGGGCTACGGAGGCGGAGGCGGTGGTGGAGGTCGGTATAGCAGCGGCGGTGGAGGTGGAGGAAGTGGTTGCTACAAATGTGGGGAAGAAGGCCATTTCGCTCGTGAGTGCACAAATGATGGTGGCCGTTGAGCTCACGTCCCAATCTGCTGGTGGTAAAAGTTGCTTCTTTTTAAAGTCGTGGTTCTTGTGATTTTGAAGGTTTTTGTCCGGCGGACTATTGTAGGATAACATTTAAATCGTGGTTTTAATCTTTTTCCTTGTCTTTTGGTACTTGGAATTTGGTGGGTTTGCTTTGTGATTGTTATGAAGAATTGATGATGTGTTCCCCTGCTCCAGGGTACATTTCGGATATATCTAATGCTCCTTGTTGTTTGTGTAGTATATTAATTGTATTTCCGTTTGTGCTGTTTTGGCTGTTCCTGAGACATTTCTCAGTCGTTTGATGACTACCGAGGAATAATCATAACCTGGTCTTGCTCGTTTCTGTGCTTCTTGGTGTCGTGTTTTTGGCGATGGTTCTTCCTTCCTCTTCCGACACAACTGTTTGAGCTTGGATATTGTTGGAAAAGCCCCTCTTGTGTTACTCACTTGGACTAACTTGAATAATTTGCACAACGATATAATGTTGAGTGACACGGTTTGATGGACTTAGTAACTGAGATTGGTTGTGTGATACTATCATAAAAGCTGTTATATATAGGACGAACTTCTGTTGGACAAAATGGGCCACAAACTTGATCCCCGGCGCTGTGGACCAAAGCTATTCTGTACGCATTTCTTATGTTCCTTGGTATTTGTCTGCCCAATGTGTGTTTTCCAAATATTATGTAGGTGACAACTGTGGTTCTTCGATCAGGTTGTCATAAGCTAGGGTTCGTCGTTTCTGTCGCTAATGAAAAGCAATTATGATTAGTGGCTTGTATAATGGCTTAAGAAAGCTGTACACCCGCTGTTGAATCATGTATGTTTTACGTTCTTATATGTCATTTAACAGTTAAACCGTGATTGACCGTGGTACCTTGACTGCGTCATAGGGTACCTTTTATACTTATTCCGTAGAATATGTATTGGTTTGACATGGTGTAAGTCTTATCAGTCGACTGTTGCTAGTGGTTCTAAAACAAGTTGTTTTTGAAAAGCCGCTAATCCATGATGATACAGTCTTTTTTTTTTTTGGCAATGAATAGTATTCTAAATTAGTCTAATTTATTTACATGGTAATATTTTTGAATGTGTACAAGTGTAGAGTAATTGTGGTTGGTTTATTGTATACGCTTACCTATAGGATATGATTTAAAGCGTTGGATTGAAAAGTTTGTTCATCCTGGACATACTTTTTCAGCGTTAACATCTTTTAACGTCATTGTTAATCTCCATTACAAGTTCAACCTATAGACCAGTAGTTTGGTGTGATAAGGTATCCAAATGAGGTGCTTGAAAAATTATTTGGGCAAATGATTCAACTTATTAGAGGAGTCTGGGGGCGGAGAGGGCGTCATGAATTCCAGTTTGGAACTTTTCGAAATTAAATCTGTTGCTTTTATTCGCACTGCTGTCTTGTTTCAGTTTTCCGATGTCTTTTTTCCATGTTTTTGTTTTTATTGGTGAATTGTATCACTTAAAGGTGTAACTGTAATGTTGGTTTGAACAATTCTATGATTTGGGCGGCGTTGTTCTTTCCGATGGTCTTCAGTTGGTGCCAAAAAAAATGAAGGCGTTTCCTTGTAGTCAAACTCCTGGTGACGTGGATCTTGATATGGAGTACAATATGGTTGTCTTGATGGCCCGGATCTGCTTACAGTCCAACACAGTGTCAGTGGTGTGACCGCTTTACGCTGGCATTCTCTTCTGAAATGCCAGTGTGGCAGACCCTATTTGGTGGTCGCGCCACTGACCGTCCTCTCTTGGGTTAGCAGATCTGGTCCGTATTGGTGATCCGTATTAATGCAAATGTAAACAATGAATAGGTTAATTAAGGAGTTGATGATGCAAATATAATAATGAATGGTCACTGATACAATACAATGAAGACAATTGATTAAGGTAGCTGATGTCATGCAGAGGTATGTGATTTGAGTGAGAATTTTTGGTACTTAGACCTAAATAAGTGTTGAGGTTATACTTTTGAAAGATATGTATTCTAAAGACGCGTATTATCCATTGGGTATTATGAGGCACACATATCAGACTATGATTTATGTTAGGAGTCAAAAATAAAAACAAACAATAATACTAAAAATAAAAGTAAAGTGCAAGCGAAATAATTGATTCATATAGCTCATCTCACATAGTGGGAAAAAAAAACGCCATTTCACAATATCCACTTTTGATAAGTTTTATAGAGAGTAACATAAAAATAAAGAAAGCATACTTAGAAGGCTAGAACAAGGCTTTAAAACAAGATTTCATGGCCAAAAACCTACACCAAACAAATGTTTGAGAAATGACCGATGGTGCTTGTCCAGGGCATAGTGTCAAGCAAACGAATGATTATGAATTTGATCTAACGGCTTATTCATGTTTAAAATGAAAGGAAACGGTTTCCTATCACAGTTTTTACTTTTCTGTAATCTCTCTCAAATAACCACTCAACTCCATTGCTTTCATCTTTCCTTTGATGCTTATGGAATAGCTTTCATCTCTCAAATAACCACTCAACTCCATTGCTTTCATCTCAAATGAATTTGATCTAACGTCTTGTTCGCTTCGTATCGAATAGCTTGTTTCTTGAAATTTCTTATTCCTTATGGTTCAAACATGGTGAATGTTAATCTCTCTCATTTCTAAAGTACATGAAAATCTAACACCCAATTCATAAGAAGCCACAAAAATGTAGGGGATAAATGATTGAAATCCTTGACAGTAATGGATGAGATTATCAACTCTACACAGTTACATGCCGTGGTTAACTGAAAATTCTTGAAAGAAACACTACATAGATCGAACTACGTAGTAGAGCTGATGCTTAAATTTGAATGCTAAAGTGTTTGGTTTCAGTTCCCCTGCTGAGAGAGAATACTGATTTTACGGTGTACTGTTCGTATTTGGCTGTCACCTTGTACTCCCCTAGGAAGCCATCAAAGCTGAATGAACCGTGTCCATCTGTTTTGCCCTTTAACTCTCCTGTTTGCCATTCTTTTAGGAGCTTGTCCACTGTGTCTCCAGCAGGAAGGTTATTGAAGTCATTATCTGTAAGGCACATTTGATAGCAACCCTTTGGATCCAGTGCTGTCCACATCATTATTCCTGTGACCGACGGGTGTGAGAAGCCTTCCCTCAAAACTTGTTCAAGATAAACTGCCTGCAGTAGGACAGGAACTGAAACTTTCACAATATCGCTGAATCTAGTTTTAATTCAGCTGATTGAATGGTTCAGTCAGTTTTTAGACTGTTAGACTGAGACATTCAGCTAACTGAATGTAAGAAGATCCCACATATTGACTAATTGAGTAGGGTGCTTTGATTGAAGAGAAGATATTAACTAATAGAAATCGTACCTGCTTCTTCTGACCAAGTTTTTTGCTTATGTCAACTTCTGTGAGCCAAACTGGAAGCCCAAGTGTAGCAAATTTATCGAGAATACCTCTAATGAGAGGAGGATTAGGAACAGTAAAGTGACCCTCTAGTCCAATGCCATTGACTTTGATTCCATAGCGGCCCAGCTCCCTCAACCTGGAGATGTAGGTGTCCACAGTTGAATTTCCATCACTGCAAGTCTCAATCACATTGTATTCATTCATAAACAAGGTTGCCAATGGGTCTGCTCTATGTGTGGTTTCGTAAAAGCTTAAGGTGGCATTAGGTCCGAGCCTTTGCTCATAGAAGTCAAAATGAAGCAACTCATTGCTGACATCCCAGTGGACGAATTCATCTTTGTACTTCTGCATAAGACTTCGTATTCTCGATTTCACTGCTGAATGTAGCTCCGCGTCTGTAAGATTACGAACCCACTGTGGTGTATACCTGGGGTCCTCCCAGAATATATTATGCCCTCTGGCAATAATCTGGTTTGCTCGAACAAATTCTAGCATTTGGTCTGCTATGGTGTAATTGACTTTCCCTGGTTCATGTTCTGTTGCATACCACTTGAGTTCATTCTCAAACACTGCCGCGTTAAATCGCTCAGTAAACCACCTCTGTTTCCATTCAGATAAAACAGATAATGCAGTATATCAGTATACAATCACAGAGCAAATGCATGAGACATGGCTAACTAATCTTTTTATACCTGATAAGGAAAGTTTCCAAGAATGTTCTTAGATATGGCAGATCCTATTGGAAAATCTTTTGACTCTTGGTGTATTGTAAGCTCTACACCTTCAAGTCCAGCTCCGTTGCTGTCACACACGTGAACAGTAACTGTCCGCTTCCTTTCCTGAGCCAACAAAAGAAAACACAAAAGGAATTATAGGAATATAAGCCTTCAGACAACATTAGCCAAATGATGCTATTATAGGATCATTAGAACACTGTCTTACTTGGTTGACTATGTCATCTTGATTCGATCTCCATTGCTCCTGGGTGAATGGCTGCAAGGACGAACTGGCAACTGATATGTGAATATCCGTATCTTGTGAACTCTTTGAAAAAGAAAGGAGAATGAGTTAGAATGGTCTACAAGTGTTCAAGAAGCAGAATCTCTGCCCCTAAACAAAAGGCAAGTGAGATCATGTAGTGAATTTAGAATAAACACATGTACCTTAAGCTGTATCATAGCAATATTTGATTGACTGTTGAATACAAAACCACCCTTGAGAAATGACCAGCAGCCCTTCCTGGCAAGAACGCTCCCTATGCAATTCAGGCTTTCGTTTCCAATGATCAGGCTTGCCCTGACAAGCTCCGTCTCTTCTTTGCTGGTCTTCACCCATGCTGTTATGAATCCCAACAACAACCAGACATTGCAACTTTGTTAGTGGTTCTATGTCAACTATTCTAATCAATGATAGTTGATCAAGTACGAGCTTGTTAACTGTGATCTTTAACTTTTCACACACTTCTTTTCATTTGTCCAGAAACTGTAGAATCAAATTGACTTTCGATACTTACGCACGCGGGTGTGTGTGTATGAAAGTAAACTGCCTTTGGATCCAAGCCAGAGGGCTTAAGAAAATGGATCTGATTCAACTATTAGTGGACAAGTGGTGAAACGCTCATAGTGATCTAACAGAGAAAGAAGAGAGAAAGATAAAGCGTTGAAAGTAATGCGAACTAAAAACTTAACTGGAAAAGCTATAGAATGAGCCTTGGTTGAGGTTTTGCAATCGAAAAGTAGGAGCCATGCTGTTGTCTCCTTTATACCATGAGTATTCTTTGAGTATCCCTCCATTGTAAAGTGGCTTCTCCGGATGCAGTTTGCACTATGAATTCATGAAAATGCTCAGATTTTACGACAGAGGGACAAGAGAACTCAGACTTTGTAATACATGTACTATGTACGCATCTCATGTTCATTACTACGTAAATGTACTCCCAGCATATCCTTATGTGGCTAGACCACATGAATTGAGATGATGAAATAGTTCAAATGTCGGAGTACCATGTCCCAGAAGATCATTCTGAAAACCTTTTAATATATCATACATGATCTAACAGTTCTTTCCCAGCTGAAGATGTTATCTTTTAAAAGATAAGTGTAACTTTCTGCATTAAACTGTATCTGTTATTACATGGGTTTAATTTCCTCTAATTTCATAAGGGGTAAGTATGCAGCTCATGATTAATAGCCAGGAGTGGAATAAAGATTAATGAGAAAGTACGTAAGGGATGTACAGAATTCAAATCTGACCTCTGAGTAGGCTGTAAAATCATACCGTGGCCCATCTGAAATGAGTAAACAAAAGTCAATCTCGAGGCTATTAATTTTTATTATTTATGCTTTGATTAATGTTAAAGAATCAAGATCCCATAAGCAACGAATATATGGAAAATAAGTATGAATGCATACCATAAGCAACGGCAGGGGAAGTAACGGTCAAGCAGACGAAAAAGAAATACAGAACGGGAGAAGGAAGTTTCATGTTCTTGAAATATTGGTTTGGACAAATACTAGGAGTCAACTGCAGCATGTATAATATATTCTAGTACTGAGGAAAGACGAAGAGACATCAGCCTTTTGGTCCAAATTTTGTCGCTGAAGGCCTAAGAAAAATACCATTGGAGTCTTTTTATGTCTGGTACGTTACAAAGAGCGTGAACTTTTCTGCTTCTGCAATAAAAGCTAAGGCTTCATGTTCCCCCTGGGTTTTTAAACTTGTAACGGAGGTATGCATACATCTCAAATTCTACAACAACAAAAACATTATCCCATTGATTTAGAGACTTCCGTTGATGACGGTGTAGGAAGGGATCGGATGTACGAAACCATACATACTATATTTTATATCTGCTCCCGTTGCTCAAGTACTTTTCCTTCCCTTAGGATGTACGTTTTTCTATTTCCTTTTTTTTAAAAAAATAATGATACACACCATCAAAGATTACTGACTGCATCTTTTTGTCATTTTAGTTTATTGGTTTATATCTGTACGTGCAAAATAAAGTAGAAACAAATAAATTGCAAGAATATATTAATGGTGAGACATAATCACAAATATAAGTCCTCCCCCCCCCCCCCCCGGCCCCCAAGAAATGCTTCATTCTACGAGCACTAAATATTCAACGCCGGTGAAGTATTTTTAGCGAAGGTCTTTCTTAAGTGATATACATTTGATCCAGACATATCATATGTGCTTATTTTATAAACATAAAATAAGTACATAAAGTTAGCAAGACATTATAGAATGAACAAAATAATAAAATACTACAACAATAACATTATTCCATTACCTTAGAAGATCCCGCCTATGACGAATATATGGGTCGGATGTACACAACCATACCATGTGTTAAAAACAAACAGATGTGGTTTTCCGACAATCCATAATGAAAATTGCGTCAAACCGTGTCGGTCAACTGTTACTTCAAACGCAACCAATTTAGTGAGTCATTTTGTTTTGTTTCATCATATCCCAAAGTCAAAGAAGAATGTTTATTGACTCCGTTGAAAATGAAAACAACTTCCATACACAATAACTTTTTTTTATTTTTTTACCCAAACACATAGAAGACGGTGGAGAAAGACTGAGATAAGAGGAGGAGAGGAGATCTGAACCCATTGAGATGGGAGTGAGGGTTGGGGACGGGGCATTGAGGAAGAATTTTTTTTTCTTTTTTTATTATATATTTATAATTTAAAATGAAACTTTTTTATTATCTTTTTAGGATATAACTTTTTCTATTAATCATGTGTATTTTCTGTAAGGGTATAACCGGTAGTTCGATTTTTTAACAGAAAAGAGCCATTAGTGGCGTAGGTCCCATGCACAGGTTTTAAAATGTATTTTTAAACCTTGTGGGTTGTATGATGTTTCATCTATACTTAAGGGTGTATTTAGCAATTAATCCACTATTTCTATTGTCAGACTTGATTTCGATGAACGAAGACTTATTTTCAAGAAAACTTAGCCAGAGTGAATAAAATAATTTGATCTTCAAAGTTTTCTTCTTTCTTCACTCTTTCTGATCAGTCTAAAATCTTGATGCAAACTAAATCTATAATCAATAAGCAACCGAAATTCGAAAAGAGCAGTGGATCAGGCAGCTGAAGGAAATCATAGAAGCAGTTATTTAGTTCAAATTGGCCAAACAGCACCAAATTGGCAGAATCTCCAGCCTGGAAGAAGCAGAGACATTTTTACAACTACGAGTGAGTTTCGGTAGGGATTCCCGCTTATTGACCACCCCCGGCGGTTGATTCCGGCATTCTTTGTCAATTTCAGCGGCAGGGGAAGTGTCTGAGAAGAAGGGAATTTGGGAAAGGGGAATACAATACTCTAATGGAATTTGGGAGGGAATAGGAAGAGAAAATACAGATCAGAAAGAAATGGCTAGGGACAAAGTGATGTTGTTTCAGCCGCGAAATCTACTTATAGTGGTTGTGATTTTTGTGGTCATCTGTTTTACATTCTTCATGTCCGAAAACCAGGTGCCTTCCCCTCCCAAATTGTTGTCTTCGCTTGGCTTCTTTCTCTTCTTCCTCTTTGTGATACAATCTTGGATTCAAATTATTATTTTCCGGATCTAATTGGTTAAAAGATTTTTGTTAGTGTTATTCATTTAATTGAGTACGCTTTGCACAAAACAAGTTATATGTTAAATGCATGTTTCGAGTTTAGAGTCATTTGTTTGTCTTTGGTTTTATGGTTCCTATGAGCTCAAGTATGACAATGATTTGTGCAAATTGAACTGGCTTTCTGAATTTTTCCCTGGGTGCTTCTCCTGTAGTCTTTCATTTGATTACGTTTTCCATTATCCAATTGGTAGCAAAGTTTGTTTGGCTTATTTTACTTGATTTTACCCATAGGTCTATACTGGGCAGTGCATAGGTGTATGGAGAATAGCTCTCTTGTCATAAGCAGCATAGTGAGGACAGAAGATATGTGTTAGGCTTGTATACTGAGAGAAAATTGAAGGAAAGGAAGAACTTGATGAAAGGCTAGGAAAGGACTTGGTGAACAAGGAACAAATAGGCAGAGAGTCGATTGTTTAAGGCTGATCAAAATCATTGAGCTGTAGGGTTTATGATGGAAGAAATTGAAGACCTCAAGGGACTGAGGAATAAACAGAACACCAGATAAACCGAATGATTCTTGATATTATTCCTCAAAAAGAATATGTAGTTACATTCGCCTTTTGGGCTAATTATGATTTACTCACTTAACGTAGAACCTGTTACATTATTTTGTGATTCAAGAACATCAACGCTTAACGGGGGTGGGAGAGACCAAAAGATGTTATGAAGCCTTTTGGAAAAAAAAATAGAAATATAGTTTTGCATTTTACCGGGTACAGTTAAGAGAACATTCTAAAATTCTTCATGGCTAACGGGTCTTTATAACCAGCCCCTCTTGGTGGAATAGGGGCAGATTGTTTTAACTGTTATGAGGAACTACAAGTGTCTTTATCTAAGAGCTTCTTTTCTGGATCATTTAACACTCTGACCATGTTCTTTTTGAATTCTCAGGAGAAGGACAAGGTTGAGGAAGTGCATGAAGTTACCCACAGAGTCTATTTGGATGTCGATATAGATAAACAACGAATGGGTATGGCTTCCTTTGGCAATACTATTGATGGTTCTTATAATCTTTGATGATAATCATAATCTGGTGCACAGCAATTACTCAGTGGAATTCTCTCTTTCTGTACAGGTCGTCTGTACAATTCTAAACTTTGCTGAAAATATTTTTCATCAAGACTTATTCACTTCCAGTCGTCTTCATTTTATTTTTCAATCCTCTCAAGGTTTCTAGGTAGTGTTTGTTAGCATGCTAGGTGGCATGCTTATTTGTGTTCTGACCTCATAAACTGGTATACACTTTTTTTTGGTTCATCACTTTGCTGATAAGAGGCATTGATTTCTTTTATAGTTCAATGTGCAATCACTAGGTGTGGAATACTTGGTCCTTGGCTAGGTCTTGATTATTGAAGAGCGTTGATAGATGATGAAAGTACTGCATACAGTTCTACATATAACTGTGTTAAGGAAATGTCATTAGTGTTAACTTGATATTTGTTAAACTATTCTTCTCTCTTTTAAATGATATGGTAGTTTAAAATGGTCTCAGAGCACCATGAGGTACTGGGTTCAAATCCTACCACCTCTATTTTTTGAACCGGGGGGGGGGGGGGAGCTACTGTTACTGTCTGCTACCGCTACTGTTTGCTACTACTACTGTTATGCGTGTGTGGAAGTCCACTCGCGAGAGGGAGTGTTAACTTGATGTATGTTAAACTACTTTCTCTCTCTAACTATTTAAGCTTTTAGATGAGACGGTAATTTAACAGTTACAATGTGGTAGTTTTTTGCCCTGATATTGAGTTTGGTCATACTGCTTGTTTTATCAACTAGAGATTCTTGTTGTTGTGTTAATTTTTTTTAAGGTTATCCAAGAATTCTTGGTAACTTCACTTGCCAATTTAGTTTCTGATTTTAGGGTATAAATTATAAACATATATAGTTTTCCTACATTCCTTAAGCTTATTCTTTTGTATTCTTTATTACCTGAGGTTGTAATCAAATATAAAAGGCAATTCCTTGTCATGTTATAGTTTGTGCTCTGCAGGCTGTATTGAGTTTTTTGTACCGCATGGGCGTTTATGTAGAAAGCTAAAATTATCTTATGTCTTTTCCTTGCATCCGGTGCTTCATCTTGTTCCGTAGAATATGGTCAGGCATTATTTCTGAGCTTCAATACTTTCCTACTTACTAATGGTTATTTGCAGGGAGGATTGTGATTGGACTGCATGGCAAAGTAGTTCCAAAAACTGTTGGTATGTAGAAGTGTTTCATTTCTCACTTGTGAAGTGTTTGAATTTCTAGGTTTCTGAGTTCAGAATCATATTGTTTGTTTGGGCAATTACTGTTGTTTCTTTCCCAGTATTTTTTAATGTAACTTGCCATGCATACCTTTTTTAGCATCTGCTGAAATTGTTGTTCTAATTGACGTGCTTTGCTGATAACTGGTTTTATTGAACTTTGTCCCATAATTTATTGCGCCAAGTGAAGAACTTGTTGCCTAAATTTAGTCGCTATCATTTCTTCATGTTTAGCCAGCAAAAATCAGTTTTGGGGATCTCATATTCTCTTAAACTCGTCGCAATCAAAATTTTCCAGCTGTGGAGTGAGTTTAGCTCTTTAAAACAGTGACATGGGTTTTTAATTTGGGTAAAAAAAATTTCTAATATGAGATGCTTTGCCAAATATAATTTTGCAGTATTTTTCCATAGTCAGCAGGTAGTCCAATGAGAAGAAAAGGTCTACATTTATGCACTGTAAAGTCTTCATTCTTTCACAAAAGCAGATTTTTTCAGTATCGTTTTTTATCAAGTTGTTTTACTGGAAGTTTTCCTGCATCCAAGAGAGTACATCTCTCTAATTTATTAGCACAGCATTCTGTAAATCAGATTTCTTTCTCAGTAATTGAGTGAAAAATTTAAAATTGTTTTGCATCCAAAAGTATGATCCCCAAGCTAGTTCCATACGTTCCTGAGCTCAAGATTGTTGTATAAGAATTTAATGTAGTTGAGTCACGTGTGAATATTCTGACCGGTTTCAATATCTGTGGCAGAAAATTTCAGAGCTTTGTGCACAGGTACTTCATGGTTCCTTTTATGCAACTTTCTTAAACTTTTTATCCCTGTAACGTTTATGAAATAAAGCTGCTTCGGACTGTCTACCTGAATCATAAGATTTTGCTTTTCACCAGGCGAGATGGGTAAGACTGCAAAGGGAATAACCTTGCATTACAAGGGCACTCCTTTTCATCGTATCATTTCTGGTTTCATGATTCAAGGTGGAGATATTGTTTCCGGTAATGGGAAGGGGAATATCTCCATTTATGGGGGCACCTTTCGTGATGAGAATTTCAGGATAAAACACTCTCATGCAGGTTTGAAGAGTTTAATCCTTGATCTGTTTTGTCATTATGGCCTTCGGTTGTTATTTCATGTTGTTGTTTGAAGATATTTCTGTAGGTTTTCCATGTCTCTTGTTAATGCATGACTTGATTTTTATTTTCTTTTATGCATCTGGATAACAGGTGTCGTTTCAATGGTCAACTCGGGGCCTGATTCCAATGGGTCACAGTTTTTTATCACCACAATTAAAACGAGCTGGTAATACTTTGATATCTCTAATGGTTACAAACTTTCATGGCATTACATGCTAGACCCTAATTTTGTATATTTGGTATTGCCTTGTGTGAACTTTATATGTCTTGCGTCATCAGACTGTCTTTTTGTCTGGATGATCCAGAAAGTCTGAAACAAATTTATATAAATATCATAAAGTTTTATCACGTTGTCTTTCATTCTGGGTTTTATACTAGAAACATCCTTCAAACTACTGTGCCTTCAAGGAATTTCCGACTGTTGTCTCTTAGTAGATGCAGAGGTTTGAGTGAAGGGTTTCCAGTATGTTTTTGAGATGGTCAAATAACTTGTACTGAAGGTATGAAAAAATTACAGTGCAGAAGTTGGAACTGATAGGAAGTCTGATTAGGACCCAAAAACTTTATTGATGACCGAAGCTGCCGTGGATTCTCAATTTGTAGGATGTATTTTGTTTTAGTGCGCTTGTTTTTCTGTGTGATAGTCAGGCTTGTTTTATTAATTTGTACAATTAATGTGTATGTTTTATGTAGGTTTTAGTAGATAGTATTATTTATTTATGTCTGGTTATTCATTTGAGCAGCTTTGAAATGCTTGCCTACTTCTTGATTATAACTTTTATAGGTTGGATGGGGAGCATGTTGCTTTTGGGGAAGTAATTGAAGGGATGGATACAGTATTTGCTATAGAAGGGGGAGCAGGAACCTACAATGGTAAACCTAGGAAAAAGGTGATTATTGCTGATTCAGGAGAAATAGCTAAGAGCAAGTGGGATGAAGGAACTCGAAGCAATGCGGTTGCCTTTTGATGTCTACAGCAGGTAATGGACAATGAATTAACAAAGTCGAATTGGTGATTTAGCAGTACTTCTACTCCTCTAGGTCCCCGTATTATATCTGCAGAGAGTTGCAGGCCATTACATCTGCAGACATTGATAGTTGATTTGGGTTTTCGGGTTGTGTAGTAATCAACGTAAATGTCATGAAATTTTGTCTAGGGGGTGGAGAGGATAACCAACACGGAGACACACTTAATGGCGCCTAGTTGCTAACCTCTGACTAACAGATGTGCTTTTTATTTTCTGGAAGCTGTCTGTATTTGTTACAATCTTCTGGGGTGGGGTGGGGTGGGGGAACCTTGATGTTTAATGGATGACACAAAATGTTGAGTACCTTGGTGCAGCTGTTATTGAGCTTTCTTCTTTTCTCAACTCCGTATGTATGTTTGATCATCTCCTTCGTGATTAAAAGGATACGTGTCAACTTTGCATCAGTGTGGGTTATGAATATGGTTACTGCCATACTGGTGTATAAGCATAGTTTCTTCTACTTATTTGAACTAGTGCATAAGGGCAGGTTAATTCTTAAATGGTTGTAGTTGATAAGATCACCTTCTGAAGTGGCTTTAAAGATCTTGTAAAAATAATAGTTTCTCTTAAATTATAAAGGCAATTTAAAGTTTGTGCATGCTCTCATTCTTGTGAATGTTTTTGCTAAACCCTATAAATGAAAGTTTACTTTAAAAACAAGTAAATCCATGCATAAACAAAATAAAAAAAGTATCAGGTAAACAAAAGGATGTCTTTGTAACTTACAGAAAAAAAGGATGTCTTTGTACCTATTATAAGCTACGCTGATAAAAACCCATGGGTCATTGGGTATTAATAGTTTTATGTCGCATCCTGATTATTTGATGAAGTTGTCTTTTGGCAATAAAGTCATTGTTATCCACTTATGTACGTCCATAACTATACAAATCGAAATGATTGCTGTTAATTCATTGAAAGAAAAAGAAAAAAGGAATACGTTATTACCAGGTCCGAGATCAGCTGGCCTTGCGCTTCTGCAGTATTTGTTTGCACGCCGCTTTATTCTTTGGATGCTACATAAATTTTGATAATCTAATGAATTGGAATAGAAGATAAAATACAAGGCAGAGTTGTCGGATTAAAGCGCGACTTCACAAACTTGCGTGCTCTTATCTTTTTCTATAGATGGAAGCAAATTCTTTTTTTTTTTTTTTTGAGAGGGAAGCGAATCATATTCTTAGAAGCAAAAAGGTGATATTCTGTTCTTAGATGTAAAAAAATAATATTCTGACCCTGAAGGATTTCATTGTATCAGTCCAAGAAGATTCGTAAAAGATGTAAATTAGATCGTTCAACAGCTTCCTAAATGGGAATTCTAAGACTTGAGCGATTCATGTTCTTTGATCCACATTGTGTTGTTTATCCATGATTGTCTTTTGATACAAAGTAGTTTTGGGAATCTACATATTTCTGTAAATTAGATAATCCCATTAGAAGAATAAGTGATCCGTCTCAATCATATGTTTAGTTTGAACCGTATAGAGACACTACACAAAATAAAAGCGTCTATCTTCTATACTCTTTGTTGTCTTTATTCTAACTTACTAAGTAAGATGTATACATTCACACACACACGCACATTTATATAGACCACAACCACATGCCATGTTTTTGACTGAAATAAAGATAAAGATGATGTAAGGTGCACTTTTAGGAACAGGTAGTAAACTGTTGTACTTGTCTACTTGAGAGGGAATAGTTTCTTTTTGCCTTTTCCATTGGATCTCCTTTTAGTGATATTGGCCCAACCTAATGAGTAACGAGCAAAATTCCTTCAATTCTTGCGCGATTTATGGGACTGGTCAGTCTCCTTGGATGTTTTTACTCAAAATAGTCTACTTTTTTCCTTTCGGTACATTAATCTTATTGTCCAAAATGGAATCTCCAAAATAGAATTTCCTCTAACCTGGATAAGTTCATGAAATCATATAAATGTTCAGAAAAACATCTTTTACTTGCAATGGTAATAACAGATATATCTGTTTAAGCT
The DNA here is from genome assembly GCA_036186865.1 of Eustoma russellianum. Taxonomy (NCBI): domain Eukaryota; kingdom Viridiplantae; phylum Streptophyta; class Magnoliopsida; order Gentianales; family Gentianaceae; genus Eustoma; species Eustoma russellianum. The sequence continues at coordinate 41,872,918 of AP025043.1, forward strand.
GAATCATCATTTCTTTTCCAAGTCAAAATCATATGTTGAAATTGACCGCATTTCTGAATAATCTTTACACATTTTAAAGAAAAATTCAACATTAAATGCTCGTCTAATGATTAAGCTAAATCACACTTTAATTAACTACTTAACAATAAATCAAAGAGTTGTTGAAGTAAATAAATAAGCAACATAAACAATAATATTCCCATATTTGAGCAGCAACAACCTCAATCTTCTCTTGTTCCCAGACACTCCCACCTCACTCTCTCCCCAACTATGTCTCTGTCTTCTGCTTCACGACATTTCCTCTGTTTCTTCACAATTCTCTCCATATCTCTCTCAACTTCAGCTGATCAGTCCGCCAAAACTTACATCTTTCGAGTTGATTCCTCCTTCAAACCTTCCATTTTCCCCACCCATTATCACTGGTATGCAGCTGAGTTTACTGAACCCTCCACCTTCCTCCATGTTTATAACACCGTTTTTCATGGCTTCTCTGCTTATTTAACTCCCTCCCAAGCTGCTATTGTCATCAAGCATCCCTCTATTCTTGCTGTTTTTGAAGACCGCCGTCGCCAGCTTCATACCACAAGGTCACCTCAGTTTCTTGGCCTTCGGAATCAAAGAGGGCTGTGGTCAGAATCTGATTATGGCTCTGACGTCATCATCGGGGTGTTTGACACTGGGATTTGGCCTGAACGCCGGAGCTTTTCTGATATGAACTTAGGCCCTGTTCCTTCTCGCTGGAGAGGTGTTTGTCAAACTGGAGTAAAATTCACGGCCAAGAACTGTAATAGGAAAATTATTGGCGCCAGGTATTTCTCTAAAGGGCATGAAGCTTCGTCTGGATTTGGAGGCATTGGTGGAAGTATTAATCAAACTGTTGAATTCAAGTCTCCCAGAGACGCCGATGGCCATGGGTCCCACACCGCCTCCACTGCTGCCGGAAGATATTCCTTTAAAGCAAGCATGGAAGGTCTGTTTAATGTAATTGCTCAATTCCATTATATATATATATATATATATAGACACACACACACATGGAGAGAATATTACATGTTTGGTATACGCTATATATGGTACAATTTATGATATACAATGAATGCTAGAATATATGCATTGATGGCAAGATAATATGGTAGCAAAATCGGTGGCCATAATCATCGGCATAATCATCGGCCATTACTACCAACGTCAACTTGGTTAGACATTTTAAAATCAGAGTTTAAAATTAGAGAAAAACGAAGTAGACCTATAGCAACCAATGTAGCAAGGGCGAAGTAGATTTATGGCAACGTCAGCATACCTATAACTGGGGTGTTATTGGTTAATGGTGAATTGCACCTTTTTTCCGAACCACATTAAGTCTTGTCTTCGTTTTCTTGCTCTTTTTTTTTTGGACGTTATTGTTTTCGTTGCGTGTCAATTCTTGCTCCGTTGCACAACAGGTTACGCTTCTGGAATAGCTAAAGGAGTTGCTCCAAAATCTCGTTTGGCTATTTACAAAGTCTGCTGGAAGGATGCAGGATGCTTTGATTCTGATATTCTTGCCGCTTTTGATGCTGCAATCTCTGATAATGTGGACGTAATCTCTATCTCGATAGGGGGTAGTGACGGATTTTCTTCACCGTATTATCTTGACCCGATTGCAATTGGAGCTTATGGTGCTGTTTCAAGAGGCATTTTTGTTGCAACTTCAGCTGGAAATGATGGGCCTAATGGAATGTCAGCTACAAATTTAGCTCCCTGGCTCACCACAGTCGGAGCTGGAACTATTGACCGGAACTTCCCCGGGGATGTTATCCTTGGTGATGGCCGGAAACTCTCCGGTGTGTCTTTATATGCTGGGGAGCCTCTTAAAGGAAAAATGTATTCTTTAGTTTATCCAGGTAAAACAGGTGTACTATCAGCTTCATTATGTATGGAAAATTCACTTGATCCTGTTTTGGTGAAGGGTAAAATTGTAATTTGTAATCGTGGTAGTAATCCTCGGGTGGCTAAAGGATTAGTTGTCAAAAAGGCTGGTGGTGTAGGAATGATTTTGGCAAATGCTGCTTCCAATGGGGAAGGCCTTGTGGGAGACGCCCATTTGCTTCCAGCTTGTGCTGTTGGTGCTGCTGAAGGTGATGCTATTAAAGCGTATATCGCGTCAAATTCAGCTGCCACTGCCACCATTAACTTTATAGGGACTGTAACTGGTGTTAAACCTGCTCCTGTTGTCGCTTCTTTTTCGGCTAGAGGGCCGAATGGATTGAATCCGGAGATATTGAAGCCTGACTTGATTGCCCCAGGGGTGAACATTTTGGCTGCTTGGACTGATGCGGTTGGGCCAACTGGATTGGATATGGATACTAGAAAAACTGAATTCAATATCTTGTCTGGGACTTCCATGGCTTGTCCTCATGTAAGTGGTGCAGCGGCGTTGCTGAAATCCGCGCACCCTGATTGGAGTCCAGCAGTGATACGGTCTGCAATGATGACTACTGCTAGCACAATGGACAATAATGTTCAGCCCATGGTTGATGAAGCCACTGGCAAGCCGTCGACTCCTTATGATTTCGGTGCTGGCCATTTGGATCTTGATCTTGCCATGGATCCTGGGCTAGTGTATGATTTAGGGAATGACGATTATGTGAATTTCCTTTGTGCTGTGAAATATGGTCCAAACACAATACAAGTGATCACAAGTACTCAAGTAAATTGTCCCATGAGAAGGCCTCAGCCAGAGAATCTGAACTATCCTTCGATTGTTGCTATGTTTACGAGTGGAGCAACAGGGGTTTCAAGCAAGACATTGGTAAGGACAGTCACAAATGTTGGAGAGGTAAATTCCGTATACTGGGTTAAGGTTGATGCGCCCAAGGGGGTGACAGTAGTCGTGAAGCCTTCCAAGTTAGTATTTTCGGATAGGGCAAGAAAATTAAGCTATTTTGTCACTCTAAAGGCTGAACTCAAGAATCTGGTGTTGAGTGACTCAGGTGCAGTTTTTGGTTCACTTTCTTGGACAGACGGAAAGCATGTGGTCCGGAGCCCCATTGTTGTGTCCCAAATCAAACCCCTGTAAATTGTCCCGGAAGGCAAAACATGTAGCAAGCAATGAGTACTCACGGTGAGGCTTAGGTAGGTACTTGCCACGTAGTTTATTGGAAAAGGATGACTTGATATGCAGTGATTTTTCCTTTTCAGTTTGGAAATGACTGCTATGGATCCGCTAGCTTTTGGACTCGGCCTAAGTTTTTGTCCAATTCCCTATGATTAAAAGTTGAAGGGCGATAAGAATGGACAACGACCAGGGATATGATCTCAATGTTTTTCTTTACCTTGTAGTGTTTTCTTTTCCTCTCCACTGCCATATTCTCTCTGGTCTTAAAGTTGATGGAGGCTGTAATGTATTCATAGATCTCCAATGCTTGTGTAAATTTATTTTTATTACCAGTCTGTATTTCCATTGAAGTATCCGCAATGTGTTTTCTTGGGTTAACGTTCATGTTTGAACTGCTGTAGCTCTGAATATCTCAAGCAACTTCGATTTGGATTAAACTGTTGTTTATGTCCGCTTGTCCTTGTGTTTGCTGCATAGCATTCTGTAGAGGATGGCATGCCACATACTTTAGTGTGCTGGCCGTTATAAATTTCAGGAACAGGATATGTTGATGTTTCCATGGGTTGCACAAGAATGCAACCTGAACGAACAGTTCATGGTTGATTTTAAAGAATGAATGCAGCTCATGTGCTGAACCATAGCTGAACTCTCCATTAGTTTGGAGTGTGTTAATTGCTCCCGTTATGCCTTCCATCTTTGCTTAGATTTGGTTTAACTGCGTTTTTTTGAAGTGGTTTTATGAGTTTGAGATCTAGCTGAGGATTAGCAAGAGAGCCAACTACTGCTGCAAGGGAAACATCAAACTAGGACAGTAGCTGCAGTTGATGTCTATGGTCCTATATGTTGGCAAATCTTCTTTTGAGCCACATACATCTTGATACGTGGATTATTAGCGGCCTGAGTGCTCAAACTTAGGTATTGCTAACATTGAAGGTGGTCATGAGAATGGATATATGGCGCACAATTACCAAAGGTGGCTCTTCATATGATCTGAAATAAATCTTGCAGTCGGACAATGTTCAGACGGAAAAAATGGGCGTACATGTTCCGCGAAATGATTGTCTTCGTATGGAATTCAAGGAACAAGAGTCTTTCATATGAAGATTATGTTCGGCCTGAAGTGCATAGTATTGTTCGTATGATTTTTGATAGAGTTTGAAATATTCGAATAGCATGGGAGAGGATGCACTTAGATATAGATCCAGATTAGTATGATATTTGGTTTACACAATAGCTATTATAGTTGATGTACATACCCATGTGTTCCATCAGTTTATGCAAAGATCCTTTTTTCTAAAAAAAAAAATAAATCTTGCAGGAAGTCCATGCATGTGGCTTTAGATGTATTATGCTACTTATGAGAGTTGAATAATATAATTTTAGAGATAAGTGGAATTCAGATGAAAAGAAAACCAAAAGAAATCCTTGCACCAAATAGATGGACATCAATATCTACGTTAACAATGCCAGAAAGACGGTATTATTTGCATAATCTGAAGTTATTTTCAGCATCCGCACTAAATTGTCCGGGGCTTTAGGGGTAGTGTGCACTACAATTATTCAAGGGAAACAAGGCAAGCGCACCAGGGACGTACACGGACTAGTCTCGTAAGATCAATTTATATCAAGCATACTGAGATTAGGTTCATTAACCGTTATTTATATTATCAAAAATTAAATATTTTTAACCCTTACACGAAATGAATAAGCGCAATATTTAGTGGGACTAGGTTGGTACCAGTTTTTATATGGTCTAAACATGAACATATACATTGTGCATAAGTTTATTCGTTTTTTTTTGTAACACTGGTACAATATCTCAAAATATTAGTCTATATAATCATCTAAATATCTCAAAAAGATTGGTCTATTTATATCGACAATACATAAAAAGGAAAAAAAGGGAATTAATCATTTTTTATATATCATATAGAGAATTGGTACAGATTTTCTTGTTTGAGGAATCTGAACTTCTTTCTCAATGGGCATACAAGGCTAGACCATATCAGAAAGTAGGTATTTTGGAAAAGGTTAGGGGTGGCTAGTATAACAGATAAGATAAGGGACGAGAGGCTGAGATGGTTTGAGCATGTCAAGAGAAGACAGAAAACAGCGTCTGTCAGAGCAGTTGAAAGCTTCATTGTAGAGGGGAAGAGGAGTAAAGACAGATCCAAACTGACTTGGAATGAGCGCATTAGGCGCGACCTACTAGATTTGCACCTCTCTGAGAATATGATCCAGGATAGGAGGTCGTGGAGGCAGAGTATTAAGGTTAACGAGGTTTAGGCATACATGAATACTACAGAGTATATTTAGAGGCTTAGATACTATTTAAGTTTTAGGTGGACTTTTGTACTTTTTTGTTTTTGCTTTTGTCTTTGCCTTGCATTATATGTCCATATACACATTTATGATCATTTTCATATGGAAAGTTTCCTATTTGTATTTACTGAATTTTCTCACTAACACACTAGCATATCATATTCTTATTATGTCATTATGCATGTACATATAAGGTCGGGAGTCTCAGTGGAAACAAACTCTCTATCTCTTGGAATAGATGTATTGTTTATCTGTCCTCTACTTGAGATATAATGAGTATGATTTTCTGATTGAACTTCCTTCTCAAGAAAGAAAAAGAAAAGAAAACTTAAATAGAACGCCGTCTTGGTAGTTTAGGCAAATCCAGGGCTCTCTACTTATTCCCCAAGGTTGGCACAGTCTTGCTAATCTTCGAGTCTTTTCAGTAAAACCCTCGAATATCGATTGCCCTTCGCCTCAACAATTTTCTTTAGCAAGAGGGATTGATAAAGTTGATTTTACCTGAAAAATGGCACGGTATGATAGAGCGATCACGGTATTCTCTCCGGATGGTCATCTATTCCAGGTCGAATACGCACTTGAAGCTGTCCGTAAGGGAAATGCGGCTGTCGGCGTACGCGGCACCGATACCATCGTTCTCGGTGTCGAGAAGAAATCCACTCCCAAGCTCCAGGATTCCAGGTCTCTACCACTGTATTTTGACTCTATTAACTGCCGACATGCTAATTTGTTTTGTTCCGCACTCAACTTTGCATATGCTCAGCTTATGCTGTGTCTGCTTAATCTTCAATCGGCTGCAGTTTAGTACTTCTTTTTTAGGTAAAAGAAAAATTATTTCTTTGGTAGGCGACAGAAGGGGATCTCTGTGTCAATATTCTGATGGTTTTAATATGATTATTTATTGACCAATCTTGGAGAATCTATTTATTTTTGGGGGGCGGATTTTCGCATAGTCTTCTGTATAGATGATTTATCAAGATCTCTAGTTGAATTTCCTTACGAAAGTTCTATGGTGGGCAGTCAACATAAGCTCGAACAATTTGGTTCATGTACTGTTCCTGCTTCTTGCAAGTTTTCTCCTGAAGGTTCAAACTTGACCACAATTTTCGAATTTTTGTGTGTTTTATATTTTAAATTATGCAGTTCATATCATAAATGCATAATTATTTTGCTGGATTAGACATAATATCCATCAGTGGGTAGGTACAAATGAATTCAAATATAAGCATTTAAGTCGAAATTTATCAAATCCTCAACGAATTGGAATGTATTTGGTTATGCTCTCTCTTTTAGCTTTACTGCTTCAGCAATATTTTTTTTATTCTTTACTGTCTTTCAAAGGGCAGCTGTACAAAATAGGAAGAGAGTTAGGTAAGGAACAATTCACTGTTGGGTGATTGTAGGCTTTGTCTTAATCTTTTCTTCTGTGTTTGTTTCAGGTCAGTAAGGAAGATTGTCAAGTTAGATGATCATGTTGCATTGGCCTGTGCTGGCTTGAAAGCAGATGCACGTGTCTTGATAAACCGTGCGCGTATTGAGTGTCAGAGTCACAAGCTTACACTTGAGGATCCTGTTACTGTGGAGTATATAACTCGCTACATTGCTGGTCTTCAGCAGAAATACACTCAAAGTGGTGGTGTAAGACCATTTGGCCTTTCAACTTTGATCATTGGCTTTGACCCTTACACAGACACTCCTTCGCTTTATCAGACAGATCCATCTGGAACTTTTTCCGCATGGAAAGCTAATGCAACTGGGAGAAACTCTAATTCGATTCGGGAGTTTCTGGAGAAGAATTACAAGGAGACATCTGGTCAAGAAACTGTCAAATTAGCAATACGCGCTTTGCTTGAAGTAAGTGTTCTAGCAAACATGGATAGTTCACGTATTTTACTTTTAACTAAGGGTATATAATGAATTTATTACCTACTTTGTCCTTGGCTTTGGTGGTATGCAACCAAATCTTTTTGTATTACCATTTCAAGTTTATTAAAGTTTTTTTCCCCTATTTTTATTAGTTCATTGATGTTAATGTTGCTTGCCTGTCATTATCTAGTTTACTTCTTGCATTCAGACTTTTAAGAACGTTATATATGGGTGAATAATACGAAAAGTTTACTCTTTAACATGATTTGCTCTCTGGCTCTATGTAAAATAGTTCAAGTTTTTCTTGAGAAAGAAGATTTCTGTTATGTTGGATTCATTCATGTATATGGCCAAATGTAACTTTGAGTTGAACTAAGTGCGAGCGTGTTATCTGCTAAATGTGTCTAAATGAGACTGGGAAGGAAAAAGAATGTCTATGGGAGTCGGACCTGATGGACATGCCATGCCGCTGTAGACTACAATGTGAGAGGGACAAAACAGAGTATACACAAAGCTTGACATGATGTTGATTTCCTAGGATTTGAAGGATTTGTTTCAGTATTATAAGTTGGAATGTCTGGCTCCTCTAACCTCTGATCATGCATCTGGTGATCTTAGATAGATAGTGGTCTGGAAGCATGATCCACGCTTTTCAGGTTGATTAAGTGCTGACGGGTTGGATACCCCAAACATGAGCCAATTATTCAAGTATCATGGGCACAACAGCTGGAAGGAAATGGTTTCTTCAAATTTTGTAACAAACTTAGAAGCTTGAAAAAGGCTTTGAAGGAGATGAAGTAAAGCAGTATAGAAAAATTACAAAAAGGAGTCACTGGAGTTGGGCGGTATCTTGAGATAGTAGTGGTAAAACTGGTACAAAGAGGATCGATAAGAAAGCCAATAAGAAAGCCATTAAGGAGTTCACAGACTGGACTAAGGACATTGATATGATTAACGTCCTTTATAAAGGCTTTGATTGCACATGGTCAAATAAGAGGGATGAAAACCAAAGAGTTCACAAACAAAATTGACCATATGTTCTGTAATGAACACTAGAAAAACCTTATTCCTCACTTGCAGTTGGACTATGAAGCCTTCATCTACTTTGACCATTCACCTGGTATACTCTCCATACAATTGAGTAATAAGTCAAGCCCTTGAAGTTTATGAAGGGTTGGATGAAGCATCCTAAGTTTAAAATGTTATTCTCTGAGTGGTGGAAACATCGGGTTTGAGGGAATCCTCAAATCAGTTTCACAAAGAAACTGAAAAACCTTAAAGATCCCCTTAGGAATTTGAACAAAGATCACTTTTGGAATATCTCTGTTAGAGTAGGCAGAGCTACGATAAGCTTAGAGGCCATACAGGAAAAGGTGTTACCACGGACTGTCATAATACTGCATTACAAAAGTAAGAAAAGAATTTGGTAAAGCTCTACACTAGGCTACTCAACTTGGAAGAAAGTTTTTTCAAAGAGAAGGCTAGAGTAAGATGGATGAACGAGGGAGATAGGTGGTCCAAAAAGGTGTGCCATTAAAGTTGATATCATGATGACATTTGATACCGTTAATTAGAATTACCTTATGGAGATCTTGAGGAATATGAATTTTCCACTTCAGTATAAGAAACGGATTCATCTATGCATTTCCACAACCTCCTTCTCAATTAACCTAAATGGTTCATTTTTTGGGAATTTCAAATCTTTTAGGGGTCTTTTACAAGTTGACCCTCTCTCCCAATGCCTCTCCATCCTAGTTATAGAGGGCTTCACCGAACTACTAAAGTCCAAAACCCACCTATCCTCATTCTAGTTTCATGACAAGTGTGAGCCATTAGGAATCTCTTTACTTGCTTTTGCAGGTGATTTGTTTTTATCAAAAGCAAGTATCTAATCCACTAGGATCATTAAGGATGCTTTAGAGGAATTTCAATCCTTTTCTGGTCTCAAGCTAAATTTCCTACAATCCGATGTGTTTGTATCTGGGGCAATATCAAGGAGGAAAAGTGATATCTCTAGGATTTTGGATATGCCCATAGGAACCCATAGCGGCCTTAGTAGATCGATTAAACCGGAGAATCAACAGTTGTGCAATAAGGAACCTTTCATATGGAAGAAGAGTCCAACTTATAAAATCAGTGATAATTGCAATTTGCAAGTATTGGACATCCTTTCTCCTTCCTAAAAGGATTATCAAAAGTTTAAAACAGATTCTCAAAGTCTTTTGTGGGAGTAGTACCATGAAAATTAAAATCAAATGGAGTTCTATATACCAGTAGCCAAAAGAAAGCGGCGGTCTGGGAATCACAGGCTTGAGCTTTGTAAATTTTACCTATCTTATAATAAAGGGTATGTAGAATATTGTGAAGGGCAAGGAAAGCTTTTTTTTTCCTGGTAAGTAAAGGCAAGGGAAGCTTATGAATGAAGTGGGTGCATATGGTGATCTTAAAGGGGAGGTCCACTTGGGAAGTAACATCCAGACAAACTGATTCCTGGATGTGGAAAAAGATGATATGTGTCAGGGATTAATTTATAATTTAATTCAGGAGACAAATAGGAAATGACAATGACACTTATTTTTGGAAGGATCCATGGCATCCTTGGAGGATATTGAACTAGGTAGTCCCTGAAATGAGAAAAAAGCTCAGTGTTGATCCAAATGCTAAAGTCAGTCAGGTATTGAATGGTAATCAGTGGAAGTTACCTTACAGAAGAGGATGAGATCAACGGGTGATCAACTTCTATCAAGTATGCAGGTCAATCAAGCCAATTAATGGACCGGATCAATGGAAATGGCTACCAGATAGGACCTTTTTAGTTGCAAGTGATGCATCAGTCCATCAAAATGCTGCAACAACAACAACATTACCCCAATACATCTACTCATCTGTAGTGTGGAGTGGTGGAATATCCATAGATTTTGGCAGCACCTAGCAGAATTTACGGGCTCGCCAGTCTTTAAAATGGTTGTTTTTTTTCCGTTTTGGGACCATGGAGGTGTTATGAAAGGATCTCTTAATGGGACATGGTGATACAATGGGTGACTGAATCAGGTGGCCAAGCAACTTCTAAAGGGTACTTAACTGGAGGATTCCTCTGGAACTACTTGTGGTATCGAGGCACAGATTAAGTGAGGCAGCTTGTGGTTAGATCTAGAGCTCCTAAAGGACTTGCTCTAGAATTTATGAATAATATGTGTTTGTGGAGACCTCCACATAGTGGAATAATAGTGGAATAAAAGCTTGAGTGTTGACTGTTGTTGATGTGTTTGTGGAGATCAGTCAAGAATTCTAGAGCTGAGTGGAGATTTGTCTGGAATAATATAATATTCGTAAACGCTTTTACTATTTTCCAATCACAAGTGACAACAAAAATAATAAGGGGAAGAAAAATAATTCTATTAAACGCGTGCTAGTACCACTTCCCCCCTCCCCCACCCCACCCCCTTTCCTTCTTTTTTTGCATGTCAATGATGAGAGCGCGGTACCCATAGTTCTGAACTGTTGAATGAAACTGGGGTTTGGATTTGCTGTGTCATTTTCAGAATTTCTGCTATCGCTTGTTGCAGTTAAAAGTTAAGTCAAGGAATTGTTTCGCCTTCTTATTATTTTCATCTACATTTCGTATTTTTAGGTTGTCGAGAGTGGGGGGAAGAACATAGAAGTTGCTGTTATGACAAAAGAGGGGCTGAAGCAACTTGAAGAAAGTGAAATTGATGGTATTGTTGCCGAGATAGAAGCCGAGAAAGCTGCAGCAGAGGCTGCCAAAAAGGCTCCTTCCAAGGACACCTAGTCTGATTGCAGTAGTTTGTCAAAGCTGCTATTTATTATAATGTTTAGTTCCATGAAAGAAGAATTTGTGTCAAACAGATCCAAGATCGACAGTGCTTTACCTTGAAGATATTTTGTTATGGGCATAAACCTTGTTCTGTTTATCTTTTGCGTTTGCATTGCTGAATATTTCAGATGAGTTTTGTTTCTTTTTTCGTTTCTCCTATGTTTCTTTAACTTTAAATTGTGCTTTGTGGTGGTAAAAGACAATTATGTGAATCAATGATGGATTTTTTTTTTTGAAAAAAAAATTAATAATAATTATAACCTAGTCAGAGATATTGTGCAATTAATAGAAAGTGCGACTAATTGCAGAGTTTCTTCTGTGGAGGGCTCCTACTAGCGGCTCGGATATTGTAAGCTGGTATCAGAAGGTGGCATGTGAAGTTGATATTCAGGTATAGGCCACAATCACCCCGTTTTACTAGTTGATAGTGTTTGAAGTCTTTACAACCTAATCAGTTGTCCACTTACTAATTATCAATATTTATGTAATAATTGTACAACGTCATAGAAAAATTAAGAAAGATTTCAAAAATAAAAATAAAAATATCGCTCCCTTTCTCAATTCCCATCTCATCGACTATTATATTCGATTACTTGGTCTCTAGGCCTCTATATTCCAAATCTCCCCCTTTCAACCTAAAGAAATCATAATCATAACCAATACTAACATTACTGCTTCTCCTCCAATTATTTTGACAACTACAATGTTTACTCTCTCTTATTCCCAAACTGCAACAAAAACACAAACCATTGCTTCTTCCACCTGTCTTGAACGTCTGATCGGGCTGATAAGGTGGGCTGATTCTTAGTTCAAGATTCAGATCAGGACGACGTAATTCTCTATCAACTGTAACAGTTTCTTCTTTCACCACGATCCCTGAGGTTGACTTTGTATTTTCTGCTCCTCCATCTTTATAGTTAGCTACTGAAGCATTAAAAGAAATGGTTTTGACTTCTTGATGGGGCTCGTTGATCTGCCGGTGGGTTGCAGGATCGATTCCTCGGCTCATAAGCTTTCTTCTTATGTGCGTGTTCCAGTAATTCTTTATCTCGTTATCAGTTCTTCCTGGTAATCTTCCTGCTATTAGCGACCACCTGTTGGACCATTATATTATACATCACTTAACTACCAACAGGAAATACAGAACTCATGTTATCAACTTTTCTTTCTTATCTCGCATGAAGATTTTTGTGTAAAATATTATATTATAAATTCACGCCAAAAATGTTCTTTTGTACTGTATTAAAGACGAGAATGAATAATCATGGTGTACAAGAAGATTAGGGTTGTTATGGTACCCACTTGTTGCCAAGAAGGCTATGGAGCTTGATGATGAGTTCATCTTCCTCCTCAGTGAAGTTGCCACGTTTGAGGTCAGGCCTCAAGTAATTGATCCACCGGAGCCGACAGCTTTTACCGCAGCGGAGGAGTCCGGCGGCCTTAGGTAAAGATCGCCAGCAACCTTCACCATGAGCTCTAATATAAGCAATGAGTCTGTCATCTTCTTCTTTAGTCCATGCTCCTTTGTTTGTATGTGCCTTTTCACAACAAGGAGACCTTCCCATTACTCAAATTTCAAGACCAATAACACAAGCTGTAGCTGAATTGCAACTTCTTCCTTCTTGAGTTTTTGTTTTGTCCAACTCTTTGGTAGTTTTTTCGGTTGTGTGGCTTGTAGCCAAGGACAGCTGTGGGAGTAGTGGAGGAAGGGGTTTTATAATCTTTTGGAGTAAAGGTTAAATCCCTCACTCCGTCCCAACCCCAAGGAACATTGTAGAGGATGTAAATCAGGAGTTCAACGGCCTCCTAGGTTGGGTGATGATTTACGCAGTGACCCACACAAGGTGTCATCTGCAAACCAGGTGGAGTACCCACCCTGTATGTCATTGGATTTGAACTCTTAACCTCTTGAAATAAATTCAAACCTGAATATCAACTGGACTATGCACATGAGCGGCTTTATAAGCTTTTTGAGTCTTGGAAGAGGAGAGAGAAAGAAGTGTAAAGAAGGAGGTTTGGGGTAGAGAGAAGTGACCCAAAATTGCTTCTAGATGCGAGTTGGTGAGACAGGTTAGATGGGGAGAGTGGCCGGTGGCATCTCTCTTGATTATCAATAATCTTATTAGTAGCATCATCACACAAAACACACACTTCACATTATCTTTATCTTTTCTATAACGTACCAACCCTTCAGGTAGGTGTAAAGTAAAGCTGGTAAGAGTCTTGAACCACGGGACAACCATTTTTTTTTTATCAGCCAATATGTTTACTCCTAATGTAATGGATGGTCACACACGCAGTATTTAAGAAAAAAGATTTAACAGTGAGATTTCGATCTTTGATACATTCAAAGTGAATGGAACAATATTAGTTGTAGTTCGCTTTTAAAGCAGATATTTGATTGTTGCAGTATATTTTTCGATTTACATCTAGACGATATCAAATGACTATGTACAGTTGAAACATGGTTTACTTGTCATCTTCCGAAAAAGAACTGGGATTTGTCTTTCAAACCAAATATGTTCACGACTTTACTCTGTACTTGTAAATGTTTAATAATTTGAGGTGATCCAAGAGTAAATATTAGTTATGTTGATAGTCACTTATTACACTAAAGAATATTAATATCGTGACGGTGATCCAAGAGTAAATATTAGTTAGCTAACGGTTACAGTAGGGGAGTATCAATATCATGGTGGTAATTGTGTTTACATGCATACCGACACTTGCATACATGGGGAGTGCGTTAAAGGTAGTATCGAAATTACAAATATTTTTGTCCCTTTAAAATTTTAGGCAAGAATAATTTCTAGGTGAAATAATATTGTGATAGGTTAGGTTGATGTGATGTTGAAATATAGAGTAGAAGTTTCATGGAACTTGATAGAATAGTGGTAGGTTGGATCAAGTGGGCAGTATGAATATATACAAAAAGAACTCGTAGGTAGTTGCGGCTCTTTAATTATTCTAGTGATGGATGCTTGAGCATGCATAATGGTCCAAATAGGGAAATGTGATCTCCTCACCTCCAAAATCCTCACCTCTCTTCTCACCGCTCGTCCATGACAGTAGAAAGATGGTGAGGTTAGATGAGAGGGTGGGGAGAAAGAGGTGTATGAAGGCTGATGGTTGTTACGTGGCAGGCGATGGAAAAAAAGTGAGGGTTTTGGATGTGAGGAGATCTCATCCCTCAAAGAGGTGATATTGATGGATATACATACATACATACATATGCACACTTGCATACATGGTAGGGTTTCTAGAAGACTTAGAAGTTGGTTCTTGGCAAGAGAGGAAGGTGCTAAAAGATAAAAGGCAAGTGTTGGAAAAGATATGTCATGTGAATGAGTGTGGTTGAGATTTGTTTGTGGGCTTAGGTTCACCTTCCACTTCCCCACCCCCCCCCCCCCCCCCAAAAAAAAAGCCTTCTGGTGCATGTTTGAGCTACCATATTATGGTTAAGCAAGAGAAGATTGATTCATCTTTTTGTTGCCATACACTTTCGCCATAACTTTCTCGTGCCTCTCAGTAAGACTTAATGGTTACTTATACAACACTTGTACATCTGTGTTAATGCTTGTAAAGTTAATACTACAACAACAACACGTACCCAGTATATCGCAACGATATTAAGGCTTTCGCTAGAGTCTGGAGAGAGTGATAAGCAGGCAAACAATACCTCAATCCCAAAAGATAGAGAGTTCGATTTCAGTGAAGTTCACGGCTCTATATGTACCTGCAGAGAAAAATAATGAAAGACAAAAAACAAACACACAAAAAAAAAAGTAAAATCAACTTAAAGGTGAGAGCGTATCTAAGCCCCTAAATATATATGATAACCTACACTTAACAAAACTTACACAATATTTATCAAACCTACGCATAAAAAGATATCGTTCAGCTCTCTCCCGAACGAAATAACAAAACCTATGCTCTAGTAGCAAACGTTGATTATCTTACTAATTATCATGTATTCAACACGATATGAACAAGGGTGAATCTCGACAGATGTGTTGAGTTTAAAATAGTGGACTAACTTTTTTTTTTTTTAATGTTTCATTTTTAACGCAAATGTAAGGACGGGAGGGAGGCAGGGGACTCGTAAGAATTTATACCTCCTCCTAATAAGGTGTAAAATAACTAATTGATAGTGAAACATGCAGAAAGTTAATTATCAATGTAGTCTTATTCACAATAAATCCACTATGCACCGATATCATGTTAGAAATCACGGAGCAAACAATTAATGAAAGAGAAAGTTCTGACTCCCGCATTTATTTCTCTTCAGCCTGTTACTAAGCGTAGCCCTTGGGTTGGTGATGAACTGTAAGTACTAATTCCTGTAAGCTCCCTGGACATAGACCAATGAAGACTTAAGGACACAATTATCATATCAAATCGAAGTAATACTAATTATTATTTTTAGAGAAATCCACAATTTTAAATTCTGAGGCTGGTTGAAGAACATAAGGGTGAGGTTGATAGGGTCAGGCCATGATATCTAACAGTACGGTGATACCCAACTCAACTGGTTGTGGATATCATGTGATTAGGTATATAGAAGACTGGTGGGATGGGCAGGGGTGTGGGCGTTTGGGGAGACGTCCTAAAAATCCTTACCTACCAAATTGGTTTGTTGTTCAGTAAGAAGTCACCATCCCAAGCGAGGCTCCTGAACCTTATCAGAAAAAAGGGTCTGTTTATTGACCCCACAGTTTGACTAATAGATAATCAGTTGTTGCATACCCAAAGGTCAGTTTATGATGTGTTGCATAAATTGTGGACAGAGAGTATTCATAACCTATCTGCTGCTCTTCTTGAATTTTGGTTTCTGCTTATGCATCAACCTACCACCCCAGCCTCTTTAATTCTTTCAGGGCAAATAAGAGCAGTAGTTGTTCACCTTTTCCTTTCACCTTTGTCCAGTAAATACCCTCCACCCAATGGGACAAGTGCCCTAGATTATAACTTGACATAACTCCAATGAAAGGAAACACCTCCAGGCCTTCAATATTCTCCTAGTTAATAACCGTGTGTATATTAAAACTGAAAATCTTGTATAACAATTGTTTAGTGTCTGTTGGATCACAAGTCGGTGGGCTTGAGAAACAAAAAATGTCACCATTTGAAGGATGTGCGAACTTCTACACAAGGACTCAGATGTACAATCATGGAATAGCCATGTGAACTGAGTCAGATAATATGTTACAGCAAGGGGTTAGAAAATGTCAAGCCTTGCAAATTTTCGGACTGAATAAGAAAGCTAATTGAACCTATCAGTCATGACACCTTTGTTGTGAAACAAGGGGTATTCGTTGATTTGAGTTTCGTATCTCTAAGAGCAAGGGACGATAAACTTCTATCTAATAGTAACTCATTCCTCAAAAGAGTTATCCAGCTCTTTCAAAGATATATGTTTGCTAGCGGGGGTATTGGAGATCCTTCAATGAATGAAACAAATCTACAGAGAGGTGGTCCTGAATCCTGATCCATTAATGTGGCCTGTTCACAATGCTAATCAAAACCTTAAAAGAACAAGCCAACCATCGCATATACAAGGCCCTGCAAACCTATCCTCACATACGGAATCACTTTCCAAACAAGGGAGGTTAACCGAGATCAGAAAGCACAAGCCAGTGTACAAACTCAATGATGAACCATTCAACAACATTACCACCTCCATCCTTCAAAGCTCTTCAAATTACCAAATGATAAATTATTCCTCTAGCAATCACCTGCTCCGAGACTATTTCACTAATGAGAAGCATTTCCAATATAAGCTCTTGAAACGCCCGAATTTTTGCGCCATGACCAGCCATCCTGCAACCTTCACAAAGGTGAAACAATATACAATGGCATCTTACCAAACAAAGACCAAACATACCACAGCCATAGTGGCAGTGAATCCAATAGCATATGTATGGAGTACATGGAACTAGCCTTACGAACTCAATAACATTTGTTTTCACAGCGACTTTAGTGGTATAACACATAATCAAAGAAAAAAGCATCATCGTTTTGCAAAGCAACAACTTAGATGTCAAAACAACTGAGCCCAAAGTTAGCAGTGAGATGATCGAGATAGAAGGAAAAACCAAGTCATTTTCCCAACACAGCAACAGTGCTTCTAGGAGGTTTTACAAAATAAGTACCCAATCTATGTTCCAGCTTTAAAGCAGAAAAGTCTTGTTTGGAGGGATTTTATTGCCAAACAATTAAACATAGAGAATAAACACATAGTAAACTAGCTATTAACCCACCATTCACACTCCGCCAGAGAATAGGACATGTCTAATCGGCTTTTCCAAGTCATGACTATCAGTGACAAATGGCAACGATACAGCAACAAGAGAAGAATCTTTTATCCCTCTACTTTCCAAATCCAACAGTCAAACATCCTAAAAAAATTTAAGAACAAAATGAAACAACTTGAACTCACCAACAGTTCCAAATTTCTCACAAAACTTCTCCTGCATTATTTCCGCATGATTGATCTGCCAGAGAGAACTCTCATTGAACCTGACCAATTGCAGGCCAGTTTTGACAATTCTCCAATTGTCACTTTAAAGTGTAGGCAATCTCTTTTTTAATACATAGGCATTCTCTTGATGATAAGGGAAATGTATTAAATCAATTAACCTGATAGCAAATGCCTGCAGACAGTACATGCCCAAACAATAAACCACCTTTTGTCTTTCGTTAACCTTTGCAATTGCCCAACTAATAAAGCAAGCATGAGTATCAACCCTCCATTTTCAGCTACGATCAATATCAGATTTTGAGTGTCTTGAAAAAAATATGATGCTATCCTTCAAATTTTTGATGGTATAGAGGATGACATCGACATCAACCAGCTAGACAAAATCATCAACTAATGACCTTCTATTAAGCTCACATATTTTCTCGTTTATTTTCTTTTCTTTTTCTTTTTAATTTGACGAAGTCGAATCTTCACTAGAGATCAGAGATGATCCAAACGGTAACGACGTTAGCACCTTGCAGAGACGTAATTTTTCGCTAAAGATTACGTTTCCATAAACCTGCGTGGAACGAACAACGTTAGAAGCCCCAGAGGTACTACCCCGGGAAGAACCTTCCGATGCTCAAGTTAAAACCGATATAGACATGGTGGTCGGTTAAAGATACAAACATAATAATCCGTTTTAAGATTCTACCCTGCTAGATTAGTGACTTTTGGCGGTGTTTATAGCTGTGAGCTTGGTCTTTTTCCCTTGTTCACTGATCGATCCCTCTCTCATTTGGGGGACTGCTTTCCTTTTAGGCATTTGAGATGATTGGTGCATGCTAAGGAGCTATGGGGCGATGACACATATTGCCTTGCTAGCTGGTCTCATTTGCATGGCTGCCACATGGTGCCATGTGTCGCGGTGCATGACTAAGGCTGTTCGCTGGAAGGCGTCTGCTCTGGCATATAGGACTGAGCTGAGTGGAGGTGCGCCACTTCGACAACGCGGTCGAGCAACGAGGTTGGGGCGGTACAGTCCGAGCTGGCTTGCATTGGACAACTGAGCCAAGCAAGAGGCTTGAGAGACCGAACTATGTGGTAGGAATGTTGCAATGCTGTTCCGTGGTTAAGGTCGCAGCTTCTTGCCAAGCTAAGGTAGAAGTTGGCTAGCATTATAGCTGTTGTTGAACCGAGACGATTTGTACAGAGGCCGTCACATGTTTGCCAAGTTGTGTTAAATCAGTTGTGATCTGCGTCCGATGAGCTGTGCTGGCAAGAGACTAGTCAAGCTGACTAGTTGAGCTGCGCTAATGACGGGGTTCAGTAACGTTAACTGTCAATGGCCGAAATGATAAATATTTGTCGTTATCACCAGTACAGTTTTTGGGTACGACATAATTGAAAACTCAAGCTTATACCTAGAATTAGATTATTCTACAGGGTGACCTAGTAAGCTAATTCTTTATGCCGTGAAAACAAGGATCAAACATAAAACAATAACAGCGGGAATCCGCAAAGAATGTGAGGTCTTGCTATTATACAGTTACTGTATAGGACAAGATTCTCTGTATGCAGAATCTTCATGTATCGATGTAGGACTAACACAACCAGAACTACTTTGAGATATACTTCAATTACTGAAGTAGCTGAGAAGTGTAACCAGATTAAGATATGGCAACCATCACTGGAATCAATATTAGAATTAGAACAAGTCTCCAACAGCACAAGTGGTTGAGTTCAAAATTCTCAGATAGCCAGGTTCAAAAACATAGGTGTTCGCATTTTGATTTCTGGTCGTCAATTTTTGTTAATTCAAGCAATTACAGATACACTGCAACTGATACATAGAAGCACCAAGTTTGATAGGACTGATACATAGAAGCTTTCAATTGCATCCACTCACATTGCAATTGGTAACCCTCACTACACTTCTCATGTTTCTTATTTAGATAGCCATCCTTCACTTCATTCATTAGTCAATAAAACTATTTCCCCACTATCTATCATCAAGGAACCCCATTTCAAAGTAAATAAGCCAAACGTTTCGATAACCTTTCGTCTTCAGTTATTATCAATACTAAGTTATGCCCATCTAAACGGGATCATGCTATTTCTCCAAAGTTTCGATGATATAGAGAATGGCATGGACGTATCAAAACGACTAACTGATAACCTTTTCTCTTACAGATTCAAGCTTAAGCTTTAGTACCCAGAAAAACTTGCTAATTGTGTTACAATGTAGATCATTTCACTTATCAATGTTGTCGGTAACTACCAAGGTCCACCTCATTACAATAACCAAGTTCCCTTCAACCAGGAAAATTCATATGGCGAAAACTACAATTTCAATTCTTAATTTTGGACAAATTTCTTTGGGAATAATCAAAATCATCAAGATTTTCTAAGTACGGCGCATAATAAACGCAGCGAAAATAAAACCGAATCCTTTCAGGGTCCATACGAACAATTGGTTTTGCTTTTAAATTAAAATTGAGACATGAAATTTACCTCTTGTACCGTAAATTTAGTGAACTCCGTTCGGATTGTAGATACTACTTCTCCAAGAAACGAACGTCCTCTGTTAGTATCCACACACGAACATAAACGGCTAGGAGCGCTAGCTCACAAAGAAAATTGTTTAGTTTTAGGTGTTTCGAGAGTGATGTCTGCTCTCTTCTTTCACAAGAAGAGGCCTGGCTGTTTTGATCTAATGAGAGTGAGGGGTGTGAGGTTATGCCTTCAAAAACCACCAGCAATCCAGCATCCATCTCTAGAGATTGAGTAAATATAAGTTTGAACTGTACAAAGAACATGATTTATGTTCAAACTAATTAAATTATAAATCCACGTAACATCATCATGAAAGCCGTAAATGGTTAAAATGAAAAGGTTTCTGAGCAGTCGCACTGCATCAATGGAAACCTCTCAAATAGCCTTACGTTGGTTTGGTTGATTTCATATAAGACTAGGGGACAACAAGAATTGCTTCTTTCACATTCAAAATCTAAATTTTCACATATTTTCTCTTTTTGACAAAACTTTTAAAGTGTTATGAAATAGTTTGAAAATAATAGAACTTCATCACGTTAAGAGGCGGAAAAATTTAACATATGTGTGTTTTCTATGTTTATCGTACGTTGTTGTGTAGATTTTGTTTTTTTTTTATTTTATACTATTGCATTTGTTTGCATAAAAACACTAAAAAGAAAAATAGTATAAAATATACCCAAACACATAGTAAAACATACCACCAGATATTCGAGAACTCCTACCATTCCCAATGATATTGTGTTAAAAAGTATTTAAACAAACATCAATTAAGACTAAATTTATATTTAATATAATAGTTTGCTAAGATAGAATATTTTTGAAAGGAAGAAACTAAAATAACGAGGGGGGAAGTAGAAAATTGGTTAGTTATGTGATGAGGATATTTAGTAAGAGATGGATATGTGGAAACATAGGAGTGGTGAGTTGGAAATGGGTACGGATCCCCTAACCGTCCATTCTCTCAATTCTTTTGTGACCGTCTGTCACATATAGGGGTGTTAACGAACCGAGCCGAACCGAATACTAAGTTTTCGAACTCGAATTCGTTTAGCTAAACGAATAGTTCGGCTCGGTTCGTTTAGCTAAACGAACTTTAAAATTGGTTCGAGTTCGGCTCGATAACCTTATAACTGTTTAAACGAGCCGAACTATTCGCGAACAGTTCGGCTCGTTTAACTAAACGAACTCGAATACCTATTCGAATTTGGCTCGTTAACAAATAATTAACGAACGAATACGAACCGAACACGAACCGAACTCGAATAGTTCGCGAACAGCTCGGTTTGTTTAACACCCCTAGTCACATAGTAGCAGGGGATGGTATAGTTGGGTGGAGGTAACTCCCATCCAACCTCACCACCTCCGGACTGTCACGTAGCGAAGGGTCTTTGTTAACGTCAGGGGGGGGGGGGGGGGGTTCAGGAGATCCGCTCGGTTGGAAATTTGGCTTAGAAAGCAATTTATAGCTGTCTCGAAGCTGTCCATTGTCTTGTAGCTGTCCATTGTCTTTACATTTGAATCTTTGGTTTCAAAGTTAATTATTTATTTCAAAGTCAGTGGCTTTCAACCTCCCAAAAGCTTTTCAACTCAATCCTCATTTCCCCATTTCAACGCCTCTTCTAGTTTTGTCTCTTTTCCCTTGACTTCTCATCTCTTGAGATTCACCTCAGGTGACATGCCTACTGACTCTGACACTTCAGTTTGCTCAATTGTTCTCTCTTTTCTTAGGGTTTTTCCTGCTTTTTCTTTATGTTTGGTTTGAGTTTTGAAGATTTTCGAGTGATTTTGTTCCCTTTTCTTGGTTGACAGCTACTTGCTTTGAGAATTTTAGTGAGTGAAAGCAGTTATAGACTATAAATTGGCAAAGAATCCCGTGAAGGCAGGAATGAGTGTGTCGAGATTCGTTAAGTGCGTCACCGTCGGCGATGGTGCTGTTGGGAAAACTTGCTTGCTTATCTCCTACACTAGCAACACCTTTCCCACTGTCAGTATTTGGTCTTCTCTTTTGTTTCTTCAAATTTCTTTCTTTACGTATTCACTTCTGAAGTACGAACAAGAATATTTGGTTTGTGATACTACAATTGAGTTATTTAGGGATGACCATAGAAGGCTTATTGGATTACTTGAGCAAGTGAAATTTGCTTTTCTTGCTAGAGATATCCAGCCTTTCTGGGTTATCTTACTGAAGTACTTATTTTGCAGATTCTTTAGCATTTCTGTTAGTAATGGCCACTTATGTATATGCAAACAAATATTTTAATCCGTACGAAAACCAGTTCTTTTAAGATCCAATCAAGGCTTGAGGACTTTTTGTATCTGTCTACCAAAATTTTAATTCCCATGTGTTCTGGAAAGTATACGGCATTTCATAAATTCCTTTGGAAGATTTTGTACATAGTGAACGGCAGTTTGGTGTTTTTGGTAATCCCTCATTCCCTGAACCCTGGGTTTAAATTTATTCACGGTAATGCAAGCATTGACTTTAGCATTATATTAACTGAATTACTGATATTGCTGCATAGAGGCTTTTGAAGGATGACACCAAGGAGAAAAACAAAAATTCAGGATTTTTTCTTGGGGGTTTCTGTTTATTAGCTGTTTCATGACTAAATGACACCTCTTTAGTTTGTTCCCCAGCTTTAGAGAATTTCCTTGTGCATGACACGTGGGCATCTTTTTAGTTGTCGGTACCTTTTCAACTCAGAATGCATGCAACTATTACTTTGGACTTGACTGGCCCTTTTGATAACTTTCTTGTCCCTTCTATTTTCACCAAAGATGCTTCTATCTAGCCTTAAACATTCAACTCTTATTGGTCCACTGTTAGAGAAGGTCACATTTGGCACTTTCTGATATACTCTTCTAACTTGAGCAGGACTATGTGCCGACTGTTTTTGATAACTTCAGTGCAAATGTCGTTGTGGATGGAAGCACTGTCAATCTAGGGTTGTGGGATACCGCAGGTGAGTTAGCTGTTGCCGGTATACTTCTCATTTTATCAAGTAATTTTACTGCTAAAGTTTGACTTTGTTTTATTTTTGTCAAAAAGGTCAGGAGGATTACAATAGGCTAAGGCCTTTGAGTTACCGTGGAGCCGATGTCTTTATACTTGCCTTTTCTCTTGTCAGCAAGGCCAGTTACGAGAATATCGCAAAAAAGGTGATTACATCTTTATGCTGAACTGGACTAGAACTGTTTGTGGTTTCTCTGCGTTTGCTTTTCCTTGGAGGAATAAGAGAATAAATGGACAAAATTTTCAACTTGCAGCATTTCTCGAAATGGAGAAATAGGTGGTTGGTTTTATTTTATGTGGTGTTTGCAGAAGAAATTTTCAGAATCGATGTGTTCTTCGCTGTAGTGTTCCTTTCGATTATCTCTTTTCCCGTTTTAAGCAGAAAAGTTGGTTTGGCTTTTCAAGGTTTGAGTGAAATAAATTCATATTTTGTCTATATGACAGCATCAAGTTACTTTATTAGTCGAGCCATATGTTATCGTCAGTAAAAACTTTTCAGGGTCCATGTAGCTTTTGACCTTGATGTTTCTGTGCCCTCACTTCTCCACTTTTCTTGATTTTGCTGAATTGTTGGCTCTATTTCTTTGAGGGTAGGCGGAAGGTAATGCATCATATATGTGTTACTTGAATTACTTGATCTTTGTAGTTAAACCATAGATGATTGATTTTACTTTTGGTCTATGTACCTCTTCTCTTATTCAAAAACCAAGGGAGGAAAGAGAAAAAGGAAGTTGACAAAGAAGGGTCATGTGTTTTGGTTCTAATATAATTTTTTCTTTACCTTTTTACCCTCCTGTTGTTGGGGTTTGATTTTTCAGTGGGTTCCTGAATTGAGGCATTATGCTCCTGGAGTTCCAATTATTCTCGTTGGAACAAAACTTGGTAAAAGTTCTTTTCCACATAATGTTATTAAGCAAATTGTTCCTTCTTTTTTACTTTTGTTTGTCGATAAGAGTTTTATCTGATAATCTGCTGCTTAGACAAGAATTCTCCTTAGACATTCCATGCGCGTAGGTGTTTTGTACATACCGTCTGCTTAGTAGTTCAATTAGGATAGACTTTGTTTTCTTTTGTATCTCTGTGGTTGATTCATGCCAGTGTGACTGCTGTAACATTACAATCACAATCTTCATGCAAATTTATATTATTTCTTCCCTTGTTATGTATTTGCTTGGTTGGGGGGGGGGGGGGGGGGAGAACGCATGTGGTTAGACAAATTATCAGTTCTTCTGATAAAAGTGAACTTTATATTTATAGGTAAGATTACAAGTATTCTTTTGAGCAATGACTTTCACATAATATATTATGTAGTTGGTATCTCGTTGATTACCAAGTTCTTTATTTACTGGAGGTATAGCCACTACTTGCTTTGAGGCATATGGTTACTATCTTCCTGAACTTTACCATTTCATGCAGGAGAGTGATTGGTTTAGGATGCTTCTCATGCTTTTCTTCCTGTGTTGTTTTAAGTCAAATTTTCATAAAAGATTCAGCAAGAATATAATGCACATCTTGGATACCTAGGCTATCAGCTCTACACAAAATAGAGTCAACGCCAGCAAATGACCCACTCAGCTTTATACTTTGTCACATTACTTCAGGAACTACATGTATCCTTAGGTGATTCAAAATTTCCCTTTCAAGAACTGCAGTTGGTCTGTGTTCCCTTCCCCTCTTCCTTGGCTTCTATCCGTGGAACCTTCAATTCTCCTGCTGTACAAAATGTAGAAACAGAGCAAGGCTCAGCTTTTTTCAAAAGCTGCTAATCCAGGCAGCACTGATTGCCTATTTCGGCAAACCTGTTCTATATATACACCTCATGCTTGATCAAGAATGGTTCTATAGCATGCTTAGCCACATTTTTGTGGCACATACACAAGAGAGAGAAGGTGGTTCTGTTTCCATCAAGTAATAACAGATACTAATAACAAGAGAGACACTTTTATGAATTAAAATCCATGAAACTTAGTGGTCTTTGAATTGGAATAACTTGCATCTGTGTAAACACTGGTGCTTTGATGGATGAAAATTTTGTTTGTTCAGCCACAACCATGAAATTTAGCGGTCTTTGGATTGGAATAACTTGCATCTGTATAAACACTGGTGCTTTGATGGATGAAAATTTTGTTTGTTCAGCCACAGCCAATAGCCTTTTCCTTCAGATATTCCTTTTCTATTTCCCGGCTTATGGTATTCAGACTTGGAACCTCGCCAAAAGCGTAGTGGGTTAAGGCTGAGTGGAGCCTGCTCTCGCTTGTGGATGAGGTGGACATGAAGCTCGTTATCTGGTTTATCAGCTTATTATGATCTTTGAACTTGTCAGTATCAAAACTTCTACAAACGTCCTCAATCTGCTCGGTGAAATTGATTGCTTTCTTCGATTACTGTCATTGAAGCTGTCATCTCTGTCTTGGAATATCACCTGTTACAATAACCACATGGACAATTACGGGCATGTAACTCAATGCTGAAACACTGGGTGTTCCTCACTAAAAAGTTTATTCTGATATCTATTATGCTTGCATTGGCTTACCCTCCTCTTCCTTTATATACTAATGGGGTAGTGTAATTGAAACTTATCTTGAGCTATGCCTTGAGGTAGGTTTAGGGTGATGCTGAAGTTGATGACTTCGTTTTGCTAGATTATGTGTCTCCTTGCACCTGATGGTTTGATGATTTAATCTCGAAATGGGTGCTGCAGAATACGAGCAGTTAATTAGAAATTTCTTTTCTTTAAGTAGCTCTGATTTAGTAGCTCTGGTGCAGCTTAGAATAGATCAAGTAACATTGTCCGCGTGAGCTAGTAAAAGACGTTTTAGCGTGCTGTTTTCCCTTTGAGATTCAAAGTTCGGTGATTGTCATTTGGTACATGCTATCAACAGTCTCTTTCTTTTTTCCATCTCCAATTATTGTTCTGAACCTTGTATCCGTTGATACAGGCATCTTGCTTTCCAGAATTTGTTGCTTGGGCTAACTCATGAAAGCTTGCTTTTGTTTCTTGCTAGATCTTCGAGATGACAAGCGATTCTTTATGGATCACCCTGGAGCAATTGCCATTGCCACTGCTCAGGTCTGTTTTTCTTGTTTGTTGTTCTAGTAGAGTAACTGTGCTTTACCAAGATTTCAGGATATGCAACTGTCTGCTCGTGTATAAAGTAACAAATATGATAAGCTAGATCTTAGTTAGATATTAGTTGAAGTTTAACGAGGAAGGCAGGATTTAGCTTTGCAGTTGTTAACTCACTGCAAGACATAAAATCAAATTGTTTCCATAGGGAGAAGAGCTGAAGAAGTTGATTGGAGCTGCTGCTTACATTGAGTGTAGTGCGAAAACGCAGCAGGTATATATAATTTTTTATGCTTATGCTCCTACACGTGAGTACCCGTTGACTGTGTAAATTAACCTTCCCTGCAGAACGTGAAAGGTGTATTTGATGCAGCCATTAAGGTGGTCCTGCAGCCCCCAAAGCAAACAAGGAAGAAGAGAAAGGGACACAAAGGCTGCAGTATATTATGAGGTTTAGGGGGGATGAAAAAGGGCCTTGACAAATATTTGAAATGGTTTTTTGATTTCTTCCAGGATCAGGTCCGAGCAATGAGGTTTTCCACGTTACGGCTGAGCTAAGTCAACTGTCTGAACTGACTTAGAAAGCTGTTTTGAAGCATTAGAGTAGTGATTTGTTGTGAATTAGTTGCTTTTACTGTGGATGTATAATTGTGGTTCTGATATGTTGGATTGATGTGGACACTGCCACTTGATATCAGTCTTGATATGTATAAAGAAGTAGCATTTTTCCTACACCTAAAATTGGTTCTACTTTTTCTCTCCTGTGTATTTTCATAATCTTCCTGAGGGAGCAATTGTTTTCCAATGGATTAAAGGACATATTCTTCCTTGACTTTGGGATATGATGGAATAAAGCAAAATGACTCACCAAATTGACTGTGCTTAACGCAATTTTCATTATGAGTCATCGGGAAACAACATTCGTGTGTTTAACACATGAGTATGGTTGTGTACATCCAACCTTTCCATACTCCGGTATAGACGGAAGCCTCTAAAACAATGTGGTAATGTTGTTGTTCCTAATGGAGAAATTTCATTTTTGTTTTTGTTTATTTGTACGATGGGATTAGAGTAAGATATTAACTGAAGATGTACGGCTGATCGATGAGTTCAAGGAACGAAACTGCTATTGGATTACGGGGGATATACGAAACGACAAAGATAATATAACACCAGCCAGAAAGAAAAGGTGAACAAGGAAGATAATATGCATCGGCAAAATGACAACAATTAAGAAGGTTTGGATCTTATTACACTAGAAACTTCAAAAAGAAGAACTAAAAGACAAAGGGAAACAGAAACCATTGATAAACTTGCTATATTATTATCATTTGACATGCCTACTCTCTCAACTTTTTTTTTGAAGGTCCTCTCTCAACTTCGATACACATATATGCGTATATATGTATATGTATGTATGTATACATATGTATGCGCATATATGTATGTCTCTGTATATATATGGACGGAAACATGTATTAATATATAGACAATACAGAGACGATGTGTGTACACATATAACACATGTATGCATAAATATATACGTAAATAAGGGTGAGGAGTCGGGTAGGCGGTTTGGTATCAGCTGTTGTAAATTTGGGCAGTCTTGGTTTTAGATACACCATTGAAAGATATGGACGTGTTGTGAAAGAAGTCGAGCAAAAGTTCCGTGTAAAAGTCTCCTTGCCCCTTGTTTACCACGTGCTCCTTTATAAATTTACAAACACCATACTGTTTTTTCTCCTTCCATTTCACATCGTCATTAACCCCAAGTGTCTCAAGGTTAATGAACCCAATTAAATAAATAACATTCAATAGTGATGTTCAAATAGATAAAGGCTGAAGGGACAGGTGTTTTGTAGAAAATTACGCAGCATAAATAGGTAGCTCAACGCCTTTGCCAAACATTCAACGTATTATCTTTTTTATTAATATTGAAATTAAAGAAAGGCAATATTCCATTGAGTAGATGATTCAAAGATAATAACGATTAGAAAATACAAAGCAGACAAGGGTAGAAGGTAGAGACCATGATCAACATTGTGACATGTGAAGATAATGACACGTAAACCTCTTTTTTCCCGTCGTCAAGTATGGAAGATCATGACCAGCTTTGTGACATTGTGGTGGTGCCCTGCTTTGATTTATCGGTTGAATACGAAATCTAATCCTCAGTTGCGGTTGCTTTTTAAGATAAACAGTTGACTACGAAATGTGCTACATTTTTATGTGTAAGAATCCAATTTCTGACTACATCTTTTAAATGATAAAGTGAACAACTACTATATCACACCTCGTGGTTGACATCTAATATTTTGACTTAAAGAAATAATATTACGAGTTTTATGCTTGGTTTGTAATTGTATATCGTTGAATACGTATGATAAATGAAATCGTACCATTATTATGAATGATACATTGCTTGTTCATTCCTGTAGAAAAAAAAATGTATATATTGTTGACTACTCGTTGTTGGAAAGGTATGTTTAAATACTTTAAGATGTTCTCCAAACTTATATAAAAACAAGTGTAACATTGTTTGGGAGTTGGATTGATGATTTGAACATGTTTAACTTTGAGAATATCACTTGGAACGATCCAAGTATAAGTTGGATTGAACCAAGTGAAAGCATGAATAAAGTTAAAGTAAGTTGGATTGAACCAAGTGAAAGCATGAATAAAGTTAAAGTGTTCTGGAGGACTTCGATCGATCTATGTTGAGGACATCGATCGATGAGATGCATTGCAAAACATGAAGCATTCTGTCCAACTTCGATCGATCACATCGATCGATCGATGTCACTTCGATCGATCGATGTGATCGATCGATGTGAGACAGAATGAAGTTGAAAGTTTCTGTCCGACTTCGATCGATCACATTGATCGATCGAAGTGACATCGATTGATCGATGTGCCAATGGACACAACTTTTCACTGTGTGTTGCAACTTTTATTTATCTTCATATATAACTTTGCAACTTCAAAGATTACATTGACAAATTCTAATTACCAAAAGTCTCATTGATAAGGGATTATAATCGTGATTTGAATGATAGCTTGGATTTATCGTGATAAATTCAAAAATTGACTTGAATCAATGTTTGAACTATATACGTTTTGAATCTTTAATTTTCTAAATAATCAATATAGATAATATCAAATATGTGATATAAAACTCATCTTGATTATTTTAAATAGCATCACACATTTTATCATAATAAATAAACAAGCACCCAAAAATGAAGTTGACTTACAGTTACAGGGCGGATTACTTCACCAGAAGAAGACCAGCTTACAATATTGACTGCTGAGCTTTCCTTTAGGCAAGTAAGAACTTGGAAGTTGATTACATAATTAACAAACACTAAACTATTCATCAACAATGGAAGGCTAGGCTTAAGCAAATATTCTATTGAACTAATCAGTAAAAGATGTTAGTAATAGGGCCATTTAAAACTGTCCATTTCTGTATTATTATGCATCTTCCCCTTTTGCGATAACCTTTTGACTGGCACCTGAGTTCTTGGGCGCATTTTCACTGTTTTGTCGGTTGCGTTACTCGCTATTGTGTTCATGAGTTTCCCGCCATTTATTAAAAAAAAATTATGTCCCAAGTAACGCAGACTGTTTGTCATTAATGTAGTTTATTTATTTCTGATTAAACAAACGAGGCGTCTGAATCAATGATTCAACTACTAAAATTAAGATCTAGATATTTAATTACTATTTAAATAAGTATCTCCGGTTTCTCTTAATCCTTTATGTATTTTCACATGTTCGCATGGTTTGGTCTTACATAAATATTTCTCCTAAATTATCATTTACTATATCTCATCAGGTTTTATTAACACATAAGAATAACATTTAAATTTGATTTCCCTACTTAAAAAATTGATCCCAAAAAAAAGACATTTTAAAAATTTTGCATATCGATTCTCTATTATCGCTCTCCTATCAAAATATTGATACAATTATTGTTCTATTATTTGTTTTTTTTTTTAAAGAATTTTCCTCTGTTAGCGCGGGAACTGTATTTGCCGACGGTTGTGCATCATCTCCCCTACACCTTTCTTTCTCCTTGAGCTTCTCTCAGATTCTTCATATCTTTTAATCCTTTTTTTTATTCACTGAACCTTTTTCTTAAGTAAACATTCGCGTCACCATGGCACCCACCTCTCCATTATTCAAATATTTGTTAGTTGAATTAGGTTTCCTTTTGATCCTTGGCGGCATTTTCTTTTTAAATGCTGATGGTTTTGTATAACATTTCTGTACAAAAATTTTAGGTAGGCCTCTCCTGTCTTCTCATCCTTAATTTTAGCAAAATTCGACGCCTTTTTTCAATTATTGATGCCTGCAATTCTTGTGGCCTTTTAACTTATTGTTTACTTTGTATTATTGGAGAAAGCATGGAATTTTCTATTTGGTTTCTGTATGACAAATTGGTTTTCCTATTTTTCTAATTGTTTCGGTTATTGAGTTTCTGTCATTACCACATAATAACGGCAAAGGCTTTGTGTTCTTTGTGCCCCACGTGTATCTAGATTTGTATTTGTCGTTTTGCTTGGAGGGATTTAAATTCTTGAATTCGTTGCTGATTCCCGCAAAATCTGTGGCAGTGAAAGACTTGATTTGTTTGGTAAGTAAAGAAGATGGGGCTTTGGAAGTGAAAGATTGGGTGAAAGAATCGCAAAGGAAGTAATCAGAAAGAGAGCCATGACAGTTGATGAGGTGAAGACCACTGGGAAAAGGAAAATCTTGGTGGGGTTGAGGTTTGACTGCTTTTCTAGAGAACTGCTGGACTGGGCTGTGCTGAAAGTTGCAGACCCTGGAGATTGTGTGGTTGCACTGCATGTTTGTAGAAGCTCAGGTATTTCATGTTTGCATTATTTCTTCTTTTGTGTCCTTGATATAAGATTTGGAGCCTAAAGTTGATGACCATCTCAATGATTTATAGATTTTGCTTCAAAAGCACAAGACTTGATGGATGACTATCTCGCCGAGTACAAAGTTCTTTGCACCCAAAAACAGGTTCTGTCCTCTAGATTTCCTTCTCAATTCTTCCCTTCTGAATTTTAAAAATGAGTAGACATCACAATATTCTAGTTGAACTTGTAATTTGTTATTTTCGCTTGAAGGATACCAGGTTGAACTGGTTGCTTCTGTGGTAAAAGGAAGTTCAATCAGAAATATTTTGGTGAAGGAAGCAAAGAGCCTTGCTGCAGTTGCTGTGCTGCTTGGGATAACCAGGCACAGTCCTCTGAGGTAGGTTGAGCTAGAATCTCCTAGTTCATCTTCCTATTAGAAATGTCGGTGTTAAAAAAAAAAATTATAATGACAGAGTGATGAGTTTGTCTAGAATCTTAATGAAAATCTCAGGTGGAGGCTCTTGATGCCCTCTTTTGTTTTCTTTGCAGGGGACGTGTTTCTGTAGCTAAATATTGCTCTAAACGACTACCCTTTTCTACAGAAGTTATGGCTGTCCACCGAGGAAAAATTGTCTATAGTAGGACCTCTGCTTCACTCTTACCCGGTATGTGCGAAGTACCATCTTGTGCTTGGCATTCATGATAGTGTGTGCTTATACCGAAACATACACTTGGTATACCTTTAGGTTTTCAAGGAGATCCAAAGCCGAGCATATGCATGCCAAGGGATCATAGTGCTAGTGAATACATGTCTGAATTTGGGGACTCCGAGATTTCAGAGATGGGGAGGCTTAGTCATGATCAATCTAGTCAGAGCATGTACTCTGGATGTGTAGACGGTGATACAAACTCAAAAGACGATGGTTTTATCTCTGTTGATGTTGATAGAAGCAAGAGAAGTTCTCTGAGCTCAATATCACTTCCTGTGGAGGGTTTCACTTCCCAAAGGCCTGGATGGCCTCTTCTCCAAACTGTTTGTGAGTTAACTCCACTGTCTCTGGAAGCAAGGAAGCTGTCTGTTGTCCAATGGGTGATGAATTTACCTGACCGTTCCCCACTTGAAACCAAGTATTCTTCCAATAAGATGTTGTATTCATTACGCAATGGTGCCTCCATCTCTAAGGATCTTGAGCAAATTCTTCTCAAGACAAAATCACCAGGCTGCAAATTGTTCAAACATGAGTTTTTGAGAAATGCAACTTCTCAGTTTTCTTCAGGTGGTTGAAAGTTTTTTCCCTGCCCCCCCTCTCATTACTAGTGTTTATGTTTGATGATATGATGGTACTTAAAGCACAGCTGATAGAATGAAATACTGCTTTTATTTTTTATTTTTTTTCAGAAAATCTAATTGGCAAAGGAGGGTGTAATTGTGTATATAAGGGGATGTTGCCAGATGGCAGGCCTGTTGCAGTAAAGATATTGAAGTCGTCAAAAGAGTCGCGCAAGGAATTTGTTCAGGAAGTTGACATCATGACAACATTGAAACATAAAAACATCACTCCATTAATAGGAATTTGCGTTTCCGGTGAGGACTTGATATCTGTGTACGATTTTCTTGGTAAAGGAAATCTGGAAGAGAACCTGCATGGTAATCATTTCAGTGGTGCTATTCAGGGTCAAGACTTGTTCCCTGATGAATTGGTTATGAGAAGTGTAATGCTGTTCTTTCCAATTTGGTGAATTTATTGTCAAATGCTATTGCAGGAAAAGGAAAAGGGCTAGATGTATTGCCGTGGAAAGTGCGATTTAACATAGCTGTGGGAATTGCAGAAGCACTAAATTACCTACACAACGAGTGTCATCAGCCAGTCATCCACCGGGACATCAAGTCCTCGAACATTCTTCTTACTGATAAATCTGAAGCGCAGGTGATGCTTCTTCTAGTTCTGATGATACAAAACATTCTTAGTCTTATAGAAACTGATGGAGTTGCATCACTGTAAATCTCATGTTGCAGCTATCTGATTTTGGGCTGGCAATGTGGGGACCAAAGAAGGCATCTTTCATTACAGACACTGATGTAGTGGGAACATTTGGGTATCTTGCTCCGGAATATTTTATGTATGGCAAAGTCAGTGAGAAGGTTGATGTCTACTCTTTT
The DNA here is from genome assembly GCA_036186865.1 of Eustoma russellianum. NCBI lineage: Eukaryota > Viridiplantae > Streptophyta > Magnoliopsida > Gentianales > Gentianaceae > Eustoma > Eustoma russellianum. The sequence goes on from AP025043.1 coordinate 41,906,163, forward strand.
GGGGTTGTTCTCTTAGAATTGCTATCAGGGAAAAAACCTATAGGTCCTGAGGCGTGCAAGGGTCAGGAAAGCTTGGTCATTTGGGTACGAAACAAAATCGTTCAATTCTTTCTCTGACAAAACAGAATCATTCAGTTCTTTAAGGTGTTGCATTATGTGTTTCAGGGAAGACCCAAGTTAGAGACCGGAGATTTCACAGGCATAGTGGATGAAAATTTGGGCAGTAATATAAATGAGGCTGAAATGCGAAGAATGGCTGTGGCAGCAAAACTTTGCCTCACCCAATCATCCAGGCTTCGGCCCAATATGGGCCAGGTAAAGTTTTGCACTATCTGAAAGCGTTACGTTTGTATCTGTTGGTGTTCATGTGAAAGTTTGTTGTTTATTTCGTTTTCCAGGTACTGGAGCTGTTGACAGGTGAGAAAGATTTGATTCGGTTGGGGGTGAATCCAGAGGAGCATGAAGGCAATGACGATGAAGTATATCCATATACAAGTGCAGAATCTCATTTTGTTCTTGCATTGTTGGATGTAAATGAGAATTCTGCATCATTTAGCAGTCCTGATCAAAACAGCCCTCTTTCTGTAGAAGGATACTTGAAAAGGAGATGGATCAGACTTTCAGAACACGATACCAAGGCAAACCCATAGAAATTCCCTTTTATTAAAGAGAGATAGATACTCTGTAACTTTACGGCATTGGAAAAAACACTACTATGACTATCCTATCGATCCTCTCTGTTCGGTGAATTAGTTCAGAACAGGGGTTAAGAGTTATTCTTTTTATTTCGGTTCTTATTAAAATCTTTTGATCAACAGAACAATTATGTTTATAGGAATAAAGATCAAAGATTGAGCAAGTTGGTCTGGAGAACCTTTTTGTATGGTGGGAGTTGTTGAACGGTGTATTTCTATGCGCTATTCATGTGCTACCGTGATGGCGTCAATACATTTGGTGTTTTTAATCCTACAACAATGACTGAGGAATGTCGTCCTCGATGTTGTATCAAATTAATCTTCGAAATGGACTACTTATGACTCCCCTCCTCTCATGTTTAGTTTTCGCATGATTATTTTACAGGACATGAAGCTGTATGGTAAACTCGAGCTAGTCTTTTATTTGTCAAATTGATGTCTAAAAGCTTTCCAAATACAGATAGACGAACCTAAAGTGGCTATATTATAGGACATAGATATTAAAGGGATTAAATTGAGCAAATATCATCAGCAAACATGATTTTATAGCTCGTAGAGTAAGGACCCTGTCCTCTTCTTTCCCTGTGCATGTTTTTATTATTACTATTGTTTACTATGTTGCTGGTGAAACTTATGTGAAATGGATTTGGTTATGTAACCTCAAAATTATACTTACATTAGAAGTTTAACCGATTGGCATATGTGGAGATCCTAAATGGCAATAAAAGCTATGATGAATTGCAGACTAACATATGGATTCATGATTGGGGCAGCTCAATCTAGTAGACACAAGCCCAGTATTTCGGCTCATGGTTTCGGGCTAATTATGACCATTTAGCCCAAACCCATGTTGAAGGTGATGTGGCGGGTCCTCACGTGTCTGGCTAGCTGCCTGATGCGTATCTTATCACGTGTTGGATGAGATTTCGTAAGGCTTGTTTTGGAAAAGTGTCAAAATTGTGAAACAAAAGTGGAATCACTACGAAAAGTTTGCTCGTACAATTTCTCAGATCGTTTTAGGTGTACGTAATATTTTCCCGACAAAACTTGATTTAACTAAAATGGGTTATCAAATTTGGTATAGAGAAACGAAAATGGAAAAAGTGGCACGATATTGGTCGCAGCAACATTTTTAAGGAACCGACGAATCATAGTTCTGACTACACATTTGCAACATAGAGCAATAATGAAATTGAAATGGAAAAATGCATACATTTTTATGCCGGAAAGGTTGCATACTAAAATACAACAACAACATTACGTCATTCCCTTAGAGGCTCCTGCCTATGACAGGATATAGGAGAAATGTACGCAACTATAGTTATGTGTTAGAAACACACAGAGCATGTTTCTCGATGACATATAACGAAAATTACGTCAAATTGTGTCAAGCAACTGCTATTTCACAATATAAGAAGCACAGACAATTTATAGAATCATTTTGCTTTATTATATCATATTCCAAAAGAGGAAAATCTCGTGACATGAAGAAGCAAAAAATATAAATCAGTGGCACTCTCCAGCGCTCAGGCAGAATTTCGAAGATTCGCTATAGGAGTAACATAAGTTTTGTAGATAAAAAAGTTAATAACCAAAATCGGCTTTCCACAAAGTCTTCCAAGTCAACTGAGGTGTGATAATAAAGCAATAATTGTCTCAAAGAATCATGTACAGCATGACAGAACTAAACATGTGGAAGTAGATTAACACTTTATAAAAGAAAAATCGATGATGGTATAATTAAACTTCCATCTGTAAGATCGGATGACCTAGTGGTGGACATTATTAGCAAAGATGTCATAGGACGAATTTTTAATGAGATATTATGCAAGTTAAGCATTAGAGATCTACTGCTCAACTTTAGGGGCAGCGTTAGAAGATTCTACCATCAATAAGGAAGACACCAATCATAATTGAGGATACGATCTAGGATTGTAATTAAAAATAGAATCTGCATAACGTCAATGTAAATGATTATACAATCTTTATCATAGTTAGCCAATCAATATATTATAAATAGGATCATCATGGATACACAAAAAATGTGAATGAAAGAGATTATTATTCTTCCGCCAAATTCCATTTTAACATTTTAACAAATATCAAATGTGAAATCTTCACCACATATTATCTCAATATTACATTTTGGACTGCGTCAAGTACGACTCAAGATTGTAACTAATCAACTATATTCAAATAAAACAACTTTAATTTTGCCTGTTTGATAGGCGACCACATTCCATGTGGCAGCATTAAGTAAGTTTAGCAGATAAGGACAGTCGACGTACTCGAAGTACTGGACAAGTGCAGAGACTTTTACTGTAAAACCTTTCTTTCAGGGTTTATTCGCAATAAACAATATATACTTTATTGTTGGCATCGAGGGTTTATTAACATTAGATAAATATACTCCATTGTTCCCATGTCTTCACTCAATGATTAATGACAGCCTTCGGCAGTATAATGAATCATGTACAATGATTAGAACTTCCCATCTCTTTGCCTTGAAGCTTAAGTTATATGTAATAATGTTATTGAATACGGAAATATGCAAATTACGTAGCTGAGATGGAGAGATAATAGTTTTATCATCCAAAAATTTTATCGTTATTCGTGTTGAATAGTTTACTACATATTACAAACATCTTAATCTGTAGTTAAGTCAAAATTGTTGCTTCATGTTTTTTATTTGCTTTTCTTTTTTTTGCTTATGGACTTTCTTGGGTTTTTGTCCAATTAACGTTTGAATTTTGCCAAGTTATGAGGTTTAGATTTCAACCAATGAATGAGTTGAGAGACGGTTGTTCTTTGCAGGTTTAATAACAAGTCCGCTCAATATTTTAATCCAAATGAGATTATTAAGATGCATTATTATATGTTTTGATGGACTAACTGATAGTTTCAAAATTTGGAATTAATATCCAAACGAATAGCTTTTGATGTTGTTGGAATATGTTGTGTGTATGTGTTGTTGTTGTAATACCGGAAGTAGTAGTGCTTGCAGCTGCCAATGAAAGGGAAAGAAGAAGGTAAAATAGGAGTCAACGCTCGTGTAGCTGATTGGAACCACCTTCTTTTATGAGTAGACGCATTAAAACATATGCAGTTTCAGTATTTTGGGAGATGAGTCTTTAGTTGTCGCCGTGAAAGACATTCTTATAGAATAATATACATATACATACATATATATATATATATGGGAGATGAGTCTCTAGTTGTCGCCGTGAAAGACATTCTTATAGAATAATATACATACATATACATATATATATATATATATATATGCATATATACACATATATGTATGTATGTGTATAGATAATAACAAACCACTTGAAAATACGATGAAGGAGATTATGTCATTAGAATGTTTACTATTATTTCAGCATCATCATTTTAGCTGCATTGGTCTAAGGAGATCCTCTGCGAAATTGAAACTTATGAGGTTATTGGTATGCTCGATTCACATTAGATGAGTTTTAATAATTAATTTCAGGTTATATATTTTATATTAAACCCACAAGTAATGCGGTTAGAATAAACCTACGATTTCAAAGTCTCATAACTTAATCTTAAGCGTTGAGTAAAACTCCTGGAAAATGCATCGGTTAATCTATATCTGTTCGAAGGAAACATTACGTTTTTCATTGATAAAAATGCTTTACAGAGACCCTATAATTATACTGTGCATACTACTCTAAACATGGTAACCACAATCGGTTACAATCAATCACTGATCCTAAATCACAGTTTTTCCAATTAGTCCTAATTCTCAGAGATTTACATAATCTGTGTTAATTACATAATCTGCTAACTATGGTAAGTATATCTTAACACTCCCCCTCAAGTTGAATAGTGGGGTCAACGATATTCAACTTGCGCAAAATGAATTCGAATATTCGTCCATTAACTGCCTTGGTCAAAATGTCTGCGAGCTGATCTTCTGATCGTACGTGCGGAAGAGCAATGATTCCATCCTCAATTTTTTCTTTGACGAAGTGTCTGTCAATCTCTACATGTTTAGTTCGATCATGCTGGACCGGGTTTTCGGAAATACTAATAGACGCTTTATTGTCACACATCAAACAAGTCGGGTCAGTAACTGGAAAGCCCAGCTCTTGTAACAATTTCCGGATCCACAGGACTTCGGAAACACCTTTTACGATCCCTCGATATTCTGCTTCTGCACTAGATAGAGCTACTACCTTCTGCTTCTTGCTGCGCCAAGTAACAACATTGCCGCCTACCAGAGTGAAGTATCCTGAAGTCGAGCGTCGATCAATCTGACTGCCGGCCCAATCAGCATCTGTGTATGCTTCAATGTTTAAGTGTCCATTATTCTTGAATAGCAATCCTCGGCCTGGAGTCCCTTTCAAGTACCTCATGATTCTGAATACGGCTTCAAGATGATGTTTTTGTGGGCTATGCATAAACTGGCTTACTACTCCAACTGCGTATGCGATATCTGGCCTTGTGTGAGATAGATAGATGAGTTTTCCGACTAACCGCTGGTATTGCTCACGGTCGGCTGAAGCAGCTCCTTGTACTATATCCAGTTTATGATTCTGAACCATCGGGGTATCAGCAGGTTTGGCATCCAGTAACCCTACTTCGGTTAGTAGGTCAAGAATGTATTTTCGTTGTGAGATATAAATGCCTTCTGCAGACCTTAGAACTTCAATCCCCAAGAAGTACTTGAGTCCTCCAAGATCCTTCATTTCAAACTGTGTAAACAGATAGTCCCTGAGACGAGAAATTTCATTAGCGTCATTTCCAGTAATAATCATATCATCAACATAAATAATCAGACAAGTAACTAGACTTCCCTGCCGTTTGATAAATAGAGTATGATCCGCATTACTTTGTCGATAGCCATCCTTTTTCATGGCTTGTGTAAATCTCCCGAACCATGCTCGAGGTGATTGTTTAAGTCCATACAGTGCTCGGTTGAGTTTACAAACCTGTCCAGGGAGAAATTCTTTAGAGAAACCTGGTGGTGGATCCATAAATACTTCCTCCTTTAGAGTGCCATGAAGGAACGCGTTCTTTACATCAAATTGGTGTAAAGGCCAGTTTTCTGTAGCTGCAATGGCAAATAGAACCCTGATTGTATCAATCCGAGCAACGGGTGAGAATGTCTCCGAGTAGTCGACTCCATATGTCTGTGTGTACCCCTTTGCTACCAGTCTTGCCTTGTGTCTTTCAATTGTCCCATCTGCTTTATATTTTACGGTGAATACCCATCTACATCCAACTGTACGCTTTCCTGGTGGTAACTGGCATCGTTCCCATGTGTTATTTTTGTTTAGTGCATCCATTTCCATTATCATAGCGTCTCTCCAGTTTGATTGGCTGCAAGCTTCGTCAACAGTTCGAGGGATTTTTTCTGAGCAAATCTGGGTAAAAAACGCCTTAGCAGCATGACCCAGGTTTTTCCTTGATGTAGATACGGGATACAGGGTGGCTCGGGCTATCTTTGTAGGAGAGTATCTGTCAGGTGGGACTCCTCTGGTTTTTCGTGGTGGAAGTGTCCGCCCCTGTTCCTTCACACATGGGTTAGTATGATCCAGTTCACTAGAAGGGTCAGGAATAGCAATAGATGTAGTAAGAGAATCATCAAGGGTAGTATTAGGTACAAACGGAGGAGAAGAAAAAGGTACTGGACTACCTGTGTCATCATGTATACTTTCATTTACCTGTTGCAGGACATTCTCTCGAGGAATATCATTGGTTGGTACCGGAATGGAATCCATATTATCGGAGGGAGCTATAGTACAGGCGGGTTCAACTACTTGCCGTGTTGGGTCAGCCACAGACCATGATAGATTAGGCAGCCAGTCAAGGTATCCGTCAGTAGCTATCTCCCCCTGAGACCGAGGGTGGGTGCCAAAGAAAAACTCTGTCTCAAGGAAGACGCAGTTAAGGGTGACATGGATTTGGCGAGTACGGGGATTGTAACAGCGGTATCCTTTTTGGGTGGAAGCATAGCCGACGAAGACGCACTTTTCAGCACATGGGTCAAGTTTGTCACGGTGTGTTTTAGAGATATGGATAAACACAGTACACCCAAAAACTTTTGGGGGCAAGGTGAGTAAAGAGGGAATAAGAGTTTGGGAGGCGAGGACATCGAGAGGTGTTTGGTGATTAAGTGTGACGGTGGGTAGGCGGTTACTGAGGTATGTGGCGGTAGACACTGCCTCCGGCCAAAGAAACCGTGGGACGGATGATTCTAACATCAAAGCACGGGTCATTTCAAGAAGAGTGCGGTTTTTTCTTTCCGCAACCCCATTTTGTTCAGGGGTATCAGGACAAGTAGTCTGATGAATAATGCCATTATCACGGAAGAATTGTTGTAGTGCCCCAGCAAAATACTCCCCCCCATTATCTGTTCGTAATATCTGAATAGTGGAGGAATATTGTGTATGGATCATATGATAAAACTCAACAAATTTGGTAGCAACTTCAGATTTATGTCTGAGAATATATAACCAAGTCATGCGGGAACAATCATCGACAAATATAACAAAATATTTAAAACCACATGGCGTAGAGTGGGGGGATGGACCCCAAACATCAGAATGTATTAATGAAAAAACTTTGTTGACACGTGTATTATTGGAACGATAAGTCGCCCGGGGTTGCTTAGCCCGGAGGCAAGTGTCACAAGTCAAAGGGGGTAAAGTACGGGAAAACAAGGTGGGAAATAGTTTCTGCAAATAGCTAAAGGACGGATGACCTAACCGACGGTGCCATAACCATATCTGGCGAGTTACCGTCCCGGTGGCAAGATTTGAGCTCCCATGTTGTACCACCGCATCTACGTAATAAAGACCGCCATTCTCAGTACCACGTCCAATGATCGCCTGAGTACGAATGTCCTGCAAGAGACAAAAGGAAGGATACATGAGAACCACACAGTCAAGTGCCTTGGTAAGTTGGCTAATAGACAGTAATTTAGTGGATAAAGAAGGAACAAGGAGACAATTTTGTAAAGTTATGTCGGGGGTAATGGTAATAGGGCCACTGGCTTGAACGGGTATGGTATCTCCACTTGCAGTCTCAACATGTGATTTTAAGGGTGGGGACTGGGTTAAGAGATCAGTGGGATCAAAGGTCATGGTGTCGGTAGCACCACAATCAAAAATCCACTGAGACGGGGTGACGCGTATATGATGAGACAAGCCAGGGGGTGGTTGAGGACTAAAAGGATATTTTGGAGAGGTGTGGGTGTCAAGGCGTGAAATGGGGAAAGTATGGGGCTGATCTGTAAATTCGGAAGTGTGCTGGACCATATTTGCCCTGTGAGAAGACTGGGGGGACGGGGGTGAAAAATTTAAAGAGCTGGGGGATGGGAAAATAATATCAGATGAAGATAGGGGGTCAGGGGATAAAACTGAAAAATGAGGGGCATGTGGGGTAAATATTGATTTAAAAGGGGGGTTGGGGCTAGGGTTTTCCCCCAGCCCCATACCTGCGGCGGCTGAGTTGCCTTGTGCCCGTGGGTTTTCTCTATTCTGTTCTTCCTCCTCTCTGCTTTCTCCCGTCATTTGGGCTTCGTTGCTGCTAACTCCTTCTCCAGGAGTTCTGGCTGCAGCTGTCTTCCCCTGTCCGGTGGTGATACGCTTCCCCTCCCACCACTCGGGGTATCCATGGATCTGGAAGCATTTTTCTCTGCTGTGACCTTTCTTTCCACAGTGTTCACAAAGGAGATTGCTTTTATCCATTCGCGATGATGCATTGTTTGAGCGAATGGTGTTCATACTTCGGTCTGTCCCTTTTCCTCGTCCCTTTCCAGTGGCTGGCTTTACAGTCAGCCCTTGTCCGATGCCCAGTGATGAAATCTGTTCTGAGGGCCCGTGTTTGATTAATCCTGCCTGAGATTCAGCCCTTTTAAATTCAAAAAAGGCTGCTTCTACATTCGGTAACGGAGTTCTTTTGAGTAGTTCCTTTTTTTCTGTTTCAAACCTGTCGCTAACCGCTGTTAAAAATTGATACAAGCGAAACTCTTGCATCTTTTGATTATATAGTGAGATATCTTCAGGACATTTCATTGGATTTGTGTCCAGAGTGTCGATTGACACCCATATGTCCTGGAGATTGTTCCAGCAAGCTTCCAGTGTATCATCTCCTTGCCTTATGTTGTTGGCTTTTCGGTGCAGGTCGAAAACCTGCAGTGAGTCCCCCCTAGACCCATACGTTAAGGCTAACCCATCCCAGAGGGCTTTTGCCGTGGGATACCTTGACACATTGTTAATCATGGAGGCATCAACGTTTTGTAAAATCCACGTGAAGACAGAGTTGTCATCTTGTTCCCACCGGGAAAAACGCGGGTCAGTGGGCAGTGGTGGCGGTGGTGTCCCGGTGAGATGATACTGCCGCCCTCTGCCTAAGATGGCCCTGTAAATAATACGGGACCATAAGGAATAGTTGTTGCCAGTCAACTTGACTGCAACGTTCAGATTTTCAGGTAAGGTTATTGACTGTGATGGTGTTGAACCAAGGCTGTCTTTGAGGATTTGTGCTACTTGGAGGGCTAAATCTCCAGGGGTAGTATGAACAGATGATTCGGTTTTGGGTTCTTGAGGATTTGGACTGGTTTCTGACATGGCTGTTTTGTGCAGGTAACGGTTGCAATGAAGACAGACTCAGAGTAGTATGTCTGAGCAAGTTTTGGCCGGAAGGTTAGAGGAAGGTATAAGCTGACGGTCGGGAAAGGTAATTTTAGGCAATGATGAGACTTTCTCTGAGCCTTCCTCTCAAAGATCTCACCTTTGATCGGTTCAGGCGGGATTGAACCGCTCTGATACCATGTTCGAAGGAAACATTACGTTTTTCATTGATAAAAATGCTTTACAGAGACCCTATAATTATACTGTGCATACTACTCTAAACATGGTAACCACAATCGGTTACAATCAATCACTGATCCTAAATCACAGTTTTTCCAATTAGTCCTAATTCTCAGAGATTTACATAATCTGTGTTAATTACATAATCTGCTAACTATGGTAAGTATATCTTAACAATATCTTCCCTTTAACCTTTTATTGTATTTCTTCCTAAAACATGATTCTATTTTATAAACACATTACACACTTAATTGTATTTTATATGTGGAGGGTTGTATTGTATGTGGAACCAATAACTATACATATAATGTGTATTTTATATATAGTTTTCTTTCTTTTTTTTTTTGTTTAGTAAAGATGTGTAAGATGGAAGAGTTTAGGAGACATGTGAGAAAGAAAATAATCAAAAATGCCTTTATCCGACTTGTGAATGATAAGCTATATTGGAATAACAATTACTTAACTACCTTTTCCGTCGATTGACAAGTAGAACTATGATAAAGTTACAAGAAATAGCCATCTATGCCACCATATGTACATCAATATTTTGTTCTTCATTCTTTTTTTCATTTGCCAATATATGTACATATTATATAATCCCAAAATATTAAATAACCTAAGAGGAGATTAAGTGGTTACAGTACATGACATAACGTAGTTGACGCGTCATTTGATAAATTTTAAAACATAAGATATTGTGGTATAGACAAATCATAAACTACAGGATCAAATAATTAAAGAACTAAAAGTAAAGACATACCATGATAATTATACCGTAAAAATTGTTCAAAAAAACATTTCTCGACACTATAAAGAATAAAAGAAAAAGAATGATAAGTGGGACAGTGGATAATTCCGATTTGGGATATGATCCGGATATGATCTGCTTATATGATCCGGATATGATTTTTTTGTCACTTAAAAAGGAAAAAGAATGATGAAAGAATATGCCAAGTCACGTGAAGAGGAGGAACGGTTTGGAAACAGAGAAAGGGGAAAAGGCAGGATGATGAAAAAAGACAAAAGCAGATAGGGTTAAAAGTAGGGATACAAGTGTCATTTGAGAGGAAAATAGTTACAGTGGAAGCAGTGCAGAAAAGCACATGTATGTAACGGTTGGGTTGCATAGAAAGGAGAGAGAGGAAGACGAAGGCATGAGGCATCACGCCTCTCCTTGTAGTGTACTAGTGTTACGAAGGAGCATTTGTGAAAAGGATACTTATTTCACACTCCACATATATATACACACACTCACGCTTTCCTCGCACTATGCTTCTAAGTTCTAACGCCTCGCTTAGAGGTCAAGTGTTCGATTTCAGAGACGCGCACAGTGTGGATATTCCTCTGCTGCTAGGCCTAAGGCCTAGTTTGTGGGAAGACATCTTGTGTGGATCACTGCGTAAGATCTCGCCTGACCTAGGAGGCCGCTGAACTCCTGATTTGTATCATCCATACATGTTCCTTGGGGCTGGGACGGTAGGCCCCCAGGATGAGGAATTTTAACTTTTGCTCCAAGTTCTAATGCCTCGCCGATCATCCTGCCCACTTCTTTAAGCATAAGAATAAAACATAGTACATGTGTTGGTTCAGAATGAAATTGTTTTTCATTGATCTTAAACACAAAAGGACATATACCATGACGCTCAGGACTCCCGCCATTCTAGTCTAAGGAGCTTTATGAAGAGTGTAAACCATTTCATTCAGTGGTCTCTTAGGTGAGAGACCCAGTACTTGGTATCCGCAATGTGTCAGAGTCCAGACCCGCTCCGGTATAAGGAGCTAAAGACATGACTCAAACACCTACAATGCGGCTACCCAGATTCGAACCGGCAACCTGAGATGCAATCTATCACCCGAGTACTAGTTGAGCTATGTCATGGGGTTGTTTTTCATTGATATTGTTCGTATAAGATGAGTTCTATATACAGTGCTATAATACCTTAACTATGAAAGAAAATAAATATAGAAAATAAATGCAATGATTTGATTGATTTGATTCTACTAATCAAATTTCTTGATTACAGCTATAATTTCTATCATTCTATCTCAAGTTGAGTAGTGGGGTCCACAATACACAACTTCCAGAATACCTTCATGAGAATATTTGTCAATTGATCCTCAAAGCATACAAACGGAAGCTCAATAGGGCCTTTCTCAATATTCTCTTAAGTGTCTGTCTACCTCAACATATTTCATCCTATCATATTGTACTGGATTTTCAAATATATTGATTGGTACATTGTTGTCTCACATCAACTTAGTTGAAACCTTTAGTGGGAAAGCAATCTCACTCATCAACATTTTTATCCATATAATCTCCATTATCCTTTTTGCAATGCCTCTGAATTATGCCTCAATGCTGGAAAAAGCTACCACCACCTTCTGTTTTTACTTTTCCATGTTACCAAGTTTTCATCTATCTATGCGAAATATCCAGAAGTTTATCATCGATCAATGGTGTGCCCTTTAAGTATCGTATTATCATCATGGCTGCCTGCATGTGTTTTTCCTGAGGTTGATGTATGAATTGACTTACTACACCATCAGCATATGCAATAACAGGTATTTTGTGGGAGAAATATACAAAATTTTCTACTAGTCTTTGATATTGTTCCCGATTCGTCAACGGAGCTCCTTCTTCTATTTTTAGCTTGTGATTTGTCGTCATCGGTGTATCACTCAGTTTGTAGTCTACCACTCCGACTTCAGTTAGCTGATTTAGCATGTACTTTCGTTGAGATATGAAAATTCTTTTTTTTCGAACAAAGAACCTCAATCTTTAGAAAATACGCCAGAGGACCTGGATCATTCATTTCAAATTATATAAACATACTTTCAATGTTGAGGAATTTCCTTCTCATCATTCCTTGTTATGATCAATGTCGTCTATATAGATTATTAAACAAGTAACCAAGTTTCTATTTCCTTTAAAAAACAGAGTGCTGATAGAGTGCCTTTTTCAATTTGCTTACTTTATTTTTCCAGGACTCTCTAGAGACTCCTGATAGTGCCTCGATATATACTTCATCCTTCAATTCTCCATGTAATAAGACATTTTTAATGTTGAAATAATAAAACGGCTAGTCTTTACTGTCTGATATTGAGAATAGCACCCTGATGACATCCATCTTTGCTAACAGAGAGAAAGTATCTGAACATATGATTGTGCGTACCAGTTGGCTATTAATCTAGTCTTGTATCATCCAATAGTGTCATCTGTCTTGTATTTAATAGTGAAAACTCACATGCATCCAACTAATTTTTTCCCTTTAGTAATACACATTTCTCTCGTGTTCTATTTTTTCTCAGGACTTTTATCGCCAGACCTATCTCACGATTCAGCCTTCGTGTTTGCTTCCTTCACTATCATCCGGATGGATTCTAAGAAAAGAGATGCAGAGGATGCATGAGAACTGTATGTAACTCTCTCTTGGATATATTCACTAGGTACATGTTGTTTCGAGACATATGCTCCGATGATTACCACTTATGTGGTGCATCTCTAGACCTTCGTGGCTTGAAATCTGATGAAGGAGGCTCACTAGTTGTTGAGACTTGTTCGTCGACACCGTTTATGTTGAGAGTTTCAGACTCAGTGGCTCCATCTGTATGCTCCGTAGAAACAGTCTCCGTGTAGCTCAACCAATCTAGTGATTAACTAATCGTCTCCCCCCTCTCCACGAACACTAGGCTGGTGGCTAAAGAAATATACAATTAATGGTGATATGGACTCGATGAGTGAAATGATTATAACATCAACACTCATTTTGATGTGTGTCATAGCCAACGAAAATACATTTCTTTGCACATGGATCAAGCCTAGATCATTCATTTTTTAGGAATATGGATAAACATTGAGCACCAAGGATCCAAGGTGGAAGGGCAAGAATGGATAGAATAGTGGTTTGAGTAGTTAGGGTTTGTATCTGGAGTTTATGATGAATGATTTTTGTGGATAAATGATTTACGATGTAACCAGAGATGCTTCTGTTTTCTCTCAATTATTTAGGGTTTAGCGGATGCATGATGAGGTTGTGTTTGTGATTATTTTAGATGGGTGAGAATGCAGAAAAATTGAGAAGGGCAGCGGCAGGCAGTGGTTGTTTTGATTTGTAGCTTTATGGTTGTTTTGATCTGTAAGGCTATTTTTCTTGGGGGTTGGCTATGTCTGTTTGGCTGAGTTGGTTGGGACTGTGATGGGACTGTTTGGTTGAGTTGGTTGGGACCGGTTTCTAGTCACTTGGCCGAGAGAGGTAATGAGGACAATGATGAATTTGTTATGAGCCCCAAGATTAATACTGTTTTGATATCATGTTTTGTTTGGAAATGAAACTATTTTTCATTGATTTTGTTCCTATACAACGAGTCTTATATATAGTGCTATACAAACCTTAACTATGGCAAGAAATAAATACAATCATTTGACTGATATGATTCTAATGATCAAATCTCTTTATTGTATCTATAATTTCTATCGATACAAAAAGTTAATAGTGAATATTTACGTTAACTAGTTTTGCTTTTTTTATACATACGTTGTCTTAGTATTTAGTACATTTTACGTCTTAAAAATATTGTTATAAATAGTCAAAATACATAGTTTAATAACCGTTGTTTAAAACTAAACTGTTGCTATTTTAAAACGAAATCTCAAAAAGGATGTGATAAAATAGTTTCGCCGAAATTTTCAGAACACGTATTTGACCATTTATGATAATACTTTTTAAAAGATAGACATATTTGTCCTATAAGAACGTATCTATTGGTATACAACAATTTACATACTTTACCGTGTCATCTATAACATCTTTTATTATATATTATAAACATTTGAAGCATAATGAACTAATACGGGTCCAAATATAACTAATAATATAAATTATGTCGTACGGAAATGTTTAGCAGGTCCAGTAAAGAAAACACTCTACAACCCAGTAAAATTCTCTGAAAGTGTTTTTTTCATTTTTCTCGTCTTATCCGTAACTACAGCTTTTGTATCGTTGCTAACCCCCACCCTTGCCTCAATTCAATTCTTCTACGACAATATATGTAACAAAATAATAAAATCTACGCATAATACGCGTATCTAAGTTTTTTTTTTTTGAAATAGCTTATCTAAGTTTGATATTAGTGATTTGGAGTGTCTTAATAAATAAAAAAAGTCGTATAAAATAGTTGTAAAAAGGAGGGGCTCACTCGTCATCTCATTAAGGCTCAACTCATAAAAAAAATTATGTGGTTAATGAATAGCTATTGAAAATTTATTAATCAATAAGATAATATATATATATATATATATGTCAATTTTATGTTGATCAATAATTGACGGTTCATATTTATTACTAATCAATATGCAAAACATATAAGAAAAATTAATTTGCAAAACAGAAATAGTGTGGTGAATGTATAACTACTGAAAATTGGACAAAGAGCAGAACCTCATCCAAGCACGCCCATAGGATTCTGATTCTAAGGTTAAAAATAAACTTTGAACCCCAAAAGCAGTCAAACACAATACACCTCTCTGTTCTTCTTCTTTTCACTCCTGTATTGAACAACTCCCCCCCCCCCCCCCCCCCCAACTCCCTCCTGTGAGAGAGAAAAGATCCAACCAAGAAGAAGAAAGAGCAAAAAGATATCACAATGTCTAAGGAAGAGGGTCAAGTCCATGGCAAGGACTACGTGGATCCACCACCGGCTCCGCTGTTCGACGTCTCTGAGATCAAACAGTGGTCATTCTACAGAGCCCTCATAGCTGAGTTCATCGCCACCCTCCTCTTCCTCTATGTCACCATCGCCACCGTCATTGGCCACAAGAAACTCAACGCTGCTGACCAATGTGATGGGGTTGGCATCCTTGGCATCGCCTGGGCCTTTGGTGGCATGATCTTTGTCCTCGTTTACTGCACTGCCGGCATATCAGGTCACCCCAGTTTCACATCATCTCTCTCTCTCTCTCTCTCTCGCTTGGAACTCTTTCCAGAAAATATAGTGTCCTGCTGGGGAACTTTTAAGTTTTATAAAAATCTTTTAGGTCCTTTTTAGAGAACTAAGAGTTCCTTTATTTTTTCCCTTTGGTTGTGGTTATAGGTGGACATATCAACCCGGCGGTGACGTTTGGGCTGTTTCTGGCGAGAAAGGTGTCTCTGATAAGGGCAATTTCGTACATGGTGGCTCAGTGCTTGGGAGCCATATCTGGAGTTGGGCTGGTGAAGGCTTTCATGAAGCATTTTTACAACGATCTAGGCGGAGGTGCCAATTTTGTACAGCCAGGTTACAACAAGGGCACAGCTGTGGGAGCTGAGATCATTGGTACCTTTGTCCTTGTTTACACTGTTTTCTCCGCAACTGATCCCAAGCGCAGCGCTCGTGATTCTCATATTCCTGTACGTCTTTCTTTCTTCTTTCTTTTGTTGATTAATAAATAAAAATGGTAACACTTGGGTGCAATTAATGGTGTTGGTGCATGTAGGTTTTGGCTCCTCTTCCCATTGGGTTTGCAGTTTTCATGGTGCATTTGGCCACTATACCTATTGCCGGAACGGGAATCAACCCAGCTAGGAGCATCGGTGCTGCCGTCATCTACAATAATCGAAAAATCTGGGATGACCATGTAAGTTTCCTTTTAGTTATTAATTGAAAACGTTATTCATGTAATGAGCTTTAGTATTTTGGCATAGTTCCATTATTCATTCCTCTATATTTCGTTGTTGTTGGGTTGCTAGATACACATTATATACACAATCTTTGAAAAAGTTATTTGTATTTCTCATGTGACCGTTTGGATGTAACGAATGTTTGGCTGTATGTGAAAATGGAAATGCAGTGGATTTTCTGGGTTGGACCTTTCGCAGGAGCGCTAGCTGCAGCGGCCTACCACCAATACATCCTGAGGGCAGCAGCTGTGAAGGCTCTGGGATCTTTCCGCAGCAACCAAACAAATTGACCCGGCCAAACTAGCCGTCCCTGGAGTGATTCTGCTTTTGATGGAGAGGATTTTGTAACGGATGTTGTCGGATTATAGACTATGTTGTTCTCGTACTCTGGTTTGTTGTCTGAATTATGTCCTCTTTTTGTTGCTCTTGTCATGACTTGCTTCTGTGGTTTCATTTAGAGATTTCTGGGGCATATATGAGAAGGGCAATGGTGGTGTGTTTCTTTCAAATTGAATCACTTGTTACAGTGGTGCTCTGTTTTCACTTCTCTCTATGGCTGTGTTATTTTTGTCAGGATCTGTGCACTGCTGTTTCTCTTTTTGCCTTTTATGTGTAAAGGTGGGAGCTGTTACATTTTTCCATTCCATCTGAGACCATGTGCGTTGATCATGTGATCTCACTGGCTGGACCATACTAGGATACGAGGAGATTCCTTCAAATTTAAAGATTTTTTTTTGAAGTGATTTATAAATGTCTAGTTCTATATGAATGAATGCAAATAATTAAATGCCAACGTCAAACACGAAATGCATGTTATAGCCGTGATGGAAATCGGTTAAATTCTAAAATTGTCTGCATGTTATCTACCGTGGTTTCTAGATTTTAAGGATTCATACATGAATCCATCAAATTTAAACGATGGTTAATTTTAAAAGACTTTGTATGCAGATTTACCAATCCCATATGTAAAGTGCATATTCGTAGGAGCACTAAACATGCGGGGCCATCCCGACAATATTTTTTGCAGTGTGTATTTTCCTCTATAGAATCATTGAAAGGGCTCATGTGCATGAGCCATGAAGATTGTGGAGGCTCCGTCTCCTTGTGCAACCCTTATTTAGATTAGGCGCAGAGCACGCGTATCCTTCTTTATGATACGGTGGGAGTTTTTTCCTCTATATTTCTGTCATAAGCATATTGGAACCGTCAGATGAAGTGGTCCCAAAGCCAAACCACCTTTCACAACCAAACTACAATATTTTTTTCTTTTTGGAGTTTTCTCGGAATAAAAAGTGCTCTGTAATTCAAAAGTCAAAAATCCTAATCACAGTCATAAAACCATAACTAGAGTCGCCAAACCAAAGTAGACCACATACCTATTAAACGGAAAATTACTGCGTGAATATTTTAAAAGCTGATATGCACTTGAGGACACACCACTATGGCTCTGCGTGGGACCTGACCTCTGCTTTATGCGGACTGCAAAACAGAATTACGACGTCGGTTTTAAAGCTTAGATGAAAAAAAAAATGTCATGAACTCGAAGATTCAAAAGAGCTTTGTGTAGGATAGAAATCAGCTTAGAGCTTTGTGTAGGATAGAAATCAGCTTACTCAGCGACAATCTGTGAAAGATGGATGACTTTGTCTAAAACCAAAGTCGTTATGGTATTAGGAGTGGGTTTAAATCTGCCTATCACATGAATTGTCTCTAAGCTGAATTCATGCCTCACACTTGGCCTGCTACTTGGATGACCTTCGTGCTCAGTCGCATACAAATGATTTTTTCCAGTTAACGATCCTTAATTGTGGTGCTTCTGATCCAAGCTTTTGATGGTAAATGAACAGTTGAATCAAGTCTGGCTGGTCATTATTCAAAACATTGATGACGACAAGACGTAAGAACCCCCTACGAATAGGTCCTTTCTATAGATAGGCAGCAAAGCATTGACCAACTAAAATTATGTAAAAGAACGGGAATGCACCAAACAAAGTTCTACGCTTGATGCATTGGTTTGCTGCGGCAACAAGATTCACGAACATCAGAGATTACAAATCATAACAAGCCAGTTGTACAAGTCAAAGATTCGAATCAACAACCATGATACAAAGAGATGTTCCTTTTCCCATTCTCGCATATCAGATCACCATAATTGAAACTAGTTCACATCCAAAGAGCAGTTGCACAGTTTCACAGCACTAGCAGTATGTTACAAGAACATGATCCTCCTACGAAAAGAGGGGCTTAGGAATTGACAATAATTTGGTTCGCTAATACTTGAAATCGCAAAAACAGACAAGAGACAACGCTCCCATCAAAAAATGTTCACATTCTGATGATTTCATGCTCTGTTCTCCTGCGTTGGTTTGATGTTAGAATCAATAAGGCAAAGCAGCTCCTCTTTCAAGATTGTCCTTAATCTTCATAGTGTATTTTCCAATGCACGCTTTATGTTCTTATTGAAATGCTCATTCCGGTGATTGATAGAATCAACATCCTTTTCTTCACGATACTTTGCCCTCCAGCTAAACTGAGTTTTGCTTTTAGTCCCTTTCTTTTAGATCCTTCACCGTTCTCTCAATCTTGTTTTCCATTTTTGGTTCCTAACCATTCGGATAATGTTATCACTACATTTACCCTTATGATCCTTCATCAGATAATGAACACCAGAGGTCAGCGGTATATTAATTACCTTCCCATACTGGAGACTTGAAGCATCACTAAAAAATTCAGGATCAGCTTCTTTCATCCTGGTGTACTCGTCAACATCAACTTTGATACTTCTTGAGCCTTTTTTTGTGTGCCTCATATAAGGTTTTCTGATTGAAGACTGAGAAAGGAAAACAAAACATTAGGTTTGCCAGCAAAGTTCATCAACCTAATTTGTGTTAGATTATGATGCTATAAGAAAAAATAAATAAAAAAGACTAAACAAGCAGATACAGACAGAAATGAATAGATGAGGTATCCTTTTTAGACTGAACTATTGAACAAAATGTCTTCAATGAAGATCTGCTCTTAACACAAATCAACAATAGGCTTCTCCTGAACTTTTAATACCATATCCTGTGTAACTGAAGGGGCTAAATCCTTTGTAAGTTATAGCACTCATTTAAATCATATTATGCAGCTGAATATCACGATATCACTCAAAAAAGGCAAAAAAAAAAAAATAGAGCGATTGCCACGTTCACCACAAAGTTTCCTGTCAAGTCAGCTCCTAATCAATTCCAAATGCATATCCGGGAAACCCTACATTCGACATTGTTGGTAAATCAACTGTAGATACAAAGGCCAGCTATATTATCCCGCTCAGAGCAAACAATAGCATGTGCTTACCGGCGCCCATTAACATTTTTTACCACTAAGTGCATAACATATCAGGCTTCTCCACAGCATCTCAATTTGGATGGACTCCGTGCGCTTAGGCAGCACACAGCATGAGATAGACAACTCAAATATTAGTAAAAAAGATGGACAGAGGAGTCAATCAGATTACATTCAAAACATATTTTATATACATACATACATACATATATACATATATATATATATATATATATATATATATATATATATATATATATATATGAAAAACATCAGAGGGCACTCACAAAACACGTATATATTCTATTTTCCATATACTATCACCAGATAGAGCCCACTTTGTAAATTAAGGGCAACGTAAGCAGAATTTAGCATAGTGTCCAATTCATTTTATACCATCACATAAAATAATTGCCAAACGTGCAGCTACATTTCTTGGAGCCAGAAAACAAATGTTTGTGGAAGAACGCCACGTCTACAGTTCAAACAAAGAGAAAAGGGAAACTTTGTGCAAGTGGAACCTAACCTGCATTGAGAGCTTTTAAGCCATTTCGTACCCTTCTTCAGCCAACCTGCACCCAGTAGAGCCGAGTGAACAATTGGATTAACTCATCTAATCAATTGCTTTACCTTTTCATATGAGAAGAAGGGGGGGTGGGGGTTGCATAAATAAAACAAGCAAACTGTTGGTTAGGAAACCCAAAAGCACACAAGAAGAATTATCAAATTTAGTAAACGCATTTCACTCGATCTGAAAGAATTAAAGAATTCAGCTACAGCTCGGGCACAAGTACAATTGATCTCGGAGTCTTCTTTTGCCTAGAGGGCTAGCCGCCCATAAACCACGCCAAATTATCAATCAGAAGGTCAGTTAATTAAAATCCATGGCCAACCAAAAGCCAGAAAATTGATGAACTCCGAGTATTTGACAAAAAGAATAATAAAATCGAATCGGGGGAACGGAGGGTCGTACAAGTTTGACTTACCATTAAAATCCCTCTAGGGATTCTGGGCGGTCGCCGAAGAAGAAGAGGAGCGGCCTACTGGTAAATATTGCAGAGGCTTTCCATGCCGCGAGTCGGCAACTGCGTCACGTTTTAGGCCTCATTTGGGCTCAAGCTGCAATTGCTTTGGGCTGAATTCTGTGTTAGTGTTAGGCCCCATTTCGGATTTTCCGATTAAGTGAAGGGAAAATTACTTTTTATAGGCGTTAGTCCCTTAATATTTCAAAATCCACATTTCAACGTTAAATGATTATTCTTCTATCTAAATTTACAAAAATTAAAAAACTATATTACCTTTTTAGTTTTAATATTAAAAAAAGAGAAAAAGAAAAGAAAGACCTTCTTCTTCATTCACCCACTTCAAAACCTATAAACCCTGTTATGGCCCTCACTTTTATATATATGTGTGTGTCTATACATATAAACTATGTGTGTACGTACGGTAAACAGAAAAAAAGATAAAGCGTAACTAAAACCTAGTCATACTAGGAAAAGAATAAGAAAAGATAGAGTTTAATTAAATTACAAAGTCCTAAGTTTATTAGGATTTACTATGTCATATTTCGTAACTTATAAATCATATACTGTCAGGTTAGATTGGATATACTATGTCGAGTAGTTTACTTCTGTCATATTAGCATAATATTACAGTGGGAGATCATAATAGTGTTTTTAAATTACGGAGTAACTACTATAAATATAACGGTGCACGAATAAAATGTGACCACATATTACACCTATTACACTAGTATTTAGGTTATACATTCGCTGAAAGTATATCAGATATGATGTCTGGTTGTTCAAACGATGTTTCGACCAAAGTGATAATGATTATTTAAATCAAATATTTAGTATAATTGTTGTACTAGTCGGAATAGTGGTTGAAACAACCTACTCGACATAGTATATCCAATCTAGCTTGATAGTATATGATTTATAAGTTACGAAATATTAGTCATACTAGAAAAAAAAAAAAAGATGTTACTGGTACGTTGCAATACGGTGCATTTGAAAAAAAAAGGAAAAATTTGTTATTCCATTCTCCAATAAGATGTATGCAATCTTATCTACCAAACACATTGAATCTACTCATATGCATAATGACCATATTTAGTGCGGTAAATGTGTAAATAAGCAACCATGTTTGTCTTTCCAAAAGACACATATCATGTCTATATATAGTCCTCGAACGTCTAATAAATGGAAGAAGTACAGTTTATCAAGAGTCGTATTTGTAAAAACAACGAGAAGATTTGGAGAATTCTTTAAATAATGGTGTTCATATGTTTCAAGGTTGCAGTTTCTATTTCTAATGGAGTTAATGACATATTCTTATATTGTGAAGTAACAGTTGATCGACACAACTTGACGCGATTTTCATTATGAGTAATCGGTAGGGCTGTAAACGAGCCAAATGAGTCGAGTATCGCATTGTTCAAGCTCGGTTCATTTAACTTAGCGAACGAACCGAGCTTGCTCGTTTATTTAAACGAACATATTTAATTGTTGAAGTTCGGTTCGTTTAACTCACGAACAACATTAACGAGCCGAACACCTTAAACGAACGGTGCACTTACCGAATTCGAATAGAAAAAAAATGGTTCAAGCTCGGTTCATTAACCCTTTAGCCGAGCCGAGCTCGAGCCGAACATTGCCGAACGACTCGGTTCATTTACATGCTAGTCATCGGGAAACAAATTCTGTGGGTTTCTGACGCGTGAGTATAATTGCGTACATCTGACCCTCCATATCCCAGCGTAAACGGGGAGCCTCTAATGCAATAGGGGTAATATTGATGTTGTATATGTTTCAAGGTTACATACTGGTGTCATTCTAACGTTACATCAAAGAGGCTTTTATCGACAAATAGCTTAATTAGTAGAAAACTCTTGACAAAAGATGTTTTAGAACTTTTTTTTTTTTCTTTCAAAAGTCGATATGATGATTAAAGTGATTTTATGTAGTTGGTCACTGTACTTATAGTTACTGAACATGAAGATGTATCCTTTAATTTTCTTTATGTATCGTGTAAACACCGCATTATAGTTAATAAAAGTTGTCTGTTTATTATGTTTGGCTTTCCTTAATTCCATGTATTACCACATTTCAGATCTGATATCAACAAAAGAATTTACTTGATATGTATATGAACTTCGTATTGTAAATGTATCATGTGAATACCTGAATTATGGTTAACGAAAATTTATACGTTTATTACGTCAAACATTTTTTTTAATTTCACGTGTTACCGTATTTTGGATACGATAAAAAGAGAAAAAGAATTTACTCGAATGATGGATAATTCACGTTCTCATCATATATGAAAAAGACACGTAATACATGGTTACAGTTTTTACTTTTCTTTTAGACCAATATGCAACCCCCCATTTCAAATTTTTAGTCCTTACGTTAGTTTTCAAATAAAATGAATAAATTTTTCATTCATATAACACTGAAACGAATTAGTTAATAGAAGATAAAAGATTTTCTATAACATCTTTTCTATCACATCATTTAACTTATTAAATTTTACTTAACTAATGTACATGCCATATCTTAATCAAAAAAAGATAAGATAGAATAAAAGATATGGTAAAAGATTTATACTATACACTTTCCAATATGTTGCAAATGTTGATAAAAGTTCACACGTAATCACAAAGCATAATTACTTTTAATCAATAAAAGATAACAAATGAGCGTCGGGCATAACATATCGAAGCATTTACTTTTTCTTTCCCTCAAAACTATTATCATAATTTTTTTTCCATACGTATATGACATTATATAATGCAAAATCCTTACTTTTTTCTCTATAAATGTTTTTTTCCGGGTGATTGTGCCAATTGCAAACGTTGATGAGGCATTTTGAAGCGCTTTCACTCCTTGATACCCTTGAAATTCAGTGACAAAAAAGGATTTGCTTGGCGCGGTGGACTAACGGACTGGAGAAGATGATTGTTTGCGTCGCCGTCGTCGGCCACCAGGTACGCCGCCCTATTCTTCGTCCATTAGCGCGTTTAAGATCGTTCAAAAATTAATATTCTTGATTTTCCGTTGCGCAGAACAACCCTCTATATATACAATGCTTCACTGAGGCAGACGATGCTCTCAAGCTTCATCATATTGTCCACTGCTCACTTGACGTCGTTGACGAGAGAGGTTCTTTTTTTACCATCTCTCTGCTATCTGAAATTAGAATTTGCCTTAGTGAGATCCGATCCGATCGTAGTTTATTAACCTAGAACTGTAGTGTATCTTTTGGGCATCAACCTTGTTTGTTGGATAGTTTATTTGGTATTTCAGTAAAAGGTAAATAGTCCAGCTGCAAAGTCTTTTATGGAACATTAAGGACGAGATGCATGGGTAGGAGTACCGGGAAGGATCAGCTGATCTTTGGTCATGCTGAGCAGTTCAAGCAGGGATAGCCTGAGCATTTGATATTTGCCATTGTCTATAAACAGAATGCCATCTTTTCCTGCTTAACATCCTCGCTATTTCCTTAGCATGCACCTCAGCTCCTTTCAAGTTCAGTAAATTTGATATCTTCCTATTTTTTGCCTGATGTTACTTTTATTATAGCCAGTCTTGTTATCTCGCCTTAATCGATTCTGGAGGTGGTTGAGCTTCCTTTGGTCTTTCAGTGAATGGGTTTACTTGCTTTGTGGATTCTGTTCCATTGCTTCACTGACTCCATATGAGAAGGAACTCTAGTCGAGTGCAGTTCGCCTCCTGCAGAATCATAATTACCTTGTTAGTCCATGTCAGAAAATTCATGGCTGTATTTCTTTCTAAACTGGGTTTTGAGGTTCTTTTCTATGTAGCACCACAAGAGGCTCTAACAATCATTCTATGGAAAGATAGAAAAAGCGATGTCACGTAAATGAGTATCGTGTTACTATGGGTTGTTTCATGTTTTGTGCTGATAGCAAAAGAAAACTTTTTTGATTTTCTTGCTTTTGTTGCATCAAGTCAATGAAGTTTTATCTTTTAAGAAAATAAAAGGAAAGGAAAATCTCTTTCCCCCCATGAGATGTGAGTTTTGATTCATTAGGAGTTGTCTAATATATGTATACTTAGAGAAACAAATTGTTTTGTCTATTTTGGCCATTATTTAACGAGAAGTAAAGCTTATTCCCTTTGACATCACTCATTTTGCCCCATGTAAAACAGCATCCAGATATTGCTACCCAGTTTGCAAATGGTTTATCTGTCTGCATCGTATATATCGAATTTTAAAGCTTCCTGTAGCAACGAATGGTTTTATACCTGATACTTGCTCTATTGCAGTGAACAATCCCAAGAAATCTGGCCCGACACTAAATGAGACATTTCTTGGTTTGCTATATCCTACTGAGAATTACAAAGTGTAAGAGCTGCCGAGAGAACTGTTCCTTATTATTGTTGCACCTTGATCGGATATAAATGTGCTTCCCACCATACCGTACATGATTATAACTGGTTAGCACTTGTTATTGATATGATGCTCGGCATCCTTTTCTATGTTATCAGATACGGTTATCTGACCAACACAAAGGTGAAGTTTATACTGGTTACTACCGATCTTGATGTTCGAGATACTGATGTAAGAAATGTAAGGGACACTTTATTCTTGTGTAAACTTTATACATTACACAATGTAAATTTTTTTATTTTTTATTTTTTTATTTTTTTTCTATGATGCTACAGTATGTTTTAACACCCTCGTCTCTTCCTAGTCTCATTGCTATTTGCCAGTTAGGTGTGCAGTTTTAGGATGCCTCTTTAATCTTCTCTAGTATAAGGCACACTTAGGTTACAAATTCTCATTGATCTGTAGTGAATTTTGAATCTAATAATTTCCTCCTTTAGCAGTAGCAGAACCAGATAAAATAGATACTGGAACCTGGCTGAACTAGCTTTTAATTCATCCCGTGTTCTCTTCACCATATTGTGGACTGTCCCTTAAAATGGAATAACACAGCATGGAGTCATTTCTTGTGTAACCAATTCCAAATATTTGCGATACAGGATAGCATGGTGAAAGTGTGTCTAGGAAATATTTGCAAGCTTGCAGACTTTTTGCCGACAGCAGCTAATCTCTTCGTCTTTTAAATTGCCAGTTCTTCAGGAGGTTCCATGCTGCGTATGTCGATGCAGTATCAAATCCGTTCCATGTTCCTGGAAAGAAAATAACCTCCAGGACATTTGCCGAAAGAGTTAGTAACATTGTTAAATCTTATGGATTGAGTTCTGCAGGCTGATTGGCAACGCTTGATGTTTCCCTGTTGTAGTCCATTAGTTTGAGTGCCCCGCGATTGCCAGAACTCCTACGCTTCTACTTCGGGTTTTTGGAGTTAACTTCCTTTTGTATTTGATTATTTCTGGAGGTGTAATAACGTCATGAGGAAAAAATGCTGAAAAGATCCATAGCATCAGTTACAATGTTCTAAATGATGGTATCTCTACTTTTATTAGACAAGGTATCTTTTAGCTCTCCTTTTGAGTGTATGATGCTAAAGCATGTACAACCACAATGACAGTCCCTTGAATTAGTTTCTGCTTTGTGTATAGTTCAGTTGATCAATAACTTCTGTTTCTTTTCTTCATTTGATCATGAAGGGCATTAAGGGACGGTGCGGATAATAGGAGGCACTATTGTCATATTTAGTCAAGATTTATAGTATTTTTCCTTGCGGGTTTGGTTATATTAGCCTGGGACGGGGCTCCCTAGTTGCATCTTTTTCTTTATTCACCAGACGCAGGCTTCAAGAACTTCAACTGTCCAAAGCAGCTATATGGAGTTCCTGGAAGCTTGTTTGTAGGATTTTAAAAAACCCGTGAATTTTAGTCAGTTACTTAAAACATTTATCATTACGTGTAGGTGTAGGCCGCAGTGTATTTGACTAGGTAATTTATTTCTGAAGTATATTCTACTTCTTGCTTAATTTTCGTGCGGGTTTTGCCGCAACTTTTAATCGAGTAGTTTCTCACTCTCTACTTGGTTTATATAAATACACAATTAATTGTGTGATCATGTCATATTATGGTAGATCACATATGCCACTTCTCTAAAACAAAGAATACTCGTCAGAAATATACTATATGAACGACTTACGGCTAAAAGCACTAAGCTATGAGCACAAAGGTAAAAGTTCTCTTCCTGCTACCGGCAACCATTCGTGTAAAATTTTCTTCATGCCATGTTCGTTTTTTAGTTATGATCGTCTGCATGCCAACAATTAAAATCATAAACATCCGTAACCATTGGTACGGTACATTCATTTCTCAACAGAGGAACCAAAATGCAACTAAAATTATTGAAACAGTCTCGCCTGGAAGAAGAATAAGCGGCAGAGACAATAACCTACCATAACAAGATGTTAAGCAAGAATAATGTCCCATGCAGAGTGCCATAAGCTTAATCGGCAAGGCAAGTAAAGGCCTATCTACTCCATGAACAAAAGAGCCATCACCTTTGCACCTAAACCTGACCTTCCACTTTCATACCTGGCCCCTCCGCACTGAATATGCCCCATTTTCCTTCATTATCCTTGTCAAAACCTTGCTCGTGGCTACCTCTCGCGTTTGGAAATGGTGAATTAGGCTGGCCCATGATTCCTCCGCGGACCAAATCTCTTGCAGGTTTCATCTGTTTATATCTATTGAAAACAGTTTATGAACTCCCTTGAGTATCAGCTGCTTGTCTATTTTTACCGGCTGACATCAAATCTTGCTGAAGGAACTTGGAGTTTCTAGCTGGGGGAAACCCCTTATCAACATATTCACCTCTTTGTTGGAACGAGGGATTTGTTCTGTCATCCGTAGGCTGATACCTGTGTTTTGAATCTTTCAAGTATCTGTTCTCTTGACCAACAGGTGCGGTTGATGATGCTTTCTGTTGACTTGTAGAATCAAGCTCAGGTGTGCCACTTGCGTTTACTGGATGGTCTTCAAGCTTAAAGATTTTCTCAATCTCACCGTCATCATCAGAAACGTTCCATCCTGCTTCCCCTTCTCCAAGATCACTATCAACTATTTCTTCAGACTGGACACTTGTTGCCTCTTGCGAATTGCAACTTGACAAATTTTGATCTCCTGCCCCTTTCTTCCCCGAGCCTTTCTTGAGCGGGCCATACTTGATATGCCTGACAATCATATGTGCCAGGTCTTTGTCTTCTATACGTCCTTCAATTTCAACAACTGAAACATCTTCAATCTAGTCACCAAGATTCAATAGGAAAAAAGATCATAAAAAAAATCAGTTGACAAAGTTTGGCACCAAAAAAAAGGATATGAGGTCTCATTTACCAGAGAGAAGAATCGAGAGAGCAGAGTAGTGGAGTCCTCGCCCTTGCCTGTTTGTTTGCTTGTCCCAGCTGCCAAGCACTGTTTTAGATCTAAGAAGCAAGAGATGTAAGCTCACGACCAGAACAAATCAACTTAAAGGAGAAAGTCATTGACCAATGACTAAAGCACATCTACACTCACACTGTGTTTACAAGTTCAAGCTGATAGATATGTTATTCATGTTATTCTTACATCGATTTTCTGTGCTGGGTATCATTTATCCAAAATAATTACGGTCATGCATGAGAAGCAAAGAATTTGAAAAACTTGCATACCTGAAAAATTATGTGATAACATAATGATGTTTCGTGCCCCACTTCAAATGAAAGCGAATTAAACACAAACACTTCCAATTTCTGGAACCAATCGTATAAATATTAAGCTGACTAGCAGACAGAATTTACAACATATGTTGCGAAGCAGCAAACTCCTACACACCTGATCCTAATATCTGTTTTCAGCGAGGAAATTCTCGAAGCACTAATAGTCAAATATTACCAAAATGTATATGAAGGAAGATAATGAACTGTGCCCTAAGACTGCAGATATCAAATAAAGAAATGTCAACAAAAACCCACAACTTGAGAAGAAAAGTGATGTCTTGTCAGTTACAAATAGGCTTCTTGAATCATGTTATCGCGAAGATTCTTTCATGTCATGCTCAAATGGTGATCCAAAACCAACTCATCAAGTAGGCAGGACTATCATGGATAAAATAGTGCTTAACTCAGAACTTCAGCAGATGAATAAAATAGTGCTTAACAAAACAGTAAATCTACTGAACCTTTTTTATTTCGGGCAGAGGGTTTGAGCATTGAGAATTATTGAAGGTAAAATACCTTCACATGATGACCTTGCTCCATCAGTCGCTTGACCATGTCTGCTTTAATTTGCAAGTCCTTTTGAGACTGGAAAATGAACATTTTGAAAATAGAAATAACATTAGCTTCCCCCCCACCCCCCCCCCCCCAAAAAAAAAAAAAAAAAAAAAAAACCAAAAAAAAAAGATATCATCCTTCTAAAACCAGAGAAATGCAGCATCCTACATGCAGTTCAAGTTTTCATTCACACACACACACACACATACATAAACCGGAACTGAGACTTTTGTTTTTGTTGTTGTAAGCAGTACACCCTATGTTTACATGCTACAGAAAGGAAACATTATGCAAATTCTTTCATTCACAAGTAGAAATAACTTCCAGTCTGAAGTAGAAATCAGTTCATAACAAAGGAAAAAATTCACAAATTTCCAGCCAAATAAGATACAACATGAACTAAATTATCTGACGAAAAAGAAAAAAGCAAGTCCAATCAACTAGCTGATCCCCAGTTCCAACTAACTCCCGAAGAAAAGGAGGTAAAATGCCAACAAATGTCGAGCGTCTCCCACTAGATGACATAAAGAGTTGCCGATTAAACCTACTTACTGGCACAAGAACATCTACAATGCATACAGTCATTGAACTCACAATTTTGCCAGTGAATCGAACTTCTTTGACAGATCCTGAGCGTAACTTTGTTCCTATCTGTAAAAGTAATAAAGAGGTTCACACAAAACCGTCAAAACAACACATAACGGTAGTATCTCAACCAAGAGAATAAATAAAGTCTACTGGATGAAAACAACAATCCTGACCCTCAAAGAAAGATAAGTGTTCCGGGCTAATCGTTGTCATGTGGATAGTTTTAAGTTGTAAAGCTATTAGCATTGCCATGATGATCGAAAGGAAAATTCTACAGCATGTGAAGTAGATTAACCACACAACATAACAAATATAACGCATAATCCAGCTAGAAGAGTATGAGTATGAGAATAGGAATATCGTACAAGACAGACATTCAGGTTCCACAAAGTAAAACTAAATAACTAATAAGCCTAGAAAAATGACATATCATTTCAGTGACTACCTACTGAAATTAAAGTACCATATATGTTGAAAACCTATAAGCGCTCCTAAAAAATGTATCAGCAGAACACCAACCTTTCCACTCACTAAATACCATAGTTTCTATAATCTTTGTTTCCCGAACTTTTCTTTTCTCGTTTTTGTTACTTTGTAGAAAACCTTAAGCGAAAGTGCTTTCTACATATACTTTAGTGAATTAAGACAATTGTCGTAACCTCCTTCATGCAATGGGTCAATATGCAATTCAAATTGATTTTAAGTAAATGGAATTTGCCACTGATAATAGACAACTCAAATGAAAATGCAAATTTTTATGCCTCATGTAAGTCTACGAAAACCGTTGTGGCACATACAAGACTATGAACGAGGGGTCAATTGTGGCATAAATGTAGCCATGAGGGATAATAATGACAAATAACCCAAGGTAATTATATAGTGACATGAACCTAACCATTTTTTTTTTTTTTTGTAATTATCTAACCAAGGGAGTTAATGGAAGCATATTCTTTGAGTCCATAAAGTGAACAAATGTCTAATTACATACTAACAAAAGTTCCACTAGAACAACCACATACCTTGCTTTTGGCACGGTCTTTTTCCTTCAACTCCTGCTTGTATTTTTCTTTGTAGTAATCCATGATTTTGCAGACAGGAGGCTTGGCGGTTTGTTGAACCTGCAAGAAACAAAATAATATTTTAGATTGAGAGCCAGAGATATGTAGACTACTTGAAATGCACGGAGAAAGTCAAGCAGGCACAGGTGCAAAGAAAAGACAGACACAAAACTCGCCATCCAGAATCCTTCTTTAGTTCCCCAATAAGAATTCATACAAATACTAAAATACAGTACATTCGCAGGTAAACTTCACTCTCTGGCATCTCAGAATGGAATATCAGGCAAATACCAGAAAAGTGGATGTTTATGTGACATTGATCCTGTCCAAGGAGGACCTTAAACTTACTCTTCTCAACTAAGGAGGTTTAATTGCAATCCTGCATTCAATTACCTTATGAAGACAGGTATCTGAAACACAATTATAACAGGATTCTGGAGGATGATTGAGTTATTCTTTTTTTTTTTGAAGTTAAAGTTTAATTGATATCCAGTAACTGGATCATTTTGTAAATGATGCTCATAATTGGCCTCTAAGAGCTTTGCTTGGAGAACCATTGGTGGCTTACAACATGCAATCCAAACTCTAATGTCACACAAGTTGCAATTTGTTAAATTTCAAATCCTTCAGAGAACATATTTTTGTAAGGGCATGGTACAAGAACCACCAATTAGGTTTACTGCATTATTGAATTAGCGGGACTGATCATAGCCTGCCCTGCATTTTCCATCTATCACTTTCCTTAACATGGTTGAATGTCACATGCTTCCCATCCATTTACTTATCTACTTTTTATTTTCCGAGTCAATCAGTATCTGTTGGTGGTTCAAACTATGAAAAGACTTAAACTGATACCAGAACATGTATATTATCCTCTTTTTTTTGAACATGTATTTTGTCAGTCTAAGAGCTTTTTTGTTATTAAACAAAGAAACTTGAGCAGAAGAAGCACGTATGAGGATAACAGCAAAGCTAGTAAATACTGCGTGCGAGCATGTATTTGTAAAATTCCAGTCACCCGACAATAAAAAGTCCTTTTACACAAAATAAAGAAATTCCGAAAATGGTTCTTCTGGAATATTTTACCTTGACTAAGTCAAGCTCTAGACTCTTTGCAAGTCCTAGTGCTCTCTGCCTTGACATAATAGAGTGTCCTGCAAAGAATTGATGGAGCAGATCAAGAATAGAATGGTTAACCAAAACCTTCAGATTGAGCTCACGTTTTCTAAGCCATTGATTCTAGCAATGCTCAGTAGCTCTATGATAAGGTCAGAATACAAGCTCGAAGTCCCAACTGAATGAAGACTGAACCGTAACTGAAATACTTGACAACAAAGATAACAAATACTGCATCCTAACTCCTTCTGCAGAAAGGAAGTGCAGAAAGCATACCATCTGTCAAAGCCAAAAGGTACAAAATTTATTCCTTCCCCTGCAGGCCCTTAAATAAAACCTCAAAATAGCATACAAAAGACCTGGTAATAGCATAACAACAAAATTAAGTTCCTTGCTTCCCATATGACCAGAATTCGCAAGAGCGATCGTTGAACATATTTCCCCATGTATCTAGAGAATTTGTCAGTTGCAAATACCCAAAAAGACATAAAAAATAAAAACCAGAGACACACATACACCTACACCTAGGGAATGAATAATAAATAACAGGAAAAAAACCTGTATCGGTGACCACTCTCACAGTGTCAGAATTGATGTGTTCATTCAATCTGGGGCCTCCAGAAGTCTTGTCTTCTTTCTTTTTTAAAGACTAAGACCAGCAAAATTTGCTTTAAAAATAAGTCTCAAAGAAAAAAAAAAAAAGTAGTAAGATTACAGAAGGAATATAAACGTGGTAAAAATTACCAGAGCTGGAGCAGCATAGAACCTGGCATGAATCGTAAGGAGCTGGAATTGAGTCCTCTGAGTAGATAAAGCCGGAGAATCAGAGGCCAAAATTCTCAAGCGTGAAAGAAGGTTATCACTCGCAGCATATGGAGTATAAATCCGAAATACGATCTTTTAAAATGGATGGAAACTGCTCCGACGTGGGATTGCTTGATTTGCCTCCAAAATGCCATCTTTTCTCTTATTTTCTTCTTGGAGTTCACCGTAGTGGATGATGTACTAAGATACAGAAGGCTTTTAGTTCCCCACGCCGAGACCCAGAAGAACGAACACAGGCGCAGCAAAGCATGAGCAGCGGAGAACAAAGCAGACAACCAACAACAGTAAATCTTAGTAATCCGATGATGGACAAAGGTGTCTGAATCTTGGGCACTGAAATGGCCCAATTCTGGGTGGGCAGGGGTTGGGATCTCCTGACCCCATTTTTCTCACCCCTTTATGACCACACGACACGTGGCAGCAAGGAAGGATGGTGAGCCTAGGGTCACCCGCATCTAGCCTCACCACCCTCCCTTGCTGCCACATATCGCGCGCATCACCGCATCTTTTTGCGGTGAGGGGATCCTATTCCGGTGGGCAGGGCCTTCGATTACTGCAAACAACCACCACCACCGGAAAAGCTCTTTATGGAACAACTATTTTATCTTTATTTTTAAAGGAAAATAAACCATCTTTTTTTTAGGATAAAATAAAGAGAAAATCACCTTTTGTCCCCATGTGGTTTGGCCATTCGGTCGATTGCCCTCCTGTGGTTTAAAATTACATACATAACCCCCTGTAATTTTGGACTGAAGAGAAAATGGCATTTTTGTAATTTTTTTCGCCGGAATTTGCTGTTAAGACAAAATGCCCCTCCCATTAAATTCCCCTCTCATTAAATTCTTATTCTTGCCTGCTACAAAGTGGCAAGTAAATCACCACCGGAGCAAAACTCCACAATATCAGTCACTGCCTTTACAAAAATGACCGGAACTTTTAGAAGATCAGCCACATAAGCAACGGCAGCTCCCTGAAACAAAGTAAAGATATCATATAATACACTTCACCAATCGGTATAAGAAATCTGACAACTCAAACAGAAAGATCTGCTGCAACAACACCAACATTACTCCATTGGCTTAGAAGCTTCTGCCAATGGCGGACTATAGGGTATCGGATGTATGCAACCATACCCATGTGTTAGAAATGCACAAGTTGTTTCCTGATGACCCATAACAGCTCTGCTGCACATTCATGATCTTCCTCACAAGCCCAGCTTCGACGATTAAATTACCTCTTAATACAAACTTACATGATAATGTCATTACTCACACTGATAATCTTCCTACTCGTACAACTGGTTAACTACAAGTTGATATCCAGTCTAGTGCTTAGTTACATAATCCTAAACAAATGCTGCTCCTGCTTCTGGTTCTTGCTCACTCTGTGCTTTGAACTCCTGAATTTATTCATGTAAAATTTATTAATATTTACGAAAGTGTATTTAGTTCTCAAAGTATTCCCTTCCCTTTATCTGTTTCTCCGCTTTCCACCAACCCCCACCCACTTTCTTTTCCCACCCCCACCCGAAATGAAAACGAAGAGTAAGAAGATACTACAAAGACTGGGAAGAAAAGCTTTTGATTTATATCAGCAAAAGGTTGAGGAGTCACCTCCATGTCCTTTAAAGTTGCGTCATTTGCAACGATAGCTGCTTCATCATGTGGGTTTATATCCAATGAATCACCAGTAGATAATCTGCCAACCTGTAAAATGCATAAAAAAGAAGACGGACATGAAAGACGTTTGATTTCTTCAGGGTGACAAAGAAACGCTGCCACCTAAGAATGTGAATAGTGGATCTTGACTACTGGCTGCTAAAAGTGACGTGCGGAGGAAGAAAGAACATATCCAGAAAATTATTTATTTACCTACGAGAATGGCTTTCAAAGCAAGTGTATAAGTCTGGAAAGAGCTGATAACACATTACCTTTAGATTTAGCTCTTTCACAAGATTAGGGGTAGAACAAGCCTGTCTCAAGCCTACTCCATATAGATCAAGCACCTTCAAATTGACAAAAGGCAGATAAAAGGTGTAAGACGATGTTCGAACAAGCCATTTACATCAATAGAGGAGCATGTGGGGAGTTGGAAAAAAATCTAGAGGACCGAGCACACTTCGGGTGAATGAGTAAGCAACGTTAATCAACCTTTAGTGTTTACGTTCTAAAACCATGTATGCAAATGAATTATAAAAACAGAAGGGCGAGTCAGGATCAAAGCCAATAACGGGCTTAAGAGGGAGCAGTAGAAATTTCCAATAATAAAATACGGAAGCTAGAGAGAATTCAAAGAAGATGAAAAAGTATTTTTTGCAGTCTTATGCTAAGCCCCATCTTTTTAAACATCTCATTTCCCAGTAAAAGAGAGAGAGGGGCAAGGGAGAGGGGGGCCGGGACAGGGGAGAAGAGGCGGCGTCTGGTGGGGCAGGCGGGGGAGAGGAAGGGGTTCAAATCTCCTCACCCCCACTCCCTTACCGCACGCGTCACCGCGTGACACGTGGCAACAGGGGAGGGTGGTGAGGCTAGATGAGGGTTACCCTCATCCAGCCTCACCGCCCCCACCTGATGCCACGTGTCGCGCTGTGGACCGCGCGGTGAGGAGATCCCAACCCGAGAGGAAGAAGATGATGAAGGCAAGGGCAAAATAGGTAATTCTTATTATATATTTGAATAAGAGGGGTATATTTGTCCATGTTTAAACAAGATTAAGTTAAAGTCTAAATTACCCATTTAACGGCGTCTTAACATCAAATTCCGGCGGAAAAAAATTACAAAAATGATATTTTCTCATCAGTCCAAAATCACAGGAAGTTATGTATGTAATTTTAAACCACATGGGGCAATCGACCGAATGGTCAAACCAAAAGGTGATTTTCCCTAAAATAAAACTACCTTGAGAGGGTTATTTAAACAAAAGGGTTATTTAAACAAAAAACGCATCTCCCCTCAAATCTCTTGTCTGCGCCAAATTATACACGGTTTAAGATAATTGTGTAATTCTTAGCCTATCACTTAATAAAAACATTTCACTTCGACGGATACAAATTTTATTACTTTTTAAAGTGTTCTCCTGATTTTTCTGCAAATTCAGCTGGACCAGTTAACCAGTTTTTACTGAATTGGTTGATGTATTTCGCAGTCACGGATATAAAATATGCACTTTCATGAAAACATTTTTAAAACTAAAGAAAAAAAAGAAAGTAAGGAAGGGAAAAAAAAAAGGAAAAGGAAAGAAACATATCTTCCACTTGAGCGCCAAGCTGGCCCAAGGGTACAGTCCATTGACGCGGCAATCTTGCCTGGGATTGGATCTGCTACAACCGGCAAGCTTCACCCGCCTTTACCATTGCTCAAACGCTGCCGTTTCATTAAGTTTAAAATAAAAATATTCCCAAAATCAGGAAAGTCTCATCTTCATCTTCAAAAGACTGGTGTCTTGACCCGTCGCCACCGCCGTCCGTAGTCGTCTCTACCACCGCAACACCCTTTCCCTCTGCCCATCGTCCTACCACCACCACGTCCTTCCCATCCGCCCCTCTCGCCTGCATATCCATCTCTCTCGTAAGCCCTCTGTCCGCAGTTCCTAGTTTTCATTTCAGCCTCCCTCTCAATGAGCACATGGATCTGTAGATACAAGTTTAGATCTGCAAAGATCTAGAGCACTAGAAGTCGCCATGGCGGATAGATGTTTGTCCTCTTAAGTGCTGCCTGATCGCAGTGGATATTCAATGGTGAAGTGTGTTGGAGTTTGACTGAGTCTAGTAACCGTTACTTGTTCCTAGAAGTTAGGGAGTCAGTTATTTTCTTGTTGAATAAAGTCCTAGGTGTTAGGTAAATCGTGTCCTAGAAGATAGTAGTTAGTGGAGTCCTATTTTCTAGTTTTCAGTTATGCTGGTGGCTATTTAAAGCTTTGCCCATATCAATAAAAGTAAGAAGTTTGCAGAATTTCTCTGTGCTATATACCTTTCTAACAAACTGGTATCAGAGCCAGGTTCAAGGAATAATGAGTGAGGAAAAGGTTTCTGCAAAAATTCCACATTTTGATGGTCAACACTATGATCATTGGAGTGAATTAATGGAAAACTTGTTAAGAGCTAAAGGGCTGTGGAGCTTAATAGCAGATGGCGTGAAAGAAGTTTCACCAGAAACAGTGTTAACAACTGCACAGCAGGAGCAGTTGGATAATAGGAGATTGCAAGATCACAAGGTAAAACACTATCTCTTTAGAGCTATTGATCGGGTGGTGTTTGAACAAATTTTGGACAGGAGGACATCCAAAGTTATTTGGGAATCATTGAAGAGTAAATTTGGAGGAAATGATCGAGTGAAAAAGGCACTGTTGAATGCACTAAGAAGAGACTTCGAGGTATTGGAAATGAAGGAAGGAGAAACAGTTACGGAATACTTTGCAAGAGTCATGGCTATTGCAAACAAGATGAGGAGTAATGGAGAACCAATGCCCGATACTAAAGTGGTTCAGAAAATTCTTCGAACATTGACTGAAAAATTCACATATGTGGTGGTTTCAATTGAGGAATCTAAAGATGTTGAAGCTCTTTCTGTTGATGAATTGCAAAGTTCGCTTGTAATTCATGAACAGAAATTTAGACGAATGACTAACTATGAAGGTGACCAAGTTTTGAAGGTGGAACAACAAAGTGGAGGAAGAGGACGAGGTAGAGGATCCTCTTCAAGAGGAAGGGGGCGTGGACGTGGACGTCAAATCAATAACAAGGCAACGATAGAATGCTTCAAATGTCATAAACTAGGACATTTTCAATATGAGTGTCCTACCTGGAACAAGGAAGCAAACTGTATTGAAGAAGAAGATTTGCTGTTGATGGCCTATGATGAAAAGCACGAAGTGAAGAGGGAGGAGGCTTGGTTCATTGACTCGGGATGTTCAAACCATATGTGTGGAAACAAAGGTATGTTTCATGAGTTAACATCAGAACTCACTCATTCTGTGCGGTGTGGTAACAATACTAGGATGACAGTGGCAGGCAAAGGGAGTGTAAGGCTAGCATTCAATGGAACTAACTTTATTATCAGGGATGTCTATTATGTACCTGATCTCAGGAACAACTTGCTAAGTGTGGGACAACTGCATGAGAAAGGCTTAGCAATCCTTTTCAATGAAGGAACCTGCAGTCTATATCATCCAGACAGAGGTCTATTAGCTCAAGCAAGAATGAGTGCTAATCGAATGTTTGTGTTACTCAATGAGAAATCAACTGTCACAGACCCTACTTCTGCAGAATGTCTACTTACTGAATATTCAGATCTTTCATCCCTTTGGCATCAACGGTTTGGACATTTAAGCTACAAAGGTTTGGAACTCTTAAACTCAAAAGGCATGGTAAATGGATTACCAAAACTGAAACTATCCAAGACAGTATGCTCAGACTGTCTAGTTGGTAAGCAGATCCGTAGTGTAATCCCTAGAAGGAGTAGATGGAGAGCCAGTAAAATACTGGAACTAGTACATGCTGATATCTGTGGTCCCATTGATCCCACGTCCAACAGTGGAAAAAGGTACGTGTTATGTTTTATAGATGATTATAGTCGCAAAGCTTGGGTATATTTGTTGAGTATGAAGTCAGAAGCATTGGAATGCTTCAAACACTACAAGAAGCGAGTAGAAAAGGAAACAGGAGAGGCCATCAAGTGTTTAAGAACAGACAGAGGAGGAGAATTCACTTCAGAAGAATACAAATGTTTTTGTGAAAAAGAAGGTATCAAAAGACAACTCACCACTGCATACACACCCCATCAAAATGGGGTGGCTGAGAGGAAAAATAGAACCATAATGAATATGG
Source organism: Eustoma russellianum (assembly GCA_036186865.1). Classification (NCBI taxonomy): domain Eukaryota; kingdom Viridiplantae; phylum Streptophyta; class Magnoliopsida; order Gentianales; family Gentianaceae; genus Eustoma; species Eustoma russellianum. The sequence goes on from AP025043.1 coordinate 41,944,309, forward strand.
TGAGGAGTATGCTGGCAGCTAAAAAGATGCCCAAAACGTTTTGGACTGAGGCTGTAAATTGGACCTGCTATCTGTTAAACAGATGTCCTACTGCTGCAGTAAAGAATGTCACTCCTCAAGAAGCCTGGAGTGGAATGAAGCCTTCAGTTGATCATTTACGAGTATGGGGTTGTGTGGCACATGTCCATATTCCAGAAGCAAAACGGAGTAAACTAGATGATAAAAGTTATCCTTGCATTTTTCTGGGTATTAGTGAAGAATCAAAAGGTTACAGATTATTTGATCCGAAAACTAAGAGAATTGTAATAAGCAAAGATGTGGTTTTTGAAGAGGAAAAGTGCTGGAATTGGGAACAACATTATCAACGACAGATTGCAGCGGATTTAGTTTGGGAAGAAGATGACCTCCATGATGAAAATGAGGAAGATGTTTCAGAAGAAGAAAACAACAATGAAGATTCCAGTGATGATCAAAGAGTTGAAGCAGAAAACACAGGTACTGAACAAGAAGCCATTACAACTTTAAGAAGAGAAAGAAGACAACCAACATGGATGGGAGAATACGTTACAGGTGAGGGCCTGAGTGACAGTGAAGAAGGTGTGTACATAATGGAAGATGATGATCCGGTTGTTTTTGAGGAAGCAGTGAAAGAAGAAAAATGGAGAGAAGCCATGGACAGTGAAATAAAATCCATTGAAAAGAATGATACATGGAAGCTGATGGATCTGCCTAGCGGAGCAAAAGCTATTGGCGTTAAATGGATTTTTAAGACTAAGTTAAACGAAAACGGTGAAGTCGATAAATACAAAGCACGACTCGTGGCTAAGGGATACTCACAACAGCAAGGAATCGACTTTACTGAGGTGTTTGCTCCTGTTGCACGCATGGATACCGTGAGAATGATTGTAGCCATTGCAGCACAAAAGGGCTGGAACATTTTTCAGCTAGATGTCAAATCAGCATTCCTCCATGGTAAACTTAGTGAAGAAGTGTATATTGAGCAGCCCAAAGGATATGTGATCAAGGGAAGTGAGCATAAGGTATACAAGTTAAACAAAGCTCTTTATGGATTAAAACAGGCGTCTAGAGCATGGTTCAGTCGAATCGAATCGCATTTCATCAAGGAAGGCTTTAGCAAGTGCTCGAATGAGCAAACATTATTTACCAAAAGGAATAAGGAAGGTAAACTATTAATCGTCAGCATATATGTTGATGATTTGATCTACACAGGAGAAGATGGACTCATGATGGAAGACTTCAAAAACACTATGATGAAGACATTTGACATGACTGATTTGGGAAAAATGAGATTTTTCTTTGGGATCGAAGTATTGCAAAAATCTGAAGGAATTTTCATCTGTCAAAAGAAATACACTGAAGAAGTACTGAAGCGATTTGGGATGGCCGAAAGCAAAGCCGTAGGAACTCCAATGGTTCCAGGATTCAAGATCAGTAAGGAAAATGATGAGGCCTCTATAGATGAAACTTATTTCAAACAGATTGTTGGGAGCTTAATGTACCTTACGGCCACACGTCCGGATATCATGTTTGGTGTAAGTCTAATCAGCAGGTATATGTCACAACCTACAGAACTTCATTTGCAAGCTGCCAAGCGAATCCTGCGTTACTTAAGAGGGACTACAACATTTGGGATTTTTTATAGGAAGGGAGGGCAAATGAAGTTACTTGCTTTCACTGATTCTGACTACGCGGGAGATGAAAAAGATTCTAAAAGTACCTCAGGCTATGTGTTTCTGTTAAGTTCAGGTGCAGTTTCATGGATGTCAAAGAAACAACCCATCGTCACACTCTCATCTACAGAGGCAGAATTTGTAGCTGCTGCCGCTTGTTCATGCCAAGCGCTATGGATTAAAAGAATATTGAAGAACCTAAACCATGCTGAGAAAGGAGCTGTAACCATAATGTGTGACAACACTTCTACAATTAAGCTCTCAAGAAACCCAGTAATGCATGGAAGGAGCAAGCATATCCGAGTACGTTTCCATTTCTTAAGAGACCTTGTGAATGATGGCAAAATTGAATTAGCTTACTGTGGAACTCAAGAACAAGTTGCTGATATAATGACCAAAGCCTTGAAGTTAGAAGATTTTCTGAAATTCAGAAAGAAGCTTGGAGTATGCGAAGTAAACTGACATATGCATTTGTCAGTTTAAGGGAGGGATTGTTGGAGTTTGACTGAGTCTAGTAACCGTTACTTGTTCCTAGAAGTTAGGGAGTCAGTTATTTTCTTGTTGAATAAAGTCCTAGGTGTTAGGTAAATCGTGTCCTAGAAGATAGTAGTTAGTGGAGTCCTATTTTCTAGTTTTCAGTTATGCTGGTGGCTATTTAAAGCTTTGCCCATATCAATAAAAGTAAGAAGTTTGCAGAATTTCTCTGTGCTATATACCTTTCTAACAAAGTGCCGGAGATTGGAGTTGGAGCTGATCAGGAGCTGGATGGCACCAGAGAGAGGAGCCGGGTTTTTGGTGATGGTGGTGGTTTTGGACGGTGGTTCTTGGGGAGGAAGAGAGCAGAGGGCAGGATTTGGTAATTGTGGTTGGCGGTGGTTGGCCGGAGCTGTCACTGGTTTTCGGGGGAGGAGGGGAGGCGAGGGGAAGGGGGGCGGTGGGCTTGAGTGAAAATACAGTGTATTAGATTTTTTTTCCTTTTTGAACAAAATTACCTGAAATGGCTATATTGCCCTGGTGCATAATGGGTGTAGCTTTGTGTGGTGTAGCCGATCCAATCCCTTCTTGCCTATCGAATCCCTACCTCTCTCCCCCACCCTCAAATACCCTGACACCTCCCCTCTCTCTCCGCTCTTACACACCCCTCTCGGAGCACACGGAGGACACAAAATCAGCGTACTTTGTTCTTCATGTTATTCGCTTAAAGCCCCTTGGCACTTCCAATTTATCTAGCATTTCCATTCTACTCAATCTCTGCGTTTGCGCGAAATTGATTTCCGGAAGTAAAGTATCTATGGCTACCAGTGCAGCGTGGCAACCTCAAGAGGATGGCTTCAGGGAGATCTGTGGATTGTTGGAGCAGCAGATTTCTCCCACATCCGACAAGTCTAAGATTTGGCAACAGCTCCAGCACTACTCTCAGTTCCCGGATTTCAATAATTACCTTGCTTTTATATTCGCCCGTGCCGAGGTCCTACTAAGTCTAGTTTTATTGGGTATTCGTGCTTTGTATTCTCCCTATTTTAGTTCTTTTTTTTGTTCGTGTTTAGTTATTTACTTTTTTTGTTGTAAGTAATTTAGTTATTTACTAGTTTCAACATACGCCAGTTTAAGGTTTATAATTCTATTAAGTAGTTTAACTGGAGTGTCTGTTTCTTTTTATGCTTAATTGGAGTTCTTATACTTCGGTGTTTCCTTATATATGTGCGAATATATACTATTATGTATTGAAATTTTGACCTAGTTTTTTGTTAAATTCTATGTGAATGCCTTTGTAAATGGTCTCTTTCTAATAGAAGTTCATGCTGGATTTTGTGCTTTTGCTTGCTTTATGTATTCAGGAAAAATCAGTGGATATCCGGCAAGCTGCTGGGTTGCTACTGAAAAACAACCTCAGAACTACCTACACTAAAATGCCTCTTGGAAACCAGCAATACATTAAAGCGGAGTTATTGCCTTGTTTGGGAGCGACTGAAAGGCATCTTAGGTCTACTGCTGGGACAATCATAAGCGAACTTGTTCAGATAGGTGGAGTTGTTGGTTGGCCTGAGTTGCTCCATGCTTTTGTCAAGTGTTTAGACAGCAATGCCTGCAATCTCATGGAAGGTGCTATGGATGCTTTGTCTAAGGTTGTTATCTCATTTCCTATTTGGGATCCCTAATTTTTCTTCATGAGTAAGAGCTAAGCATGCATTTTTTTTTACTATATCTAAAAAATATGGTACATTATCAATGTTTTCAGTCCCAGATTTGTGAATACAGAATAGAGGACATGCTTTACCTATTTTTAGATCTTTTACAAAATATATAATTCGTATTATTTTGTTTTCTGTCAAAACAATGTTCACAACCATGTTTACATTGGAGATATTTGACCATGTTTACCCCTTTTGTGGCATATATATGTATATGTATATGTGTACACACACGCACACACACAGATATATATATATATATATATATATATATGTATGTATGTATGTATGTATGTATGTATGTATATGTACATATTTTGGCATTTGCCATTGGGAGTAATTGCATGCTTACAATAGACAGAAGATAAAACACTGTAATTGTGTTGTCTGGAGCATTTACCTTTGCTTTATTGAATTGGACAAGTCATATTCTCATCCTTTACTTAAAAGATAGCAGTCATAACCTTTGGACCATGGCAGCTAATTCTACTTATTTGGTCATGCCAATCCTAATCCTAACTAATGCAGTTCAATGCAGATTTGTGAGGATGCTCCTCAAGCGCTGGATTCTGATATTGCTGGATTATCTGAACGGCCCATTAATGTCTTCCTCCCAAGATTTCTCCAGGTTGAACTTTTCCGCTTCTGCTTTAGTCATTTTCATTTTTTCCTGTGACTTTGACTGTTAGGTTGGAATGGAAGGGATTTGATTTAACTCTTACTTCTTTCTTGAATGGTTTCTTGGCAGTTTTTCCAGTCGCCGCATGCTTCTTTGAGAAGGCTTGCCTTGAGTTCTGTGAATCAATACATTATGCTAATGCCCGAAGTGAGTTATGTAACTTCTAATCCAATCCAGTGTTGTCTGTAGCGCGCTTGTAGCGCGTAGCGCAAGATCAATCGCTACAAGGTCATGTAGCGTAGCAACCTCCTAGAAGCGCGGTCGAGGCACACGTAGCGCGCGAGGCGCGCGAGGCGCATGTAGCGCACGTAGTGCGCGCTTCAGTAATTTCAGTTTTTTTTTAAAAAAAATAGTAATTTCAGTTATTAAAATAAAATAAAAAAAACTAAATAATAAAGCCTAAGCTACAATCCCATCAAATTATGTGTTTGATGATTGTTCATTATTGAGATGGAGCGCGATTAGTAAGGCTGCCGGTGTTCACGGTCCTATTTATGGCACTAGATCCACCAAAGTTGCTAGGGGTGAATGCTATTTCTCGTGTGCTTGTAGATGAAGAAGAAGAAATCGATCTTCTAGCTTCAGATGGAGAAGATAATAAGGATGAAGAAAATGAAGATTTTGTGTTTGATGATTCGAAATTATTTTAGTTTTAGCTATGTTGGAAGTTTGAACAATTTGAACAATTGTTTTTATGTTCTATTTATGTTTTAATTATATCTATGCTTAAACTTTTTGAACAATTATGAAATTTTATATTATGTTTATAGTTGTTGCCTAATATTTTAGTTTATTAGTTGTCTATGCGCCTCGGATGCGTGTAGCGTGCGTTACTGTGCTATGCGCTACGCGCTACAAAAATTTGGCCGTTGCGCTACAGTGCGCCTCGCGCTATTGACAACACTGATCCAATCATTTTTCAGCTATTCAGATATTAGGAATTTGTGATGTGCTTAATGGTTTTGTTATCACAGGTTTTGTACATGTCTATGGATAAATATTTGCAAGGTTTGTTTGTTCTTGCTAATGACCCTACTCCAGAAGTGCGGAAGTTGGTGAGTGTTATTGGATATATGTTGATCTATGAATACCCTTCTGGTGGGTTTCAAATTCTTACAGTTTCATCGTACTGTTACAGGTTTGTGCAGCTTTTGTTCAGCTTATTGATGTTCGAGCGGATGTTTTGGAGGTTAGGATTTCCTTATTTTCAGTATTAATACATGCCATTTGTATTCTGCTATTACCCACTGAGTTTTTTAAATTCTTTACCCTGGCTTCTGTTTGTTGTCTGTTTATTTGCCCTATATATATTTTTATGCGTATCTGCTGCCTTTATTTATTTCATTTTGTCATACTCTGCAGCCTCATTTGAGGAATGTAATTGACTACATGTTACAAGTGAACAAGGATCCCGATGATGAGGTGGCCCTTGAAGCTTGTGAATTTTGGTAATCTTCCAATAATCAATCTTGATGTCTGAATGTCTCTGAATTTGTTTTCCGCTTGATTTAAGGAAACAACCTTACATGATTTTCTAATGAAGTATCAAATAATTAACAAAAGTGTTGCATTATTTTCATTCTGTTTATTATGTTATCTGTATCTTAATTTGGTGTTATCTTTTATTTGGTGACTGTTCAATGTTCTGAGAAGATTATTTGCTTGACCCGTCTATTTTTCTGTTAATGGGTTATTTGGTGTTACTTTGATGAGTTTCAGGCTGTAGCACTTCACTGGAGGTTTGTTCTTGTTTGTCTTTCCCCCTCTCTGTGAATTACAAAAAAAAAAAAAGTCTTTCCCTCTGTTGTTCTTTTGCAACAGTTAGTATCATATTAAGACACTTGCATGCTACCAAAAAGTTTTTCTACCTCATGTATTTACTTGTAATGAACCGTGGTGGCAAAAAATTGATCTCATTTAGTTGATTTCACTCACTGGTAATAAGGCCAGAGATCTGTGTTCATGTATCTGCAGGATGTAGTAACCTAACAATTCTTAACAGGTCAGCATATTGTGATGCACAGTTACCTCCTGAGAATTTGAGAGATTTCCTTCCTCGCTTGGTGCCAGTATGGTTTTAACCTTGCCTTTTTGGGTGGTATATCTGCAAGTTTTACCTTGTGTTGTAATCCTGACTTCTAGTAATATTGCAGATTTTGCTGTCAAACATGGCTTATGCTGATGATGATGAATCTCTTATTGATGCTGAGGTTTGACTTTTATTTACTTTGCAATTTCTTTCTCTAAGGGTTTTGTCTTTTTTCTTATTTTCCTTCTTTTTGTTATGCTAGGAAGATGGATCTGAACCAGACAGGGATCAGGTGACATTCTGATACTGATGCTTTTGAATTTTATTTATTTGTTTATAGCTAGGCTTCTGAAAATTCTGACTGTATGATCTACAGGATTTGAAGCCACGTTTTCATGCATCACGTTTTCATGGATCAGAGGATGAAGAGGACGAAGATGTTAGCTTCTCATCTCATTGTTTATTTCCTGCAAGGAATGACTCTATATTTCCCTTTGATGTGGTCCAAATGATCCATCTTCTTTGTGGCGCTACCTCAGTTGGTTAGATGTCTAGGGATATTTTTACCTGCCACTTTTGATGATTTGAGGCACTTTCATCTCTAAGAGATGAGATTGTGCTTCAATGCTTTTACTTTTGTATGTGACTTTTGAATGAATTGTTCTATCAATACCTTTGAGTTTCTTGTTCTGGGAAGGCTCTTTGGAGTAAAGAGACTCCTAGTTCTAGCATGATGAAGGCTCTCTGGAGCAAGAGACTTCGATAGGAAGGTTTGAAGTCTATTCAGATTGTAAACCCTGTTCCCATTCCTCGCTGCTGTATTCTTGACAATGCAGTGCACTTAATCAGCTAATACATCAGCTTTGTGGGTTCTTATCAAGTCTTTGTTGATGCTACTATCATGATTCGTGGGCTAATAAATAGCAATGGCACTTGATAATGATTCTTCTGTTATTTGGTGCATTCCTGAGTTTAAGGATTAAAATTGCGAAGTTGTATTGTTTGTGCTGGTGGTATCAATGTGTGCATGATTATTTGGGAATCTGCTTAGCTGGCAGTTAGGTTTTGCTGTCTTGCTATTCCTTTGGGAATGAAACGGAAACACAATCCATAAGTGGGATATTGTTATAGTGGTAGATGGTTGTGCAAGCTGAAGAGTCAGTACTTTGATAGCGCCTTATGGAAGGATGAAGCATCTTTTCCCTCAATCTGTAAGGGTGCCAAAGACCGAGATAAGAAGAGGTTTCCTAGGAAAGATTAGGAGAAGAACTTAAAAAGAAAAGTTTGTATTTTGGTTTTGTATTTGTTCTTGAGAGGATTTCCACTAGGGCGGCAGGTTATGTAGGAAGTTGAGTGCTCGTGAGTATAAGCACCGGAAACTTGATGATGATGTTAGTTCTACTCTTGTGGTTCCAGACTTCCAGCCATTGGCTGATTGTGTGCCATATTGGAAAAGGAAGATGAACATTATCAGGTTTTACTGCTGGTCCAATAAAGAAGATATTTTATTCAACTTTGTGGCGAGCAAGGAATCTTAGTCCTTGGATGTCGGAGGGCCTTTGGGAGTTCTAAAAGCTACTGACTCTACTTTATGAAAATGTTTTTTGTGCTGAGTGATGGATGATCACCAAAAATGTTTCACTTTTGGTTGAGTCATCAACGCTATTTCCTGGATGGACAGGTCATCTTGTTATCCTACGCTATATGGAAGTAGAGAGCCCCTTCCAGAGTACGATTTCTAGCTTGAAAGCTTTCAGAAGCAATAGTTGGTCAATATTCTGCAAGTAATGACAAGAGCTGTAGTCAATAGTTTTTATGTCTTCAAGGATAAGAGGCAGTAGTTGTCTGCTTCCAAGTGCATTAAACATTATTCTTTTCCTTCTTTGAATGTGGTATTAATGCCAAATTCAGTAAGACATGCTTAATGTGAGGCACGGACGATGCCTTTGGACAAGCTTAAGGAAATTGTAGATCTTTATGCGTTGTACTCTTGTATTTTGTGGTCAATTGGACATAGAGGAAAACAAGGGCTTGATTTTTAAGGATATTGTCTGTAGGCTGACTTCAGCTTCTTTTACCTTTTTGATGTTGCGGTATCCAGAATTTTATTAGCCTAACTTCCTGAGTGCAATTTCTCAGAGGGTGATCTCTGTTTACTGTTTTCACAAGTTGTCTTCTTGTCTTCTGGTTGAAATTAATAGATTTGACTCACCGACATGAAAAAAACTTGGTTTTCTGAGACAGGATGATGACACATTCAACATTTGGAATTTGCGGAAGTGTAGTGCTGCTGCTCTTGATATTCTCTCAAACGCTTTTGGTGATGAAATTCTTCCAGCACTGCTGCCTCTTATCCAGGTTTCTGGTCTACATATTTGCGTCTTTTTTTAATATGACCATTTTGATTGCACCTGATCTTGGGGCTGGTTTTTGGAAAAAGAATGTTACAACACTCTTACCTCTGGGGAAATATCGAAGATTTGAGCCTCTTGTGTAACCGGTTTCTGCTACACTTGTACAATTCAACATGGTGAACCTTATGTGTTTTGAAGCCGGATCTTGATTTTTTTCTCGTCCGTCATAAGGCAGCTAAATGGACATTAGATGGACAATCTACTTCACTTTCTTTTAAAACTTTCCTATGGCATGATGCATCAAAAAAGCAGAATTTTTCAGTGCTGCAAGAGCTTAAAGCTTTCTTACCATAGCTTCTGTGATCATGATATGCATTATATATGCAAACTTTAGGAATGCCAAGGGGAAGATTTTAGGTCTGTTCCTGATTTAATTATGGTGCTAACTCAATGTTCTGTTTTGATCCTTTGCAGTCAAAATTAGGTACTTCAGATGATGACACATGGAGAGAGAGGGAAGCTGCAGTGCTAGCAATTGGTGCTATAGCAGAGGGTTGCATAAAAGGACTTTATCTTCATCTTGGAGAGGTATGCTCTTGTCCTGAATTGTTGCTGACAATTGCAAAAGGTCTTGAGAATTTGGGATGTGAGTTTATCAGTGTATGATTTAGCATATATATGTTGCTTTCACCTGGAGATTTGGTGATTCTATGTTCTAGTTGATGCATAGATATCTTGCTCTTTTTTTTCCTCTTCCCTTCCCTCGTGCTTTTACAGTTTTATTTAGTTCTCAATTTAATGTGGTTGGATGGGTGCCTAATGTATTTCCATTTTACTTTATTTTTATGAGGCCACTTGGGTGGACTAATCAGTGGTTCATTGTAAACTTGTGTGGGGTGTGATCATTTAGTCTCTTAATTAAAAGGTAAAGTTCCAAAAATATTTTTAGGGCAGACTTAAATTGAATATGCATCCAGAAGGATTAAAGCCTCCTGCATGTATGTTGTTGTAGGAGGTTTGGACTCGCATTGCAGGCCGTCTCCAGCCTCATACACAACCTGATGTTGCATAACAATAATTTTTTCTATTATTGCATCAATACTCCTCGGGGTGTACTGCACCTACTAAGAAGTATAGTAGGAAATGTAGACATCTTTAGCTACCCCTTCTCTTCAAGAATATTCTTTGAATGAGGTTTTGCCTTTGATGTTCAATTCCATTTCTTCCTTTCAGTATTTACTTAATTTCCTGGCAAGGTCATAGCACTCTTGTCACCTGCACCCCTGGTAGGATAACACTTCTTGATGCTTTTAAGCGTAGTTCCTTAGATGGTTTTTGGTTTTCTTGGGATTTAACCGGCTTTAAGAATGTCTGATGCTGTCACATGTTTTCCTTTGTGGGCGCTGTGTGGAACTTCTTATGCTTGTGTTGTTTGATGCAATTCCTGATTAATTGTCACTGTCATTGAATTTGTGTTGATGGAAGTATTGCAGTTACCTCTTTTTTACTGTTTAATTGTTTTACTGGCAGGTAGTTCGTATACTGATTTGTTAGGAAATTGGAGTAACAGCTTTCTTTTTTCCAGATTGTGGCCTTTCTCATTCCACTTTTAGATGACAAGTTCCCTCTCATACGAAGTATTTCCTGCTGGACGTTATCCCGCTTCAGCAAATATATTGTGCATGTAGGTGATGCTTTTCGTTAGCATGTGCTGTTTTTCTTGAAGTGTCATTCCTTTAACCCCCCCCCCCCCCCACCACAAAATGTAACCGACCTATTGTTCTTTTGAATGACGTGTCCAAAGTTTGGATGGCTGCAGGAGGTTTTCTGTTATTATGTACTGTTATCAAAATATAGTCTTGTGCGCCTCTAGTAGGATAATATTTGTACAGATTAAATGTATTTTACATGCTCATTTTAACCATTTCCATAGCCTCTTTAATACAGGCTAATCTATTTTTACAAATATTGTCACTATTTTATACTGAAGTTATTTTTTCCGTAAGGTGAAAAGTATGAAAAATTTATTGGTGTGTCTCCAGTATAATTTCCCCTTATAATGGCGTCCCAAATGGATCCTAATCAGTTTTCCTTAAATACTGAGTCTTTCACATGAGTTGGTAATATATCAGTGACGGATTTTGGCAGAAGAGTCCTGGCTGATAAAGATTATACGTGTTTAGTTTAATCGTGAGATGTACTTAATTATTTATTTCTATCTTTTTAAGTTGTAGCATATGTGTACAATATGAGGAAGGTGCACTAGCAGTAAATAACTTCTATTAATGACAGCATGCATTAGATTTTCATTAACTAATGGGCGTGGAAAAGTGCGGTTGTCTAAAACCCTACGCCCTACCCTGCTGCTACATTGAAAAGCCTTACACACACTAAAGAAAAAAGTGTGCTTGTTACGTGGCACCCAACTTGTATTGTTCTCTCAGTGGACGGTCTGTACCTAATCTTGCAGTTTTGGGCATATTTAGATGTCCCTTGGTTTCTTCCTATTTTCTTTTCGGTTGTCAGAAGGAACTACTTTTATAATACATGCAGGCACTTTTTAGTCATAGTCTGTTTTTGTATTGGTTGACGAAGGCATTCTTTTAGTTGGTGGAAATTCAAGGATTTCTAGTTGGGCTATGCATGTTCTTTGTCAGGGTACTGGCAATCAAGAAGGCCGTGAAAAATTCAACAGAGTTCTTATGGGCCTGCTGAGGAGAATATTGGATGACAACAAGCGGGTGCAAGAGGCTGCTTGTTCTGCTTTTGCTACACTAGAAGAGGTATTTCTCTTTTAAAGGCCGTTTTGGCTTTTCAAGTTCTTGGTTTGTACTTGACATACTGATGTGATTGAGTACTGCTGTTTGCAGGATGCTGCAGAAGAATTAACACCATTCCTAGAAGTAATTTTGCAGCATTTGATGTGTGCTTTTGGAAAATATCAGGTTTTTGTTAAATTTTTGTTCTTTTTTTTTTATTATCAATTTGTTCCCCCCCCCCCCCCCCCTTCTGTTCCTTGTTGCAATATTTGAATTTCTGTCTGCTGATTCTATTTTCTTTTCTTTCTGTGGGATAATTGTTTACTGTGTTGAAGTTTGTGTTGTCATTCTCTATCTGTATCTTTCGCTCTCCTTCTGAGTAACACTGGACCCTTGATACTCAGAGGCGGAACCTTAGAATGGTATATGATGCTATAGGAACGCTGGCAGATGCTGTTGGAAGGGAATTGGATCAGGTGGTTATAGCTGCTTTGTTGTGGTTAAAAAGATGTCTTCTTGAAAAGCATGGCTTATTGGATACATGCTAATCTGGTTATTGTGATGACTGCAGCCCAAATATCTTGAAATTTTGATGCCTCCACTAATTTTGAAGTGGCAGCAAATTTCGAATTCAGACAAAGACCTGTTCCCACTTCTTGAGTGCTTCACATCAATAGCACAGGTACTTCATATCCCTACTTTAATATAGTTTTTGGAACATTGTTTTTCTGTGAAATAGTTTTCAAAAGTTCCTGAAGCTTGTAATAAAAATTTCCCTGTAGATCTTGGATCTTTAAGATCAATATAGCTTTTAAAAGGCCTCTGCAGAGTTTTAAAGACATGATAAACTCTTTCTTTTTCACCTTTAGTTTGTATTTTTCTGTTGAATGGTATCTTAAGTATCATGTTTGGCAGAGGGTTGTCCTTATTGATTGGTTATGAGGTGGTCTGGTACTTGGATCATCTGGATATCTTGATTGAAGGACGGGATTAGTATTCCTCCTCTTTCTGTCAGCGAATTTAAGTAACTAGTAGCACCCTAGTAGTTATTAATCTTTAACCGTTAAGAGATATGCGGATGGGAGTGGGCCCCCCTTGCATTAATGAAGCACAATGACCACCATGACATGGCATTCCTTTCTTACTCATCTATCCCTTATTCATTAGGGAGTAACTAGTAGAGCACAGAGTAGTTACTCCCCAGTCACCGTAAATTTACTCATTTCTATTAATCTTCAGCTAACTTCGTGTATTCGAAGTTGACATTTTATATGTGACTTTGAGAAGTATTGTGGTGCTGATGGATGATCTATTATGTCACTTGTATTCCTTCAATAGAAGGATGTTGTAGTTAAAACTTAATCTGGTACGCATAATAAATGGTTTACTTGGCAGAGAAGAAACTGAATCTAAGTACATTGGGGAAAGAACTTCTCGTCGTGATGATGTGGAGTAACAATTCTTTTATTTCAGGCTCTGGGTACTGGTTTTGAGCAATTTGCTCCGCGTGTTTTTCTGAGGTGCATTAACATCATTCAGACTCAACAATTAGCAAAGGTTTTGCAAAATCCTTCTTTTCTTTTTGTTTAGCCGTTAGTGCACTGCATGCTATTGTCTGCTTCATTGCTTTAGGTTGGATCATTGTTATTCATTTAAGAGCAGAACAGTGTCTGGAATTAAAGTACTTTTTTGGGGGAAAAGGGCTTTCAATTCTCCTATATGCAAATGTACTTTGCATGCCGTTAAGTGAATTAGCATCCATGAAATTCCCAGAGCCTCTGGTGTTAGATAGATAGGGATGATCCAATTCTCTCTGGGAAATCAGTTGAACATCTTCTTGCAGGTCGATTCTTTTTCTGCTGGGGTCCAGTATGATAAGGAGTTCATTGTGTGCTCCTTGGATCTTCTCTCTGGATTAACTGAAGGTCTCGGAAGTGGAATAGAATGTTTGGTAATGCCCTTTCCTGAAGTATCTTGCTTCTGTTGCTGTTTTCTGTTGGTCGACATGTATTCATACTTGCTAAACAATACTTCAGTAGGAAACATAATAATCTCCGTTGCATTAATTTGAGAAAGTAGATCAGTTCAGCCTCCAAGTTCTATTTGTCTATAGGCTTAGTAAGTCATATCAGTTTTTTTTGGGGTGGGGGTGGGGGTGGGGATGGGGTTGGGGAGCTTTGGTTGTGATTCTGCTTCATTTTATCGCCTCAGTTAGCGCCTTGTGATTGTGTGGTCTCCATGTTCTTATTTGAGTGTCACCTATATCAAATGGAAGAGGGGATGCATCTTTCTTCTTGGTTATGCTTCATTATTATTGCTCACGAGGATGATTCAAGATGTCACATATCTAGGACTTCTTTGCTTCTTTTGTGTGTGCGTGTGATTGAGGTTTTGTGTGTGTGGGGGGGGGGGGGGGGGGTGTGTTTTGAGGATGTTGTCCATGTCACCATTTTCTTCTTCAGAATACTTATGGAGTTGAAGTAAAGGAAGGAGTTATTTATTTATTTACTTTTCTTACATTTGTCCTTTCCTTCACATATAGCTTTTGTTTCTCATAGGTTTCCCAGAGTAAATTGAGGGACTTGCTTTTGCAATGCTGCATGGACGATGCTCCAGATGTTCGGCAGAGTGCTTTTGCATTGCTTGGCGACCTTGCTCGAGTTAGCAAAATTTCTTCTAAAATGAACGTGTTTAGATTTAGCAGTATGCTTATTGAGGCATTGTTTTGTGTTTATATTAGGTTTGCCCTTCTCACCTGCATTCCAGGCTCGCTGAATTCCTCGATGTCGCAGCTAAGCAGCTGGTGAATTGATTTTACATGCTCGTTATGTCATTGTTTCTGTCATGCCAATCTACGTCAAAATATTTGCTTATTTATCTACATTTGAATATTTATTGATTTATATACCTGCTGATTAAAACACCAATCTTTTTGTTCTTCAGAATACACCAAAGTTGAAGGAGACTGTGTCTGTTGCCAACAATGCTTGTTGGGCAATTGGAGAATTAGCAGTCAAGGTACTTGTTGTACATTATTACAAGTTGTTATTACAAGCATAGTGTGAAGAGAACAGATACATCAAGAGGGGAAATTGCTGGACGTTCCATTTGTATCAATCTATGATTTTCAATAACAGAAAAGAATTTAACCTTCCATTTGATTATGACAAAAGTTTTTGCATTAATAAACTGGTTTCTGGTAAGGTCTATCAAGGTTAAATCTGTTTTCTCCAACAACTGTTCTGCATATTTATGATTGACTAGGTTGTTATGTTTAGGTTCGCAAGGATTTAGCACCAGCCGTCATGACTGTTGTATCATGCCTTGTTCCAATCCTTCAACATGCTGAGGTGAGCATGTCCTTGGGATTTTAAACACTCTCTCTCTCTCTCTCTATGTCTGTGTGCGCGCACGCGCGTGCGTGTGTGTGTTAACGAATATTTATATTTTTTTGCTTGGATCCTGATATCTTTCAGTTATTCTGGCCTGTTATCATTATAATTTTTTTTTTTAAACTTAAACAGGGTCTCAACAAGTCGCTCATAGAAAATAGCGCCATCACCCTTGGTCGACTTGCTTGGGTTTGTCCCGAGCTTGTATCACCTCACATGGAGCATTTCATGCAGTCTTGGTGTATGGCTTTGTCTATGTAAGTCGTGTCATCTGATAGGTTTGGTGTCTTCAGGAAGCTTCTGAAGGCTTTTTACGTCATTATGGACTGAAATAGTGCTCGGTAAATCCAAAACGTCAGCATGGTGTACCGATCCTTGGAAGTCAACTTATTCTTGTAGGCAACATATAAAGATTTTCAAAGAGAAGTATGTATTTAAACTGTTACCAATAACGGTATCAGTTAGTTCGGAATAGTATTATGAAGAGTAGCTTTTTTATAATCTCGATGTTTATTGGCTTTTAGTTGAGGATACCCTTATGAGTTTGACTGGCAAGATATAATCGGCAATGACTCTAATTCTATATGAAATTTCTGTTGTCGTTTCAGCCTTATTGTACTCCAGGGCATCAGTGTATGGGTTAACTTCCACTTCAGGATCCTAAGGCTCTTTCATGGATAATTTCCTGGGTCATTACTCTCAATAGACAGTTGTAAGCTTTAGATTAGTCCTTCAGCATGAAAATGCAGAAGATTCAGTTTCCAGCCTTTAAATTAGTCCTTAAAAGAAAAGAAAAAAGAAAAAGAAAAAGCATGTTTGTCGGCACAGAGAAGCATTTTTTTGTATAGAATTTCATTTTATTTATGAACGTGAAAATTATGACTTGGCTACTTTTGGTGCCAACTTTCTTGGATATCTAGTTATTGTATCCTTTTGACTCTCAAGGTCAAGAGGTGCAATTGCGTATGAAGGTAGACGCTTTTGTAGTAGTTCTATTTATTTTATTATAGTCAAGGATTCTTGACAAGGCACATCTCCTTTTGTACTCTCTGAGTAATAGTTGCATTTTGCAGGATACGTGATGATATCGAGAAAGAGGATGCCTTTCGGGGTTTGTGCGCAATGGTATGCATTTCCTCTATCCATGACAGAATGTGGATTGTATTTAAATATCTTAAGGTATTGTTTAATTTCCTACAGGTCAGAGCAAATCCGTCAGGAGCGTTGAGTTCTCTTGTTTACATGTGCCAAGCTATTTCCAGTTGGCATGTAAGTGCTGTTGTTAGCTGTTTATTTCTTTGTATCCGCGGGAAAATTGGCAAGTGTTGTTCTGAGCTAAAACTCTGCTTGCAGCAAATAAGGAGCGAGGACTTGCATGGAGAAGTTTGCCAAATTTTACAAGGATATAAAAAGGTAAGTTGACGCCATAATTTCTGACATGCCTGCTGATGACATTTTAAGCATGAATGAGCAAATTATATGATGAACTAATCCCCTCCCTTCTCTTCATCTTGGATATTATTAAGTAAAAGGTAAGAATAGGTTGATGCTCTCATATACTTTTGAAAAGGGGATGTTATGGATTTTAGCAGTTTGACCTTATTCTCTGAACTGCTGCTTGTATGTGTTTGCTTTACAAACTTAGCTCTGAGGTTAAAAAAAAAAAAAAAAAAAAAACTTAGCTCTGAGGTTAACTGCCGTCTGGTTTGCCTCTGTTAGGGTTACTTTTGCATGATATGTCTGTTTTACTTTGCTTTAATTTTCATGCTCAACTTCATCTCATGTGCATAGTATCGTTTGAATTTAGTTCCACCGTTCAACATTTGTTAAGCTTTTCCAGCCTTGTGTCTTTCCCTACTGCCATCTTTGGCTAGACCTCTTCAACAAAAGTATCATGTGTAAGAAGTAAAAGCTAAGTGAGGTAGAATTGTTATGTGCCTAGTGAGTGAATGTATCGTTCCAGCCTTGTGTACTTTGTGAATGTGTCACAAAGTATGTATTATTGGCCCGGTACTCTACTCATCTTTGATCAGAATTGTAGTTGTGCTGTATCTTTATAGACATGCAGGTGACTGATACTATGTCGGATCTGATTGAACACTTACCAGATGCTGGATAATAGATCCTGGGAACAGTGCATGTCTGCTTTGGAGCCCACAATGAAGGAGAAGTTGTCAAAGTATTTAGGGTAGTCCATGTTATACCTCATTCAGTGGATGTTCCTCGGTGCTGCTCACCTCCAACTGCTACATGGTTAAGGTGTAAACCGTGTGCCATAGTCACTTCAGCAAATTTCTTTTTGAGGTGGCATTTTATTTGCATTCTGAAAGACCAAGAATTTGCAATTTTTTTCTGGACATTTGAAGAACTTGAAGAGATATTACAGTCTTCAAGGATTTGGATGTGAGAAAAGGAGAAGCTGAGGTTGGGAACAAGGTTGTAGTGTATATGGGCGTCTTGAAGGGGTTTTTAGGCTCGTGATAAAGATATGCTAGCAAACTTGAAACAGAGAAAGGGGGTATGTCAAATACATTTTTGAACAGGTTAAGTTTTTGTTTGTTCATGGATAAGTGGTCCCGAGTGTTCAAGGTTTTCGGTGGATCTGCATGAGTGCCACAAGATTTTGTTAGAGCTTTCTGTTCTTTTCCGAGTAGCTAGTGTCCTACGTGGTCCTATAAACGTATCTAAGTTCCATTGGAAGGCTAGATTTATATATGCATATGTGTTTGTGTGTGTGTGTGTACATATACGTACGTATATTTGTAACAGAAACGCAGTATAATTCAATTTCAAGGAAAGGTCTGACGATGGAAACAATATGTTTGATATTTGCTTGGTCAGTCATGATTGTGGTTGTACGATTTTGCGCGTAAAATCCAATTTGACTACAATGCAATTCCCTTGGCCTGTAACCCCTCTGGTGTGGATTCCCTTATTGTAACAGGAGATATGTTTATTTTATTGAAAGTATGTAAACATTAAGGCACGCATGTGTGAGAAATGAAAAGGAAATAACTAATGTGTACCACAGTAGATCAAGTATGTAAACATTAAGGCACGCATGTGTGAGAAATGAAAAGGAAATAACT
The DNA here is from genome assembly GCA_036186865.1 of Eustoma russellianum. NCBI lineage: Eukaryota > Viridiplantae > Streptophyta > Magnoliopsida > Gentianales > Gentianaceae > Eustoma > Eustoma russellianum. The sequence goes on from AP025043.1 coordinate 41,962,494, forward strand.
AATGTGTACCACAGTAGATCAATGTGTCCAACTGCATTCAAATATACGTCTGAGTTGAGCTAGGTCAAACGCATGCTTGAATGAATAAAATACATTTTCTTAAGTAAGCCTGTCGTATAGACATTTGTGCAGCCACTATATTCAGAATGTATATGAGAAGGAAATAACTAATGTGTACCTGTCATACACACTAATAACATTACGTTAGCCATTATATTTCTAACAGTAGACAATATCTGGAAACTTCCTTAAGACTTTGTGAGCTACAGAAGTTGAAAAGACAAAGGTTACACCGAAAAGGAATTATGCTGAATACTAACTTATACAAGTTGTTTTTTTTTTTTTTTTTCACATTAGAG